>JBBGZY010003040.1:150000-427500 GCA_037952925.1 Lithobates clamitans | reverse complement strand
CCAGCGGCGGCTGTCCCCTAGGCGGGTGTGGCTGCTGTCAATTTTTATTGCTGTCTTGTGTCCCTGTTGTTGGGTAACTTTACTCTCTCTATTTATTTTGTTTGCCATTTTCATTGAAAGAAAGAGAAAATCCCACATTTTGGGTTGTCCCAAAAAAAAGTAATGGAGGATAAATCTTTCAATGGGGTCACTAGTTCTGGTGACCTGGAGATACCCAAGAAGTTCCCTTAAATTGCAGGGATTTCCTTTCACTTCCTGTTTGGCTATGGGACAGGAAGTGAAGGGAAATCTCTGCAGTGGGATACAGATAGTATAAAAAAAGAAAAAAAAAAATCTGACTGGTTATAACCCTCCCTTGCTCTATCCAAAATGGGGAGTTTTGTCTGTAGTTCTACTTTGTCCAACAAGATGACCCCTCTTGGATGTCTGACCCCTCCTCTCCTGCACAATCGCAAAACTTTGTATTAACTAGGGCTGAAACAACTAATCGATTAATCGACAACTAATCGATCATGAAATTAATCGATGATTATTTTCATAATCAATTAATCGACCAGTAACATTATGGGGTTTGAAAAAAACTAAAATGAGCCCTATATAGTACAAAAAGAGCAAATAATACTGCAAATATTACCTTCACAGTTCTACACTAAAAAAATGAACCCCTTACAGTAGTGATTATCTGCTTTTTTTGTACTATAAAGGGCTAATTATAGTTTTTTTCGCCCCATTATGTTACTAAACGTCTTAGACCTGGTTCACATCTATGTGTTTTTTGGTGCTTTTTGCAGAAACGCACTACAATTCATTCACGCGGTTTCCTATGGGACACGTTCAGGCAAAAGGGTGATTTTTTTGGTTCAATATACTTCAATAGAGAAGCTGCAGAAAAGCATGTAATGCATTTTTGCAGCAATATGTGTTTTTTAATCTGCCCAACAACAAATTGGCCAAAAAAAAAAAAGCAAAAACGCAAATCACAGCAAAATCACGTGCACAAAAATCAAAACGCACAGCAAAAAGCACTGCAGAAACAGATGTAAAGCAAACTGCATAGGTGTGTACCGGTGTTTCTCAGGCCTGCCGGTTCGCCTGAGAAAAAATCCGACGGTGCGGTGCGAAGATCTGCTTTGATCACCTCCATAGCCTTGGACCAAAGCAACGTCACTTCCTGTCTAGACTGCAAGTTATTTTTTTTTTTTTTTATATTTTGCTTTCAAAGTTAAATAAGAGATTTGGGGTCTTTTTGCCCCCAGATATCTCCATAAAGAGGACCTCTCATCCTTATTTCTATTACAAGGGATGTTTACCGTACATTCCTTCTAATAGGAATAAAACTGATTAAAAAAATTTAAAGGGACAGTGTAAAAATTTAAACAAGGGGAAAAAAAAAAAAAAGAGTAAAGCGCCCTCTGTGCTTGTGCGTGGAACCGAACGCATACATACGCAAGTCGCGCAAGTATATGTAAACGGTGTTCGCACCACATATGTGATATCGATGCAAGCTTTAGAGTGAGAACAATATTTCTAGCACCAGACCTCCTCTCTAACTCTAAACGGGTAACCTGTAAAGGCGTTTAAAGCCGTGTCTATGGAGATTTTTAAATACCGTAGTCTGTCACCATTCCACAAGTGTGTGCCATTTTAAAGCACGACATGTTGGGTATATTTATGCGGCATAACATCTTCTTTCACGTTTTACAAAATTGGGGTGTATATTGTGTTTTTTTTGTTTCAATAAAGTGTGTATTTTTTCTAAAACAATTGCCTTTGCATAACTGCTGTGTGTATACTGTGCAACAATAACATTTGCAATGATCGCCATTTTATTCCCTAGGGTCTCTGCTAAAAAAAAAAAAAAGTTATGTTTGGTTTTTTTTTCTAGCAAAAAGTACTGTTTTAAACGTGTAACCAAAAAGTGGCAGAAACAGCCTGGTCAGCAAGTGGTTAAGTAAACTCATTCACAGAATACAGAGGAGGGGGTGGGGCTGGCAGAGCTGCGTAGAGATAAGGTGGCATGCACCTCCGTAGGGTTTACCTATGCCAGCAAAAGTGGCTGAATTTCTAGAGCTCAGCTTTAAAATGTACATTTTGCATGAATCGCATGTCGGTATGACCAAATCAGAATATTTGTTTTAAAGCGTTAAGTAAAGCCTTGTGTGTGTGTGTGTGTGTGTGTGTGTGTGTGTCGTGTTTTTTTTTCAACTGCTTCCAGACCGCCCACCACATATATACTGCAGCAGGGTGACCCGGCTGAGCAAAATCACGTACCTGTATGCCGTGACTGGACACCGCAGGAGCCAATCGGCTGGTCCAGCGGCCGCCGATCATTTGGAGGAAAGGCAGAACGGCGGTCTGGCTCCTCCCTGGTGCCCAAGAAGGCACACTCCCGACCCGCAGCACTGTGTGTCCATTCACACATGGAGCCGCAGCTTGGCCCCACCCCCTCCGTCTCCTGACTTACTGACTCCGGTTGCTGCCAAATGTCAATCAGGAATGTGAGTCCCCGAGGGAGGCAAGGCTTTCGTGGACATCGCTTGATCGAGAGGGGGCTCAGGTAAGTATTGGGGGGTGGGGTGCTCTTTACCTTCATGTATAGAATGCATGGAGGTAAATAACCTTGTGCCTTTATAACCACTAAGTGACAAAATTGCATTCTTGCCATTAACTAGAAAACTGCTTCTGATATCCCAATTGTTAAGGTGATTGCAAAGTCTGTAAATGTTACACTTACCTGCACTGTGTGATGGTTTCGCACAGAGCAGCCCGGACCCTCCTACTTCTTGGGTTCATCTTCGGCTCTCCTGGCCCCTCCTTCCTGTCAAGTACTCCCACAGCAAGCAGCTTGCTATGGGGGCACCCGAGCCAAGTCACAGCACCTTGTGCCCATTCAGGCACGTAGCCCTGGTTCGGACCCGCCCCTCTCCTGATTGGCTAACTGACTTTGACAGCAGCAGGAGCCAATGGTGTCCCAGCCAATCAGGAGGAGAGTCCGGGATGGCCGAGGCACCCGTGGACATCGCTGGAGAGCGATGGGGCTCAGGTATGTATTGCGGGGTGCTGGGGGGCCTGCTACACACAGAAGGCATTTTTATCTTCATGCATAGAATGCATGAAGATAAAAAAAAACCTTTTTGACTTTACAACCCCTTTTAAGTTTGCACAGAGATCATTTGCTAATTTTTGCTTAATTGTACTGATTGTCTTTTACAGAAGCGGTACAGCTTGGCTGTGGGCCCACCGAAGAAAGACCCAAAGGTGAAAGGGGTGCAGTCTGCAGCAGTCCGGGCTTTTCTGAGGCGGAAGGAAGAGGAGATACTCCAGAAAGGTATATGTGATTAGTCTGCCTACAAGGAAAATATTTATTCCCTTCTACTGTTGCTGGAGATCCAACTCTCTGCTTTGCGCCAAATATAGAGACCGCTTTTAATATCATTTAAACTTCTGAATTGTATGTTCAAGCTAAAGGATTTCTAATCCATTGCATATTGCAGATATCATACACATACAAGGGCAGGGAAACTTTATATGCAGAACATCCTTGTTTGGGTATGTGGGATTTGTGGGTTTGTTTGTTTTTTTTTTTTTGTTTTTTTTGTTAAAGTGGTTGTAAACCCTCCATATCCCCAGTGACTGGCCTCAGGTGATGCACAGAGATGGAACCTCCTGTGCATCTCCTGTGAATCCTCCTGCTTAAGTTTTACCTGTTTATCTGCAGTCTTCTCTTCGCTACACCCCCTTCAAAAGGGCATAATCATGTTAAAATCCTTCTGTATCCTGTGAGGAGCAGAGAGGGGTGGAGAGCTGCAGTTACGCTGTAAAAGCTGATTGGAGGAAAGGCACACAGCAAACAGGAGCGACAGAAGGATTCAGAGCTGTGTTCTGAATAGACCAGCTCCGTGCTGAGCTCTCCTCCCCCGTCACCAATTTATTTTGTGTCGAACCTTGTTATTGGGGGCTTCCAGATTCCGATAAGCCCGTAGACCCCACAACCACAGCCCAGGGTTGTGAGGAAGAGGCCCTTTTTCCCCATCAACATGGGGACTAGGTGCTATGAGGTATACCCTCCCCCGTGTGGTCTGGAATAGTTGGGGGGGTGCACTCGTGTCATTGTCACCCCCCCCCCCCTTCCTGGCCTGCCGGTCTGCATGCTTGGGTAAGGATCTGGTGTGGATTTCGGGGTGTCCCCCTTAAAATCCATACCAAAATGCCACTGGCATTGGACCAGTGTTCTGTCACAGGAGTTGGTCCAATGCCAACGGCGGAGGCGGGACTGTGTATGTGACTGACGACTGAGAGCCAAGTAAATAGATGGCGGCTCGGTGATTTCCTGCGAGGAGAGATGATGAGCTGCATTGATGGGCGCAGTTCAGGCTGCACTGAACCTGCAGATGGGCACTAATCAGGCTGCATTGATGCTTACTGACCATTATTTTGCTTCAAAGTGGTTTATTTATAAAAAAAAAAAGTTTATTATTTTTTTTTCCTGAAATTTCCCTCTTAAATTGGGGTGCGTGTTATACACCGATAAATACGGAATTTTTGTTGGCTGTAATTGAAAACTTTTCTTTTTTTTTTTTTTTTTCAGAACTGGAAGAACAGAGAAAGAAAGAGGAGCTTTTGGCTAAACGGAAAGAAATGAAACATGACAAGAAAGCCAGGGCCATGGCATCAAGGACAAAAGACAACTTTCATGGGTATAACGGCATTCCGATAGAAGACAAACCCAAAAAAAGCAAAAAGGACCTCGAGATGGACGATACCAACGATACCAACATGCAGGGTGAAAATGAGGAGTACCTGACAGAAGAAGAAATGTATGAATATTCTCAAAGTGAGTCGGAGCAAGAAGAGATTGAGGAGCCAGCGCCACCACCACCAAAAAAACAGAAACCCAACAACATCAAGAAACCTCCGTCAGCAGCCTTGAACTTTGCCGAATTGTTGAAACTTGCTGAGAAAAAACAGTTTGAGCCGGTGGAGCTGAAACCTGTGAAAAAAGATGAGGAAAGACCAAGGACGGCAGAAGAAATACGAGAACTTGAGTTTTTGCAACGGAAGAATCAAAAAGCCGAGAAGTCCATTGACAAACACTCAAAAACCCACGGACAGGTGGTGAAAGTTCATAAAAGCTCTTCAGATAAACATTCCTCTTCTAATGAACGTCATTCCGAGGACAAAAAATCAAAAAGCTCATCTCTTTCCAAAAGTGTTCCCCCTGAGAGAGTCAAAAGTGTGTCTAGTGAAGCAATTAAAAGGCATTTGGATGGGAGCCACAAATCTGAAAAGCCAATCTCCTCCAGTTCTCACAGTAAAATCTCTAAAGTTTCTTCCAATGGAAATGCCAAATCATCTTCTGGCAGGGATCATGCTGCTAGGCAGACTTCATCCTCATCCTCTTCATCCTCCTCTAAACGAGATGTAAGCATCAATGGAAAACTTCAGGGTAGCGTTCGACCAGATGGGTCAAATGTAAGTTCTGGGAAACCAACAGGGAATTCTAGTTCTAGCTCTGTAAGGCCTTCTAGTGCACCCAAGCCTTCTGGAAGTACTGTTTCTAGCACTGCTAGGCCGTCTGGGTCTTCTGGCTCCACCAGGCCGTCTGGGTCTTCTGGCTCCACTGGGTCTTCTGGCTCCACCAGGCCGTCTGGGACTTCTGGCTCCACCAGGCCGTCTGGGACTTCTGGCTCCACCAGGCCGTCTGGGACTTCTGGCTCCACCAGGCCGTCTGGGTCTTCTGGCTCCACCAGGCCGTCTGGGTCTTCTGGCTCCACCAGGCCGTCTGGGTCTTCTGGCTCCACCAGGCCGTCTGGGTCTTCTGGCTCCACCAGGCCGTCTGGGTCTTCTGGCTCCACCAGGCCGTCTGGGTCTTCTGGCTCCACCAGGCCGTCTGGGTCTTCTGGCTCCACCAGGCCGTCTGGGACTTCTGGCTCCACCAGGCCGTCTGGGACTTCTGGCTCCACCAGGCCGTCTGGGACTTCTGGCTCCACCAGGCCGTCTGGGACTTCTGGCTCCACCAGGCCGTCTGGGACTTCTGGCTCCATCAGGCCCACTGGAGGATCAATTTCTTCATCAAACCAGCCACCGTCAAGTTCTAGTTCCTCCAAGTCTCACAGCAGCTCTGGTTCTGTTCGTCCTTCCAGTAGCTCAAGTTCAGTCAAGCCCACCAGCAATTCTGGGTCAGTTAAAAATCCTCTTAGCAGCTCTGGTGGATCACGCCCTAGCAGCGGAGGGCATTCAAGCAGCAGTTCGGGTCCTGCTCGTCCTTCTAGTGTTTCCGGATCTAGTAGACCAGTCACTGGACCTCCCTCATCGAGTGCTAAACCTAAAGGTGTTCCTTCAGGAAAAGAACTGGTGCGCCCCAACGGTGGCCTACCTTTGAGTTCTCGACCTCCTGCTATTTCTGGCCCTGGAAGGCCAATGAATAATTCAGCAACAGGACCCGGGTCAAAGCCCAAATGCACTGTGGTGGCCGAAACCATTTCATCCAAAAATTTTGTTCCTAAATCTAGCAATGGACCAGTAAATGGAATGAGACCTGGACCTCAAAATGGAATGAGACCTGGACCTCAAAATGGAATGAGACCTGGACCTCAAAATGGAATGAGACCTGCGCCTCAAAATGCAATGAGACCTGGACCTCAAAATGGAATGAGACCCGGACTGCCACCTGGACAGAGACCTATGGCACGCCCTCCAGGTATTTAATGGTCGAATTTTAATGAGCTCTCATTTCTTAAATACGTTTTTTAATGCAAGGTATAACATTTCTAAATGTAATTTAATAACCACCCGCATTGTACTGCAGACAAAGCACCGTACTGGTACATCGCTGCCTACTGGCTCCCGCCAATGATTCCCCGGCTGGGAAATGCTGATCGACCTGTGTGCATTCACTGCTAAAAGCTCTGTGTTGACGTTCATTATTAGCACTGATTATTAGTGTCACTGGTGATGTCAGTGTCATATAGTCAGTCCCCCCCCCCCGCGTCATTTAGTATGCGATTAACCACCGCACTATCGCAGTCCTATTATAAGTAATTGGTCACTGCCATTTAGTAGTATAAAAGAATTCAAGTACAATTGTTTGGGATTTTTTTTTTTTAATCAAAAGCGTGTAGTAGAATACATTATGGGCAAAACGTATGGAGACTTTTTTTTATTTTTTCTGGATATATTTTATAGCAAAAAGTAAAAAAACAATTTATTTTTTTCCAACATTTTCAGTCTTTTTTTTTTTTTTTTTTTTTTGTTTGTATCGCAAAAAAAAAAAAGTGGTGATCAAATACTATCAAAAGATAGCTCTATTTGTGTGAAAAAAATTATATAAATTTCATTTGGGTACAACGTTGCATGGCCGTGCAATTGCCAGTTAACCACTTAACATCCGCCCCATAGCAGTTTTACTGCTACAGAGCGGCTCTCCTGCGAAGGATCACATATATGTACGTGATTCTGCGTTTCCGTCTGTAGGGGGCACGCATGCCGCTTCGCAGCAGAAGCCAATCTGCGGGTGCCGGTTCCAGCTCCCACGTCCTCCTGGTGCATCTGCGGCGCCAGAAGGAAGATCACCTGTCTCCCCTCACTCTCGGCAATCATCTGGGTCAAGTCACAGGTCCCAAATGATTGCCCGGCCAGCGCCCACAGTGACAATGCCAGTGCCGCAGAGAGGAGGGGGAGATGAGCGGGGCTTCGCTCCCCTGCGTCGCTTGGCCCTGGGACAGGTAAGTGTCCGATTATTAAGTCAGCAGCTACAGTCAGAATACAATAGAAGGGGAGCCCCCCACACTAACATTGCTTATGTTAGTACAACGATCTGTCCTGTTTTTGTCCTGGGTTGTACCATGTATGAGGCTAGGTTCACACTGCTGTAATCTGATTTTCAGTGCAATTATGTAGTGCACCTTGGATGTGATTTGCATATTCTGTGGGGCTGGAATCGCACCAAAGTAGTACAAGATCCTTTTCCAATATCGCGTCATGATGAGTTACATTGATGTGAACGGATGCCATTGAAAACAATGTGACTTCCATTGTCATGCAATTCTGTGCGACTCATGTTGCATCTGAAATTACAGTAGTGTCAACAGATCCGAAGTCTATACAATAAACTTCAGTGGAGAGCCTACAGACCAGATCTCCATGGGATGACTACCGGAGAAGAGAGCAGGCATATTCTGCAGTAAAAAGCCTGTCTGTATTGATCGATATTGTATTGATTGATCTGACGCACAGCAGACCGCTTCAGCTCTATCAATTAAATGCAAATTATGGCTTTCTACTCATGATTTGAAGTTTTAAATAAGCTTTAGTAGGGCAAACCCCGTTGCCTGTGTTTCCTTGCTCCCACGGTGTCTACTGTTGCTGTGTATGGCTTTTTAATGATTTACCAATAAAGTGGATGCAGTTTTCCAGTGTGCAACCCTTTGGATCGTTTTGCATTTGTTCCACATGGCCAGATGAGCAGTGCTTGCACTTGTATACGCGGGGGGTTTAACCACTTGCCTACCGGGCACTTTTACCCCCTTCCTGCCCAGGCCAGCTTTCAGCGCTGTCACACTTTGAATGACAATTGCGAGGTCATGCAACGCTATACCAATATGACATTGTTATCATTTTTTTTTTTTCACACAAATAGAGCTTTCTTTTGGTGGTGTTTAATCACCACTGGGGTTTTTATTTTTTATTTTTTGCTAAATAAAAAAAAAAAAGACCGAAAACTTTGAAGGGCTGCGCCGATGGGCGGCCCCGGAGGGCTGCGCCGATGGGCGGCCCCGGAGGGCTGCGCCGATGGGCGGCCCCGGAGGGCTGCGCCGATGGGCGGCCCCGGAGGGCTGCGCCGATGGGCGGCCCCGAAGATCTGTCCCCTAATTATCAGTGCAGGTGTCCCCTTCCACACTAGCCGGTTACTAGCTCTTTTCTCTCGTGTGAGGTAAGGAATGCTGATAACCGGCAAGTATGTTTACTTTGTGATTGGACACAGCTGTGATTGGCTCTTTATCCCAATCTGTGATCAGCTGTGTCCAAAGGACACAGTGATCACAGAGCGCTGTGAGTGCGTGCCGCAACGGGGGGCACGATCACGAGAGGACGTCATATTATGCGCTCAGAAAAATTGGCCGACCACGCTATAGCCGTCATTTTGCTATAGCGTTGTCTCTAAGTAGTTAAGGGACTGTGTGCCGGACCCCCATGGAGCGGCAGCATACACATAGAGTCTCTGTTGTATCTTTCGTTATGTAAAAGAATTGTTTTACCCTTAGCAACCGGCCTACAGGTTTCATTTTTCAAGGCAGGTCTAAAAATTATAGCAGAATCTGGTTGCTATGGGTAATATATGCAATTATACCTACAAACACTCCTACCTAATATGTATAAAGTCTGGGGGAATGGAAGCTCTAATGAGGACCAATTATCTAATATGGCCACAAGGACCACCCTTCCCCCATCACAGTCCATCTGTGACTTGCAGAGGAAACTTTGTAAAGGAAAGGATGCACCTATTGAGGATTTGTTTGTCATTTGCTGCTTTTTCTTTGCAGGACAAAGACTGCCACCAATAACCAGTTCCTACAAGAGAAGAATCGATGATGATGATGACGAGGAGTACGACTCAGAAATGGAAGACTTTATAGATGATGGAGGAGAATCCCAAGACGAGATTTCTAAGCACATTCGGGAAATATTTGGCTATGACAGGTCAAAGTAAGTGTATCATTAGTGTCAGACAGGAATCCTGTGCTTCCTGATTGGGCACCTAAATTAAGAGACGTCTGGGAATACAATCAAATTAACAGTCATACTCTCCTAGATGGAGCAGCACAGAACCCAGCTGCAGCTGTTCCCCGCCGGCTCTACACTGATAACTGAGAGCGATCAAAACTGCTGATCACTCGGTTCTCTGTCTTCACTGAGCATAGCCTGTGACTTTCACTCCTCGTCTCTCTGCTCTCCACTCCAGCACTCACTGGAGCGCTGGGCTGTGAAGGGGCAGGAGGGGCTGAATCCGTCTCCCAGCAGATCGCTGAGAGGCCGAGCCAGCTGCCAGCCCAGGCATTTGGGTGAATCCCGACTCTAAAGTCGGGATCTTTTCAGAGCCTGGATCGGTCGAGTGACGTCAGCCCCCGCTGTCTGCAGAAAACAGGTCACAGGAGCGCAGCACGAAGTGCACTCATGTGAACCATAGGAGTAGGGCTGACAGAGCTTTGGTCCTATTTCTCCTATAAATTAACTACAGTGGTGAAGTGACTGCTTGATAGTATCTGATATTGGGCTATCCTGGAATAAATTAAAATATTATCAATTTGAGATTAGTGTAAATTTTTAAAGCATAAAGTTAGCCACAAAGACAGCGATAAAACAGACATGGACAGCAACACTCTAACCTTTCCTCGCTGTCTCGCTGACTTTTTTGTTTTAACCACTTCAAGTTCACTATATGTACATTGCAGCTTTGAAGTGGTTTACCGGGATTATGGCCATCAGCCATAACCCCGATTTTTGTTGTTTTTGTTTTGTTTTTTGCAGCTGGCTTTCTCATCAAAGTATTCCAAGTGGCCCATGAGCCGCTGAGATGCTTTCAGGAGCGGCGGGAGGGGACATAAAGAATAAAGAGCACCTGTCATCCTTATTTCTATTACAAGGGATGTTTACATTCCTTCTAATAGGAATAGAATTCTAACCCCAAAAAAAAATGAAAGGGACAGTGTATTACTTTAATAACAAAAAAAGTAACAGAAAAAAAATCTTGTACATGGTATCCTGATCTCTAATGAGCTGTAACCATGCAGAGAGTGTTGTGCTGTAGAAGCAGCGATGGGCAGAATTGGTGGACTAACACCTCTTATGTCTTTTTTCAGATACAGGGATGAGAGTGACTATGCACTGAAATACATGGAATCTTCTTTCCGGGAACAGCAGAAGGAGGAAGCAAGGAGGTAAGTCAGCAAAGAAGCTTGGGCTTCATATGCAGCAGACTCTTTCCAGGTTTTCACCGATCTTCATAGTTACGTTTGGGGGTCTTCTGGGGGGGGCGGATACCCTGTTTTTACAGGCACCCAGCTCCTACTTCCTCCCCTGGCTCCGCAGCGCCGGAAGGAAGTTCGCCTCTCCCTGCAATCTTCTGGAACATGTCACAGGTCCCAGAAGATTGCCCGGCCTATCACAGCGTGCATGTGCAGTCCGTGCCTGGCTGTGAAACCACACAGTCAGAATGCCAGGGCTGCGGAGGGGAGGCAGAGAAGAGCGGTGCTTCGTTTGCCCGCGTCGCTGGACCGTGGGACAGGTGAGTGTCCGACTTATTAAGTCAGCAGCTACATTGCTGGGAGAGAGAACTTATATCTTGTAAGTGTGTTTAATTTTGTACAATAAATTATACTGTTTTAATACTACACTTAGAGGTGCATTATTAAAAACTAAGGGCATTGCCTCCAGGAGCGCCAGATACCCAATTTACCTATTCCTATTACAAGGGATGTTTACATTTCTTGTAATAAGAATAAAAGTGATAAAAAATATATAGATATAGATAGAGAGAATCTATCTATTGTCTTGTAATGTGTGTTTTTTTTTTTTTTTTTTTTCTAAAGTAAAATAATCAAAAAAAAAAAAAGGTTTTAAAGTGCTCTCATGCTCATACATAGAAGCGAATGCATATGTAGGTTGCACCTGCATATGTAAGCGGCATTCGCACCACACATGTGAGGTATCACCGTAAACGTTCTTGCGAGAGCAATAATTCCAGCACTAGATCTCCTCTGTAACTCTAAACAGGTAACCTGTAAAAAAAAAAAAAAACCTTAAAGCGTTGATTATTTTTCGGTACCCAAGTTATGCACCATTCCACAAGTGTGTGCAATTTTCGGTGTAACCTCATCTTTTATATTTTACAAATAAACTGGGCTATTTAGTGTGTTTTTTATTAATTAAAATGTATTTTTTCAAAAAATATTGCATTTGAAAAATTGCTGTGCAAATACCGTGTGACATAACTAATTGCAGCGGCTGCCAGTTTATTCTATAGGGTCTCTTCCAAATAAAAAAATATATTAATATTAAAATATATATATATTATTTTTACATGTAGGAGAGAAATGCTGGAAGTGGTTAAGTGGCAGAGTGTGTGAACGGGCAATATAGCAGTTGGACTATTTATTGCTTATTGACTTTGCTTTTCTTCTTACAATTTTGTGGTTTTTTTTTTTTGGTTTTTTTTTAATTTATTATTGTGCAATGTATAATATGTTCATTATTTTCCCAGCCTGCGGTTAGGAATCCAGGAAGATCTTGAGGAATTAAGACGAGAAGAGGAGGAATTAAAGAGAAAAGAAAAACTTGCCAAGAAGATGAAAAAGCGATAGCATCCGCTACAACAGTCTGAACTTTACCGGGCCTCCTGAAGCCTCCAGGGGGAGACTGGAACCCAGACATGACATTTTCAGAAAGTTTGTTTTGAAAAAAGGAGAAAAAAAAAAAAAAAAAAGGAGAATCCTTTATAAATGTGAGTGGTGACAAATGAAATTCTGGCTGGTTTTCAGGTGTCAGAGTTTTTCAAGTTTTTTTTGCTACAATGTGACAGGTGAAAACTTGGATGTGTCACCTCCCAGGAAATAGTCCGATCTCCTTTTATATTTTCTTTTTATAAATTATATATGAATTTTGTGTTCTGAGAACAGATTGGTTAATAAATTATTTATCCCAGGAATGGAAGTATAATGAACGAAGCCCCCCCCCTTTCCAGATGAGGAATTTTCTGTATAGATATCAGTATATTATTATATAGTGCTATCAGTCTCCAGAGTTGTATGGATTGTGTATCTGTGCAGTAAATGTAGAATATTTTATTATCGGGGATTGTGTGCAATCCTTTAAAAGTGCACTTACCACGTTATAGTTTGTTTGGTACCATCGCTTCTTAAAGGATATGTGCACTGCAAATACGAAGTGCATTTTTTATATTTGCTACCTTCCCCTGACCTAACCTATTCAGATACTAAATACTTTATTAATCCCAAAGGGAAAATGGGAAATTCTACTACCCCCTAGCCACTTACCTCCACAGAGGCAAACGTACCTCAGTCTGGCAGCTGCAACTTCCGATGGAGTTCTTCTTTAGGCTGGATTCACACCTAATGGCAGTTTTAGTGGTTAATGCATTTTGCAGATTTGCACTACAGAACGTGTTCCATGGGAAACCATGTTAAATTTACTGTAGTAGAAATCTGCAAAATGCAAAAAGCACTAAAACTGCATAGATGTGAATCCGGCCTTAAACAACATCTTTCCACACACTTTACATAGGAAAGCTGACCCAAACGAACTATGTCCCTCACTAACCGGTGAGGCCGCTGGATGTGCGGTATAAACTGTAGCTGCGGCCACCTACCGCACTATGTTCTGGGTTCGAGCCGAGACCCGTCTCATACCCGGAACACAGAAGAGTCTACAATGAATTCTATCTATGACTACAAACCTTCCTCTGGCTGAATCAGAGGTTGTGACATCATCAGTCCGCCTCTCTGCCTCAGCCAATCAGAGGATGCTTTGTATTCATCGATGGAACACATTGCTTGCTCTGAGCGGCTGTCAATAAATACAAAGCTTCCTCTGGCTGAATCAGAGGTTGTGACATCATCAGTCCGCCTCTCTGCCTCAGCCAACCAGAGGAAGCTTTGTATTCATTGATAGAACACATTGCTTGCTCTGAGCAGCTATAAATGAATACAAAGCTTCCTCTGGCTGAGTCAGAGGTTCTGACATCATCAGCCCGCTTCTCTGACTCAGCCAATCAGAGGAAGTTTTGTATTCATTGATAGAATACATCGCTTGCTCTGAGTGCTGCTGCGGTAGACTGATCTGTGTTCCGGGTTTGAGATGGGAAGTCTCGGCTCTCACCCAGAACACAATGCGGTATGCTGTAGGTGGCCGCAGCCACATACAGTTTATACCACACATCCAGCAGCCTCACAGGTTAGTGAGGAACATAGTTTGTTTGGGCCAGAACTATGTAAAGTGTGTAGAAAGATGGAGTTCCTTAAGTCTTCATTCTCCTGGCCATTCTGTGCATTACATCTCCATAGACTACTATGGGACCATCTCCGGCCTCAGGAGTCTGTAATGCACAGGCACCCCTTCTAGACTTGTAGTGCTGGATGGAAACGGACAGCTGAACCGCAGTCATCAGATGGAGGTAAGTTGTCTGTGGAGGGGGAGGAAGGGAGAAATGCATTTTTTTTTTTTTTTTTTTTTAAGTGCACATATCCTTTAAAAAGGCCATGAAATGTCAAACTGATTTATACTTCATATTATCTATACAAGATATAAACATTTTTTTGAGCTCAACATTCACAACAGAACTTTGTATGTCTGTGAATGTTTAAAACTGAACCCCCCCAGCCAAACCACTAAATACAGAGAAATGCATCTATGAGAGCTGCTTTACCTTCAAAAGGATTTGCATTCCTTTCCATCCAGACCCGAGACTTACACCTCTCTGCACAGCCCTACCTGGCAACAGAGGGGACCTGTGTGGTGTGTGTGTTTTTTTTTGTTTTTTTGTTTTTTTTTTTTTTTGGGGTTTTTTTTTGGTCATCTGCTACAGTTCAGTGTCACTTAAAGGTCTCTTCCCTCCCTCCCCTACTCTGTGTCTGGCCAGCAAAAGGAGAAGCAGCAGATTGTTGAGCTCCTCCTCTGTCACTCTGTCCTCTCCTCCTGTCAGAAGCATATAATGCAAAAATAAATTTAATAATTACAGAGCTACATTCATTTGTGTCTTTTATGTCTGTACAAGTACAGCTTTAAGGGATGAAAAAAACCCAAATTTCTGTTTTTCAATCTTTTTATTAAGATTTCAAATGGTAATAAAACATTATAAATAAGCAAATCGAGTGCAAAAGTTGAAAGTTCAGCATAATAAGAACCCAAAATGTGAAATAACCTCCATAATAATGGGAATTGCATTAATAGATCTATTCACAAATGATCCCATAAGCAGCTCTTAAAAGCTGAATTCCAGCTTTTGATATACTTGACATAGTTCTGTCCCTTGTCAAACCAAGACTTCCTGTCTCATACCCGAAACGTACTAGAGACTATCTGATCGGCACTCAGCCATTCAGAGAAAGCTATGTATCCTAGCAATGATTACAAAGCTTCCTCTGGCTGATTCAGAGGTTGTAACATCATCAAGCCCATCTCTGTCTCAGCCAATCACGAGGAAGCTTTTCATTCACTGGTAGAACACATTGATTGCGCTGAATGGCTATCAGTGAATAAAAAGCTTCCTCGTGATTGGCTGAGACAGAGACGGGCTTGATGATGTTACAACCTCTGACTCAGAATCAGAGGAAGCTTTGTATTGATTGACTGAATACATTGCTTGCTCTGAGTGGCTATCAAGGAATACAACGCTTCCTCTGATTGGCTGGGTCAGAGAGGCAGGCTGATGTCACAACCTCTGAATCAGAGGAAACTTTGCAATCATTGCTAGGATACATAGCTTTCTCTGAATGGCTGAGTGCCGATCAGATAGTCTCTAGTATGTTTCGGATATAAGACAGGAAGTCTTGGTTTGAACCCGGAGCACAGTGCGGTGTGCCAATCGGCGGAAGCTTTGTATTCATTGCCTGCCCATAAATGGATCGAATCTCGGCCAGTTCCTGCTGAACCGGCTGAGATTCAATCTATCTATGACCAACCTAAGATGAGTATCTTTCAATTTAAACGTTTTCCATTCTGATAAACTAATATCTGAATGTTATTAAAGCTCTTTCCTATATAATAATTGTAATAATTGTTGTTCTATAACGTGATCCCAAAAATGCAATTAGCCCCCTCCCAACTTTGACATCTGTTAGCGCCCCCCCCACCCCAAAACTACACCATTCCCTGAAAGTGGGACAAGCGGTCATGCGACCGATCACCAAGGTGTTTTGGCACATAATCTCTGCTGTTATGGAGGGGCAGAGCTCCTGGTGTGCTAACCCCTCCCCCTCCAACAGTGATCATGTGACCAAATCTAGAAGATCTGATCACATGACCAGCCACCACAGCACAGCAGCTCTATCTGTAGACAGACTTGTTACGTCGGGGTTGCTGTTAACTTAATCTGACTTTAACCCTAGGTTCACATCTCTGCGTGTGGCTGCAGGTGTGGAAATCGCAGCGATACCACCCGCAGTGAAAAATCTCTGCTCGGCATAAACGCACGGGACTGCCATTCATTCTAAAATTGCGGTGTGGGAACCGCAGGGAAATCGGAAGGTCAACAAAATGCGATTTCCCTGCGGCTGCATTCTTTGAAAAGATGCATGGACCTCCTTTTTTTTTTTTTTTTTTGCAGGTACAGCAGCCCATTCATTTGAATGGTTTTCCGTGCCTGTGCAAATGCAGCCCACGCAGATATGTGAGCCTAGGTGAAGGGAGAGGTGTCGGCTGCAGAGCGCAGGTCTTGTGGAACTTCAGGTCTTAAAGGGCTCACAACAAAAGCTTTTGGATACGTTTGAATTGCACAATTATTTCTACCGATGAAGTCCATACCGTCATTGTCCGTGATTTTACAAAATTTACCAGCAAATTCATCAATTATTTGTACAATATTTTCTTTGCTTCTATGCTGTATTTGCACAGAGCTGGGTGACAATGAAAACCCTCTGCAGGCAATTTTTTGCAACAGCACCCCTTCCTGGCTAAAAGTTGGTACTGCACTAAATATAAAATGCAAAACGTAAACTAATTGACAAATCGGAGACACTGTATTGATGAGCTGCATTAGCAATCAGGCTTTGAATCGCCCTTTTAGGATAGTAGTCAGTTTTGGGATTATTTTATGTTTATTAGTCCCTTTTGTGAAAGGTAATTCCACCCAAAATTAATATGTTGTTCAGTGTTAATCAGTTGTTCAGTAGGATGCTCTCCTTTCATCACTTCATTGATTTTTCTGGTGATAAGATCCCTGTTCTTCAGGTTCCAGCTTCATCCCTGCCAAGCTTCAGAAGTTTGATTAGGTCTTACCTTGCCTGTCTGCTAGGAAGTCGTCCCCCCCCCCCCCCCCAAAAGCCAGACAGTGGGATTGATTTACTAAAACTGGAGAGTACAAAATCTGGTGCAGCTCTGCATGGTAGCCAATCAGCTTCTAATGTCAGTTTGTTCAATTAAGCTTCGACAAAAAAAAAAAAAAAGCTGGAAGCTGATGTTTGGAGCGATTAAAGCGCCTCAAAAATGCCCGTCCATTGAAATGAATGGGAAGCGCTTCAAAAGCTCATGAAAAGCACCGCAAAATGGTTCTTTTGAGTCACATGACCTTAAAAAAACAAAAAACGCACCGCAAAGGCGCTTGAAAAGCCCTGCAAAAACACCCAATGTTTTTTGGGCAGTTTTCATGCATCCCAGTGTGAAAGGGGTCTTAAAGGGAGTTTGCTGTGTAGTTGCCTCCAGAACTTTAAAAGCATTTGTAAAGGCAATTTTATTTAATCAAAATAATAAACCTGTTATACTCGCCTGTTCTATGCAACGGTATTGTACAGAGCAGCCCCGAACCTCCTCTCCTGGGGTTCTCTGGCGATCTTGGCTCCTCTTGTTCTGTATCTACCCCCATAGCAAACGCTTGCTATGGAGGGGTGCATGTGTGGGCTTGATCCCGACTCAGGCTTTGTGTGTGTCCATTGACGCACACAGTTCCGCTCAGCCCTTACCCCTGCTCATAGGATTTATTTGACTGACAGCAGCAGGAGCCAATGGTGTTGCACAGAGCAGTCCATTCTTCCTGTCTCTTTTGGAGTTCCAAGCCATTGTTCTCCACTCCTTCATCCAAGTGCCCCCTTTTTTGGCAAGCTGGCTGCTGATGGGCCACCAGTGAGGGCATGGTATGAAGCCAGGATGTGTGCATCCATATGAGCATAGGCCATGCCCTCCCCCGGCTCCTTACAGAATTTGACTGACAGCAGCAGGAACCAATGGCTCCCACTGCTCTTAGCCAAGCCCACGAGACCGGAGAGAAGTCCAGCAGACAGGCACAGTGCTGGATCCATACATGACTTGAGAAAGTATTGGGGGGGGGGGGGGTCATAGCAAATGGCAATTTTTATTTTTTTTTAACCTTGCTGCAGAGTCACCCTACACATTATAATCTGACAGCACAATCTCTGTGCAATCAACTTCAGATTTACCCGATACATGCAATATGTGGACCTACCTAAACAATCCTATCAACTTCTTTCAAATAAGGTAGACATATGCACTGCATGGTTGGTAGATCTAAAGGAGATTGTACAATCAGTAACATGCAGCGAGCCTAAGAATCTATTGGTTGATACTCATTGGCATCGGCGCTCTCAATTTGGGGTCATCCCACCCTGTACTTGGGTAGAATTCTATGAATTTAACATACAGAAAGATCCCAGCGGCCTGACCTTTATGTCCACTGTGTGGTCACCCTCACGCCAAGTCTTTCAGATGCCAAAAGGCCAAGCAGGATGGCAAAGAAATAGAACTCGCCCAACTGCCATATTAAGAATGTGAAGGCAGTAGACCAGTGCTCAGGCTAGGGCATTAACTTTCCACATCATAAGTCCATTAAGATGTTGGCCGGCAACTCTGATGCTTCATCAAAATAATTTTTTTTTTTATTGGTTACAAAAATGTTGACGCAGAATCCCAAAGTGCTAACCCGTTTTGGCTTGAGACCTCCATAGCCGAAACGCGTTGGCTCTTTTGGATTCCATATTAACACTTTTGTAACCAAGAGAGTTTAAGAATCATCTGAGTTGCTGGCTAACATCTTATTAAGGACTTAAGCAGGATGGCAGGCCAGGCTGACAACAAAGGGTTATAAATGGTCCCTTGTCAGTCAATCCAAACCATGCTCGGGTCTCTCTCATTGTACTGTTACATTCTGCTGCGGCACTTTTCCAACTTTTCTCCCTGCTGAGGCCCGACATGGTCATTGCACATGGCAATAGGCATCATAAGAGAAAATAGAATTTAATTTTAATTGTATTTCTTAGCAAAGATATGTCATTAAACCTAATTTTGAGATTAATTTTGCATTAAATTGTATCAGTAGAGGTCCTAAAATGTGGCAATTCTGGCGTACTACCTTCAGTTTTACCTGGAGCGGCTCACCTCTCCCGCCTCCTAAACATCACCATTGGTCGGTGATGGTGTACATCACATTGAGGGGGGCGGTAGGTAAGAGGTGAAAACCAGAGTTCTGATTTTTGGTGATCCATATTGGAGGTTTTTGGTTTTGGGGCAAAAATCCTGAAGGTACGTTTTGGGGGGTCCCTGTAAATGCCAGGAAAGCGAGTCTACTGTGCTTTAACAGTAAAAAAAAAAAAAAAAAAAAAAAGTTGATGGTAAAAATCTTGCAGGCCTTGATTTGAGAATTGCCGCCATTCTGCTGCCCTACATTACACTACAAACTGCGACTCTCTCCATTCTCCATATCGCCAGTGATGAGTTATAATGTATTTTTTATTTCTTTTCCTGTGAACTGCATTATCTTCTGCATTCAAGTGGTGCCATACATACATGTTTATGTAGCAAAGACCTTTTCTGTACAAAGCATCTAATTGCACTAACCATTGTCTTCTTCAATAAACAGAGCATTTACTTACATGGTTTTCAGGTTTAATTTATATAAAGTGGGTTTTGCATCATTTGTGTCTTTTGTTTTGTGTAAGGCTTGGAGGGCAGAGTGATTCTAGTCCCCGTCCCTCCCCATTGGGATTTTATAGGAACCAGGGAAACAGCTGGGAGACCTGTTCTCTGGGGTAGAAGGTATTTTTTCTGTGCTGAACTTGGCACAAACATCACATTTATTTATTACAAATACTTACACCGATCAGCCATAACGTTATGACCACTGACAGGTGAAGTGAATATCTCATTACAATGGCATCTGGAAATTGGTGGGATATATTAGGCAGCAAGTGAACATGTTGTCCATAATGGGCAGCACAGTGGTGTAGTGGTTAGCACTTTTACCTAGCAGCAAAAAGGGTCCCTGGTTCGAATCCCGACCACGACACCATCTGCCTGGAGTTTGCATGTTCTTCCCTGTGCCTGCGTGGGTTTCCTCCGGGTACTCCGGTTTCCTCCCACACTCTAAAGACATGCTGGTAGGTTAATCAGATCTTGTCTAAATTGGCCCTAGTGTGTATGAATGTGTGTTTAGGGCCCTTAGGTTGTAAGCTCCTTGAGGGCAGGGACTGATGTGAATGTACAATATATATGTAAAACGCTGCGTAAATTGATGGCGCTATATGCAGTGGGGCAAAAAAGTATTTAGTCAGCCACCAATTGTGCAAGTTCTCCCACTTAAAAAGATGAGAGAGGCCTGTAATTGTCATCATAGGTATACCTCAACTATGAGAGACAAAGTGTGGAAACAAATCCAGACAATCGCATTGTCTGATTTGGAAAGAATTTATTTGCAAATTATGGTGGAAAATAAGTATTTGGTGACCTACAAAAGTTCATCTCAATACTTTGTTATATATCCTTTGTTGGCAATGACAGAGGTCAAACGTTTTCTGTAAGTCTTCACAAGGTTGTCGCACACTGTTGCTGGTATGTTGGCCCATTCCTCCAGCAGTGATGTTTTGGGGCTGTCGCTGGGCAACACGGTCTCTCAACTCCCTCCAAAGGTTTTCTATGGGGTTGAGATCTGGAGACTGGGTAGGCCACGCCAGAACCTTGAAATGCTTCTTACAAAGCCACTCCTTCGTTGCCCGGGCAGTGTGTTTGGGATTATTGTCATGCTGAAAGAACCAGCCACGTTTCATCTTCAATGCCCTTGCTGATGGGAGGTTTGCACTCTCATGATACATGGCCCCATTCATTCTTTCATGTACATTGATCAGTCGTCCTGTTCCCTTTGCAGAGAAACAGCCCAAAAGCATTATGTTGCCACCCCCATGCTTCACAGTAGGTATGGTGTTCTTTGGTTGCAACTCTGCATTCTCTCTCCTCCGAACACGAGTTTTGTTTCTACCAAACAGTTGTACTTTGGTTTCATCTGACCATATGACATTCTCCCAATCCTCTTCTGGATCATCCAAATGCTCTCTAGCAAACCTCAGATGGGCCCAGACATGTACTGGCTTAAGCAGGGGGACACGTCTGGCACTGCAGGATCTGAGTCCCTGGCGGCGTAGTGTGTTACTGATGGTAGCCTTTGTTATGTTGGTTCCAGATCTCTGCAGGTCATTCACTAGGTCCCCCTGTGTGGTTCTGGGATTTTTGCTCACCGCTTTTGTGATCATTTTGACCCCACGGGGTGAGATCTTGCGTGGAGCCCCAGATCGAGGGAGATTATCAGTGATCTTGTATGTCTTCCATCTTCTAATTATTGCTCCCACAGTTGATTTCTTCACACCAAGCTGCTTGCCTATTGCAGATTCAATCTTCCAAGCCTGGTGCAAGTCTACAATTTTGTTTCTGGTGTCCTTCGACAGCTCTTTGGTCTTCACCATAGTGGAGTTTGGAGTGTGACTGTTTGAGGTTGTGGACAGGTGTCTTTTATACTGATAACAAGTTCAAACAGGTGCCATTAATACAGGTAATGAGTGGAGGACAGAGGAGCCTCTTAAAGAAGAAGATACAGGTCTGTGAGAGCCAGAAATCTTGCTTGTTTGTAGGTGACCAAATACTGTATATACTCGAGTATAAGTCGAGGCCCTAATTTACCACAAAAAAATGGGAAAAACTTAGTGACCCGAGTATAAGACGAGGGTGAGAAATGCACAGCTACTGTAAGTGGAAAACAATGCCCATTTGCATGCCTCACTGTGCCCATTTGCAGCCATAGGTCCCCTGAACTTCAAACTTGGTAGTTAAGGGTTCCTAGATGCCCCCTAGCTGCAGCCAAAATTTGGGGTCTCTGAACCCAAATGGTCCCGAAATGACATTGCTGCAGATGGACACAGTTGACTGACTTTGGGGCCCCGTATCTCGGGGCCACTTAGTACTAGGAACCCCAAATTTGGTGTGCAAACTCAGTGGAACTAGCACCATAAAATATCCAAAGCTGGGGTTTCTAGCTCCCGAGATACAGGGCCCCAAAAATTGGTTCAGAAAATGTCAAGCACTTTTCTGCAGCAGAGAATGACATTTTCCGAACCGATTTTGGGGCCCTGTATCTCGGGGCCACTTAGAGCTAGGAACCCCAGCTTTGGATATGTTGTGGTACCAGTTCCACTGGGTTTGCACACCAAATTTGGGGTTCCTAGCACAAAGTGGCCCTGAGATATGGGGCCCCAAACTTGGTTCGGAAAATGAAATTTTTTGCTGCAGAAAAGTGCTTGACTCGAGTATAAGTCGAGGGGGGCACTTTCAGCATAAAAAAAGTGCTGAAAAACTCGACTTATACTCGAGTATATACGGTACTTATTTTCCACCATAGTTTGCAAATAAATTCTTTCAAAAATCAGACAATGTGATTGTCTGGATTTGTTTCCACATTTTGTCTCTCATAGTTGAGGTATACCTATGATGACAATTACAGGCCTCTCTCATCTTTTTAAGTGGGAGAACTTGCACAATTGGTGGCTGACTAAATACTTTTTTGCCCCACTGTAAGTACCTTAAATAAATAAATAAAGTTGATGTAAAAGCAGGAAAAAAAAAAGGGGCATCCTAATTTGTTGTGTATGGGGCCGTGAAGCCCATGGGTGACCCATGTCCACAGCCACAAGCTTCTACAATGGTCACATGAACATCAGAATTGGACTACGGAACAATGGAAGAAGGTGGCCTGCTCTGATGAATCACGTTTTCTTTTACATCAGGTGGATGGCCGGGTGTGTCACTTACCTGGGGAAGAGATGGCACCAGGATGAGGTATAAAAAGGCAAATTGGCAGAGGCAGTGTGATGCATCGGGCAATGTTCTGCTGGGAAACCCCCGGGTCCTGCCCTTCATGTGGATGTTACTTTGGTGTCTATGCCTCAACTGGTCAGGGTTGTTTTTAGCAAAAAGGGGGCCATACTCAATATTAGGTGGGTGGTCATAATGCTATGGCTGATCAGTGTATATAGTGCTGTCAATTTATGCAGCTTTACATATACTGTATATAGAAAATCTTTTCATGCAGGAAGTTTGAACAAACACATAATCCACCTGCAACAGGTGGGTCGCAACATGAGCAAGCAGCTCACAGACAGTGTTGCACTCTGAATTCATGGTCATGCTGAGACTGATTCCTTCAAAACACAGCCAGTGTCTCTAAAAAGAGCCCTTCAAGAGCGTACCTACAGGGGTTGCAATTGCCCCATGTTGCAGGGGACCCATGCAGGCCCCCTCTATGTCTGGACAGGAGGAACAGCGGGGGCGACTTCATATAGAGGAACCAATCTCTCCATTTTCCTCCTGCAGCCACTGAATGCCTGCGAGAGGAAGAGAAGCAGGCTTTCCCACCCCTAATCTCCCGCAGCTCTTCCGGATTCCCCCCTCCCCTCTCTTGCCGGCTGCTGCTGAGGATGTGTCAGGCTGGAGAGCGGGGAAGGGGCCGGTAAATCATTTACCTGCCCCGTCCTTTTCTGAATGGAGAGTCGGTGATCCAAACTGGTCACTGACTCTGTCCATTCATAACTGAAACATAGTAAACTGAGTTTACTATGCTTCAGTTTATGAATGAAGGGGAAGCCTCCTGTACAGAGCTCTTCTTGTCCATTCATTCTGTGCAGCTGAGGCTACGGAGATGGCGATTGAGGGCTGTGTCCTCAGTCTCCTTTCACTTTCCCAAAGGTGAAACATCAGAGGTCTGTTTAGAACCTTGATATTTCACCAAAGCCCCCCAATGGGGCTCCAAAAAATAAAAAAAAAAAACTACTGACGCCAGTGGCAGAACTACCAGCGTCACAACAGGGCCCTGGCATTCTGCTACTGGGCTCGGTGGGAAGGGCCCTGGCATTCTGCTACTGGGCTCGGTGGGAAGGGCCCTGGCATTCTGCTACTGGGCTCGGTGGGAAGGGCCCTGGCATTCTGCTACTGGGCTCAGTGGGAAGGGCCCTGGCATTCTGCTACTGGGCTCGGTGGGAAGGGCCCTGGCATTCCGCTACTGGGCTCGTGGGAAGGGCCCTGGCACTCCGCTACTGGACTCGGAGGGAAGGGCCCTGGACGGGGGGGAGGGGTTCTTCATGATTTCCTGCACCAGGTCCCCCGTGGGTTCTAGTTATGCCACTGAGTCATTCTAAACATTCTGGACACAGCCATTGCTAAAATTAAAATTAGGTTTTCAAAGCGGCACCCTCCGCATATGCATGCAGACTCCAAATGTGCTGACCCTGGCAGCTTTAAAAACTGAATTCTTGCAAAACCAGTCGCTTAAGAAATTTACCATAGAGGTGGACCTGTCTGCTGTTTGCACGCTGGTCAGAGGCTACAAGGAAGCGTTCCCCGAGCTGCATGCACCATATATAACTGGTCTGGTGATTTGAGGTTTCCACAGCAACATGTGAGAGTTCGTTCTCCACATCGTCCCGTGTCCCAACACCATATCGCCGCACAATGATGCATGACAGGAAAAAAGAATTTGGTGATTATTTTTGAGAATAGCCAATAATCTAGACATGGATGAGTTTTCTGTTTTTGCCCAAAAAAGCAGAAGACTGTTGTGGTAATAAATCTGAAGGGGACATGGTGACAAGTTTATTGTGGGAGGAAAGGCGGGGATAAAAAAACATTTTAAAAATTACAATTAAATATGATTAAAAAAAACATAATAATTTGATCCCCTGCAGATTTTGTAAGTCTGCTATAAAATGTTTTGAGATCCAGTCCAAAAATTGGCATTTCTCCAAGGTTGTGACACACAAGGAGAAAATAAAGAAGACTTCATTTCTTAAAATAAGAACTACTCAAACACATAAAACCACAAGAAAGAAAGTATGTTGACAGTATGCCCTCCTAATATTTGTTTCTTCACCCCCATATCAGACAGGCTGGATCCAGCCCCACAGGTAAGGGCAATTTTTTTTGCAGGTGAGACGTTGCAATTTTCTATTTTTTTTTTTTACTTTAGTGAACTGGTCATACAAATACTGCAGCTGCTGACTTTTAAACTAAGGAAACTTACCTGTCCAGGGAGCCCGCGATGTCCTCACCCAAAACTGATCTGTCCCTCGGCTCCCGGGTGGAGGCACCGCCATCTTCAGTAAGGGAATCAGGAAGTGAAGCCTTGCGGCTTCACAGCCTGGTTCCCTACTGCGCATGTGCAAGTTGCGCTGTACATCCTTACTGTTCCCGGCTGTCTTCTGGGACCTGAAGACAGCGGGGGGGGGGGGATGGAGGAGGGGCCGGACATGGAGTAGATAGCTGCGAAGGCTGCGCCGATCTATGCCACCGGAAGTGGGAGCAAATACCTGGATTTGACAAGTATCTGCTCCCCCCTGAAAGGTGCCAAATGTGACACCGGAGGGGGAGAGGAATCCGATCAGCGGAAGTTCCATTTTTGGGTGGAACTCCGCTTTAACTATATGAACTAAAGGATGTGGACATCTTTCAAAATTAGTAACCGCTTGCCGACCGCCCAACATATATGTACCGTGGGGGGGGCGGCTACTACAAGCGAAATCACGTACCTGTAAGTTTTCTCCACTTCCGGGTTTGCGGCACAGCGCCGGCGCCCAGCTCCAATACACGCAGGTGAGTCCTAGTCATTACTGCTCACCTCCACCATCACAGGAGCAAGCTTGTTCTCTGATTCATACCTCCTTACATGAATCCTTTTAGTTCTTTCTCTTCCCCCATGCAGTAGCTCTGAGTTGGACAGCTCCCTCCTGTGATGGAGGTGGTGAGCAGTAACGAGTAGGCTTTACTTAGCAACGTCCTGGGAGCATTCCAGTCAGGCTTCGGGAGGTATGTAAATGTCCTACAACTATAGCAAGGGCAATATTCAACTTTAGTCAGAGCTGCACAGTTTGCTTTTTTAATCTACAGACGTCCCTTATCTGCATAGGTGGTTTTCTGGTAAATGTGAACTAATTATTTAACCGCTTCAGCCCCGGAAGATTTGGCTGCTAAATGACCGGGCCATTATTTGCGATCCGGCACAGTGCCGCTTTAACTGAAAAGTGCGCGGTCGTGCCGAGCTGCACCCAAACAAAATTGACGTCCTTTTTTTTCCCCCACAAATAGAGCTTTCTTTTGATGGTATTCGATCACCTCTGCAGTCTTTATTTTTTGCGCTATAAACAAAAAAAGAGCGTCAATTTGGAAAAAAAACACCAAATTTTGTACTTTTTGCTATAATAAATATCCCCATTATTTTTTTTTTTTAAAAGCGAATTTTTCCTCAGTTTAGGCCGATATGTATTCTTCTACATATTTTTGGTAATAAAAATCGCAATAAGCATATATTGATTGGTTTGCGCAAAAGTTATAGCATCTACAAAATAGGGAATAGATTTATGGCATTTTTATAATTTATTAACATTTGATAAAACACAAAACAAAAAAATGTATTTTTTAATTGTCAGGTTTAACTGACATCATCTGCAGATCAAAGTTAATCTCTGATCTGCAGATGAATGAACAGAATGATACAAAAGTAACATTATGTTACTTCGTATCTTTGTATAGCGTCTGAGCAAGTTTTACTCCTTTCACATGGGGAAGATACTGTTCCGATAAACTCACATATCCCCTGCTGATTGGGGCAGATGACAGGTCTGTGCCTGTTCCATTTCTGCAGAGCAGACAAGAACAGAACCCTGCTCTGCTCTATGGGGTGGACTCCACTGTTTATTTTCACCAGCCTACCTCCCCATCAGTTTTTTTTTTTTTTTGCGGATCCTGATCAGACCCGCCTGTACATAGGAATGAATGGACCTTTCCATTAGACCCGCCAGTCCATAGGAATGAATGGACCTTTCGATCAGACCCACCTGTCCAAAGGAATTAATGGACCTTTCGATCAGGTCCACCTGTCCAAAGGAATGAATGGAACTTTCAATCAGGTCCACCTGTCCATAGGAATGAATGGGCCTTTTGATCAGACCCGCCTGTCCATAGGAATGAATGAAGCTTTCGATCAGACCTGCCATTCCATAGGAATAAATGGACCTTTCGATCAGACCCACCTGTCCATAGGAATGAATGGACCTTTTAATCAGGTCCGCCTGTCCATAGGAATGAATGGACCTTTCTATCAGACCCGCCTGTCCATAGGAATGAATGAACCATTCGATCAGACCTGCCTGTCCATAGGAATGAATGAACCATTCGATCAGACCTGCCTGTCCATAGGAATGAATAGACCTTTTAATCAGGTCCGCCTGTCCATAGGAATGAATAGACCTTTTAATCAGGTCCGCCTGTCCATAGGAATGAATAGACCTTTCAATCAGGTCCGCCTGTCCATAGGAATGAATAGACCTTTTAATCAGGTCCGCCTGTCCATAGGAATGAATAGACCTTTTAATCAGGTCCGCCTGTCCATAGGAATGAATGGACCTTTCGATCAGACCTGCCTGTCCATAGGAATGAATGGACCTTTCGATCAGACCTGCCTGCCCATAGGAATGAATGGACCTTTTGATCATGGTCGAGGGAAGGGAAAAGCCTTCCTGGCTGATGAAGGAAGCGTGGCTTGCTTCCGAAACGCGTTCCCGTTGGCTCTCCGTTACCGGAGGGACCATCCTCGCTATACAGGGCAGCTCGACGCCGGCTCCCTCTGGACGGATCCCAGGCTGATCTCACTCCCTCTATACAGCTTGCCTTCTTCCTATAACAGATAAAGACCATAACTCCCGGTTCACACTTGGACTTCCCATCCACCATCATCATCCCCCAACACACCCGCTTGTGAGTGCCATTGCTGTTTGTATCGTTTTTTTATCTTTTAATAAATTGTGCTACACAATGCCTGCTTGGTGCTTTTTTTTCCTTCCCTCTTGCATTTCAGATTGTTGATTCCCAATCCACTTCTAAAGGCAGCCTTGTAATCATCTATGGTGTTAGCCAGTCTTTTTATTATTGCCATCTACTCCTATCCCTCCAGGAATAAGACCTATGTAAACAAGGCAGATCCCTGTTCTGACAAGAGACAACTCAAAGATCTGCTGTTCCTAGTGATCAGGAACAGCAGTCTCAGTGTTGTCCCAGCAAGCCCATCCCCCACACAGTTAGAACACACCCAGGGAACACAGTTAACCCCTTGATCGCCCCCTAGTGTTAACCCCTTCCCTGCCAGTGACATTTATACAGTGATCAGTGTATTTTTTTTGGCACTAATCACTGTAATAAAGTCACTGGTCCTCAAAAAGTGTCATTTGGGGTCAGATCTGTCCACCGCAATGTCGCAGTCCCGCTAAAAATCTCAGATCCCCGCCATTTCTAGTAAAAACTATTATAAAAATTAAAAGTCCCTAAATCTATCCCTTATTTTGTAGGCGCTATAACTTTTGTGCAAACCAATCAATATACGCTTATTGCGATTTTTCTTTTAACAAAATTATGTAGCAGAATACATATTGGCCTAAATTGATGAATACATTTGTTTTTTTGGATATGTATTATAGCAAGTTGTTTATAGCGCAAAAAAATAAAAACCACAGAGGTGATTAAATACCACCAAAAGAAAGCTCTATTTGTAAGAAAGGAAGGACATCAACTTTGTTTGGGTACAACGTCACACGACCGCGCAACTGTCAATTAAAATAACGCAGTGCCGTATTGCAAAAAATGGCCTTGTCATTAAGGGGGTAAATCCTTTCCGGGGCTGAAGTGGTTAATCAGTAGGGGTTGTAAACCCTCAAGGTTTTTGCGTCCGCCGACACCAGTGCTGGGGGTTATTATTGTGTCCATTGGCACCAATGTTGGGGGTATTAATGCGACCACCAAACCAGCGCTGAGGCTTATTATTGCGTCTACCGGTACTAGGGGGTTAATAGTGCGTCCACCGCTACCGGTACTAGGGGGTTAATATTGCGTCCACCGCTACCGGTGCTGGGGGTTAATATTGCGTCCACCGCTACCGGTACTGGGGGGTTAATAGTGCGTCCACCGCTACCGGTACTGGGGGGTTAATATTGCGTCCACCGCTACCGGTCCTGGGGGTTAATATTGCGTCCACCGCTACCGGTGCTGGGGGTTAATATTGCGTCCACCGCTACCGGTACTGGGGGGTTAATATTGCGTCCACCGTTACCGGTCCTGGGGGTTAATATTGCGTCCACCGCTACCGGTGCTGGGGGTTAATATTGCATCCACCGCTACCGGTACTGGGGGGTTAATATTGCGTCCACCGCTACCGGTGCTGGGGGTTAATATTGCATCCACCGCTACCGGTGCTGGGGGTTAATATTGCGTCCACCTCTACCGGTGCTGGGGGTTAATATTGCGTCCACCGCTACCGGTGCTGGGGGTTAATATTGCGTCCACCGCTACCGGTGCTGGGGGTTAATATTGCGTCCTCTGCTACTGGTGCTGGGGGTTAATATTGCGTCCACCGCTATCGGTGCTGGGGGTTAATATTGCGTCCACCGCTACCGGTACTAGGGGGTTAATAGTGCGTCCACCGCTACCGGTCCTGGGGGTTAATATTGCGTCCACCGCTACCGGTGCTGGGGGTTAATATTGCGTCCACCGCTACCGGTACTGGGGGGTTAATAGTGCGTCCACCGCTACCGGTACTGGGGGGTTAATATTGCGTCCACCGCTACCGGTCCTGGGGGTTAATATTGCGTCCACCGCTACCGGTGCTGGGGGTTAATATTGCGTCCACCGCTACCGGTACTGGGGGGTTAATATTGCGTCCACCGCTACCGGTGCTGGGGGTTAATATTGCATCCACCGCTACCGGTGCTGGGGGTTAATATTGCGTCCACCTCTACCGGTGCTGGGGGTTAATATTGCGTCCACCGCTACCGGTGCTGGGGGTTAATATTGCATCCACCGCTACCGGTGCTGGGGGTTAATATTGCGTCCACCTCTACCGGTGCTGGGGGTTAATATTGCGTCCTCTGCTACTGGTGCTGGGGGTTAATATTGCGTCCACCTCTACCGGTGCTGGGGGTTAATATTGCCTCCACCGCTACCGGTGCTGGGGGTTAATATTGCGTCCTCTGCTACTGGTGCTGGGGGTTAATATTGCATCCACCTCTACCAGTGCTGGGGGTTAATATTGCGTCCACCGCTACTGGGGGTTAATATTGCGTCCACCGCTACCGGTGCTGGGGGTTAATATTGCGTCCACCGCTGCCGGTGCTGGGGGTTAATATTGCGTCCATCGCTACCAGTGCTGGGGGTTAATATTGCGTCCACCGCTACCGGTGCTGGGGGTTAATATTGCGTCCCCTGCTACCAGTGCTGGGGGTTAATATTGCGTCCCCTGCTACCAGTGCTGGGGGTTAATATTGCGTCCCCTGCTACCAGTGCTGGGGGTTAATATTGCGTCCCCTGCTACCAGTGCTGGGGGTTAATATTGCGTCCCCTGCTACCGGTGCTGGGGGTTAATATTGCGTCCACCGCTACCGGTGCTGGGGGTTAATATTGCGTCCCCTGCTACCAGTGCTGGGGGTTAATATTGCGTCCCCTGCTACCAGTGCTGGGGGTTAATATTGCGTCCCCTGCTACCAGTGCTGGGGGTTAATATTGCGTCCCCTGCTACCAGTGCTGGGGGTTAATATTGCATCCACCGCTACTGGTGCTGGGGGTTAATATTGCGTCCACCGCTACCGGTGCTTAATATTGCGTCCACCGCTACCGGTGCTGGGGGTTAATATTGCGTCCCCTGCTACCAGTGCTGGGGGTTAATATTGCGTCCACCGCTACCAGTGCTGGGGGTTAATATTGCATCCACCGCTACTGGTGCTGGGGGTTAATATTGCGTCCACCGCTACCGGTGCTTAATATTGCGTCCACCGCTACCGGTGCTGGGGGTTAATATTGCGTCCACCGCTACCGGTGCTTAATATTGCGTCCACCGCTACCAGTGCTGGGGGTTAATATTGCATCCACCGCTACTGGTGCTGGGGGTTAATATTGCGTCCACCGCTACTGGTGCTGGGGGTTAATATTGCGTCCACCGCTACCGGTGCTTAATATTGCGTCCACCGCTACCAGTGCTGGGGGTTAATATTGCATCCACCGCTACTGGTGCTGGGGGTTAATATTGCGTCCACCGCTACCGGTGCTTAATATTGCGTCCACCGCTACCGGTACTGGGGGGTTAATAGTGCGTCCACCGCTACCGGTACTGGGGGGTTAATATTGCGTCCACCGCTACCGGTCCTGGGGGTTAATATTGCGTCCACCGCTACCGGTGCTGGGGGTTAATATTGCGTCCACCGCTACCGGTACTGGGGGGTTAATATTGCGTCCACCGCTACCGGTGCTGGGGGTTAATATTGCATCCACCGCTACCGGTGCTGGGGGTTAATATTGCGTCCACCTCTACCGGTGCTGGGGGTTAATATTGCGTCCACCGCTACCGGTGCTGGGGGTTAATATTGCGTCCACCGCTACCGGTGCTGGGGGTTAATATTGCGTCCTCTGCTACTGGTGCTGGGGGTTAATATTGCGTCCACCTCTACCGGTGCTGGGGGTTAATATTGCCTCCACCGCTACCGGTGCTGGGGGTTAATATTGCGTCCTCTGCTACTGGTGCTGGGGGTTAATATTGCATCCACCTCTACCAGTGCTGGGGGTTAATATTGCGTCCACCGCTACTGGGGGTTAATATTGCGTCCACCGCTACCGGTGCTGGGGGTTAATATTGCGTCCACCGCTGCCGGTGCTGGGGGTTAATATTGTGTCCATCGCTACCAGTGCTGGGGGTTAATATTGCGTCCACCGCTACCGGTGCTGGGGGTTAATATTGCGTCCCCTGCTACCAGTGCTGGGGGTTAATATTGCGTCCCCTGCTACCAGTGCTGGGGGTTAATATTGCGTCCCCTGCTACCAGTGCTGGGGGTTAATATTGCGTCCCCTGCTACCAGTGCTGGGGGTTAATATTGCGTCCCCTGCTACCGGTGCTGGGGGTTAATATTGCGTCCACCGCTACCGGTGCTGGGGGTTAATATTGCGTCCCCTGCTACCAGTGCTGGGGGTTAATATTGCGTCCCCTGCTACCAGTGCTGGGGGTTAATATTGCGTCCCCTGCTACCAGTGCTGGGGTTAATATTGCATCCACCGCTACTGGTGCTGGGGGTTAATATTGCGTCCACCGCTACCGGTGCTTAATATTGCGTCCACCGCTACCGGTGCTGGGGGTTAATATTGCGTCCCCTGCTACCAGTGCTGGGGGTTAATATTGCGTCCACCGCTACCAGTGCTGGGGGTTAATATTGCATCCACCGCTACTGGTGCTGGGGGTTAATATTGCGTCCACCGCTACCGGTGCTTAATATTGCGTCCACCGCTACCGGTGCTGGGGGTTAATATTGCGTCCCCTGCTACCAGTGCTGGGGGTTAATATTGCGTCCACCGCTACCAGTGCTGGGGGTTAATATTGCATCCACCGCTACTGGTGCTGGGGGTTAATATTGCGTCCACCGCTACCGGTGCTTAATATTGCGTCCACCGCTACCGGTGCTGGGGGTTAATATTGCGTCCCCTGCTACCAGTGCTGGGGGTTAATATTGCGTCCACCGCTACCAGTGCTGGGGGTTAATATTGCATCCACCGCTACCGGGGGTTAATATTGCTTCCACCGCTAGCGGTGCTTAATATTACGTCCACCGCTGCCGGTGCTGGGGGTTAATATTGCCTCCACCGCTACCGGTGCTGGGGGTTAATATTGCGTCCACCGCTGCCGGTGCTGGGGGTTAATATTGCGTCCACCGCTGCCGGTGCTGGGGGTTAATATTGCGTCCACCGCTGCCGGGGGTTAATATTGCGTCCATCGCTATCGGTGCCGGGGGTTAATATTGCGTCCACCGCTGCCGGGGGTTAATATTGCGTCCATCGCTACCGGTGCTGGGGGTTAATATTGCGTCCCCTGCTACCAGTGCTGGGGGTTAATATTGCGTCCCCTGCTACCAGTGCTGGGGGTTAATATTGCGTCCCCTGCTACCAGTGCTGGGGGTTAATATTGCATCCACCGCTACCGGTGCTGGGGGTTAATATTGCGTCCACAGCTACCGGTGCTGGGGGTTAATATTGCGTTCACCGCTACCGGTCCTGGGGGTTAATATTGCGTCCACCGCTACTGGTGCTGGGGGTTAATATTTTGTCCGGTGCTGGGGGTTAATATTGCGTTCACCGCAACCGGTGCTGGGGGTTAATATTTTGTCCTCTACTACCGGTGCTGGGGGTTATTGTTGCGTCAATTGGCACCAATGTTGGGGCTTATTATTGCATCCACCCACACCAGATGTGCCGAGTTCTCTCCTATAGGAAATAGAATTTTCTGCACTGGTCTGTATCTGGCGCCAATCTTACTCCCGGTTTGCTTGCGACAGCGGATCTCATCTCTCCGCCCCCTCCGGGCGGTCTCTGGGATGGGCTCTGGATCCGCCTTGTGCGTGATGTCGGGCGGCTCCTCCCCGCTCCTGGTCCCGGTGTTTGGAGGGAGGAAGCCGGAAGAAGGATCCGGAGATGGAGCTGAATGTGGAGCTCATCCGACCGCGGCTGGGGAAGGTAAGTCCTCCCCCCTGTACTGGGCCACAGAGCTGACACTCTACCAACTCCCCCTCCTGTGATCACTGAACCCCCCTCCCCACTCTGATCACTGGAACTCCAACTTCCCCCTATAGTCATTGGAAGTATTGATCCTGTGATTGAAGATATTGATTATGTTGTGATTGGAGGTATTGATCATGTGACTCAGTACTGGTTCTGATTGTGGTCCCATCCGATCGATCAACTTTTATACCCATATTGATCGGTTGTAGACATATTGGGTTTGGAGGACCATAGACGTTAGCGCTCATCCATGGGGCATTGGAAACAAACTCCTAAACTCCTGGGAAAAGGTCGGGAAAGTTTTGAGTGAAAGCTCTTGGGGCGAGGTGGACCGGCGGTTTGCACTAACCCTTATCCCGAGTTGCGGCAGATTGCGTTTTTTTCTAGACGCAGCCCGGACTATTTTATGACATCGTCTAGTTATTTTCTTTACAGCCCAAATACATCTCGGTAGGTCCAGCGTTCCCCCCTGCGTTGCGTTAAGGCGGCCGATCCACAATGTCCAGTCTGCCGGCGCACCCAAAGAAACCCGTACACGACTTCTGGTTCTTCATACAACTTCCATAAATGATCGATTCTTCTTTTGTGATCCATCTTTCCCGATACGAATAATTTAATTCAAAGTCCACAACCCATTCGATCGATATGCCACATGCGGAGAGGAGGATTGTGATCGATAATTAACCTCTTCAATACCGGGTACTCTACCCCCCCCCCCCCCTTCCTGCCCAGGCCAATTTTCAGCGCTGTCATACTTTGAATGACAATTGCGCGGTCATACAACACTGTACACATGAGGTTTTTTTTTTTTATTATTATTTTGTTCACCAAAATAGAGCTTTCTTTTGGTGGCATTTAATCACTGCTGGGTTTTTTATTTCTATTTTTACTAAATAAATTGAAAAAAAAAAAAAAAATACTTTTTTTTTTTTTTTTTTAAAGCGTTTTTCTTTGTTTCTGTTTATAAATTTTCGCAAATAATCTTTCTTCATAATTTTACGCCAAAATGTATTCTGCTACATTTCTTTGGTGAAAATAACCCAAATCAGTGTATATTATTTAGTCTTTAGGAAAGTTATAGAGTCTATAAACTATGGGATATATTTCTGAAAATCGATCGATCCTGATCTACTGACGGATGATCTCATTTCTTGAGGCCCCCCGAAAACGCCAGAACAGTACAAGTGCCCCCCAAATGACCCCTTTTTGGAAAGTAGACCGTCCCGGGTATTTAGTAATAGGCATGGCGAGTTTTTTGTAGTTGTCATTTTTTGTCATCATTTTTTGGAAAATAAAGAATTTAGAAAAAACAATTTTTTTAATTTTTTTTTTTTCACTTTTTTTTATTTTTACATACTGTCACCAGTGCAGTACAGCTTTATTATTTGACTGGTGTGGCGGTGATCAGGAACACTGACTAGTGACAGTATGTTAAAAAAATAAACAGTTTTGTTTTATTATTATTATTATTATTATTATTATTATATTTTAATTAATTACATTTTATTTATTTTTTTTAACACACTGTGACCAGAGCAATACATTGTTACCATAGCTATGCCTCGTACACACGTTCCGAATATCGTACGACCGTTCTCGCTTAATAGTCGCAAGTAGAAATTAAATAGCTCAATAAAGTCACAAAAATTCTTGTACGACAGACAAAAAAAAATCGGAGGTGATGTTATGTGTTGTAATGTATTTGTATTGTATTTTCGGACGACAACTGTGCTGACTAAGGCCCCTTTCGCACTGGAGCGGTTTTCAGGCGGTATTGCGCTAAAAATACCGCCTGAAAACCGCCCCTAAACAGCCTCCGCTGTTCAGTGTGAAAGCCCGAGGGCTTTCACACTGAAGCGGTGCGCAGGCAGGGCGGTGAAAAAAGTCCTGCAAACCGCTTTTTTTGAGCGGGGAAGGAGCGGTGTATTCACCGCTCCTGCCCATTGAAATCAATGGGACAGCGCGGCTATACCGCGGCAATACCGCGGCTATAGCCGCGCTGTACGAGGGATTTTAACCCTTTTTCGGCCGCCAGCGGGGGGTAAAACCGCACCGCTAGCGGCCGAATACCGCTGCAAGAACGACGGTACAGCAGTGCTAAAAATAGCGCTGTTGTACCGCCGACGCCCCCACCGCCCCAGTGTGAAAGGGGCCTTAACGAAAATCGTACGAGGAAAGTTTTCGTGTATGTCCGATCGAATAATGTCGGATGAACGGTCGCGATCGGCTGTCGAAAGTACTGTACACACAATCCGAATATTGTACGATCCTTCCTCGGGCGACCGTTTTCGTACGATATTCGGATCGTGTGTACGGGCCATAACACTATACTACTCTGGGGAGGTGATCAGGATTTTTTTTTTTTATTTTTTTTTTTTTTCTTTATTTACACATTGCTTATACCAATGAATTTTATTGTTCTAAGCAACTATTTTTACTTAATGCAACTGATTCATTCAGTGAGTGTTGTTGTGATTAGCTGTGATTGGTCACAGCTAATCTCATGATACAGATGGGCTGTGATTGGCCCTGTACCATGTGATCACTGTGACCAATCACGGCTAGCAACACAAATGCGCACAATGAATGGCGTGGAAGGAAGCCATCCATTGTTAACAATTGTCATGTGATCTGCTGTGATTGGTCACAGTGATCACATGGTACTGGCAGCGGGCCGATACACTGATCAGTCGTTGGCTGTGACAGATCGCGCCGCAGGATCCGGAAGGACGTCACATGACTTCCACCTGGAACGACAAAAATCCTGGCCGACCTATAGTCCAATGATGGGCGGGCGGGACGTTCATGGTTCTGGGTGGACGTCACTGGTTAAGATAAGATTGTAAGTTATCGATCTCTGTTTCCAACATTGGATCTCATAATCTGATCAGTGAAATTACGATCATATTCATGAACGAAGCATCTCGGTGCTGTCCATCGATGCAAAACGATTGATAATTTTCCCGCTCTGGTCGATCGGATCAGTCTGATCACATCTGATTATAAAATTTGAGTCTAAATCGATCAGAAGGGAAGTTGTGGCTCGTCGTTTGTTTGCGGATTCGACCGTTTTGATCAAATTGCTCATCGATCGGATAAAATCGAAGTGTGTGTGTGGTGTTACCGTAAGATATTCAAAGTGGTTTATGTATCAAAGCTAAATATGTAACCTATAAAGGCGGAGCTAATAGTAGTAATAATAATAATAATATATAATAATTAATAACTAAAGCTGACTTTGTATGATGACAGTACAAGTTTCGGGATCTGACGGTTGAAGAGCTGAGAGATGTCTACAGGACCTTTCCAGGATTCATCTACTCCATGGATACATACAGTAAGTGGATGAAGACTTCTGGAGCCAGTGACCTGCCACATCACTCAGGCACTCAGAAAGTCCTGCTTAATGTTTTTAATTAAAGTGTATCAAATCCCGGGAACAGAAATGTAATGTAATTACACAGCTCACCAGTCCTTAGATGTGATGGCTGCATTCGTTTTCCCTTTATTTTCACCTGATGATCCTGCCAGAAACACACTTCCTGTCCTAGGGTGACAACACTCACTCAGGTCCTTCTAGGAAGGACTGAAGTGGAGCAACTAGCAGATCGCACACATGATGTGCAACTTAGGGACACCATATTGGAAGGTGAGCGAAGGACCGGAGAGAGAGGACTGAGCGGGAGAGGATCAGCAGAGCTGGGGGACCAGAGAAGGAGAAACTAGCAATGTCACATGTGGTGCTCAGCATGGGAGCAATATAGCGGGAGGAGAGCGGGGATCAGAGAAAGAGGAGCAGCAAACCAGAGGATCAGCAGAGCTGGGGGTTACTACTGAGCGGGGGGGATTAGAAGAGCTGGGGGTTACTACTGAGCGGGGGGGGGGATCAGCAGAGCGGGAGGTTTCTACTGAGCGGGGGGGATCAGCAGAGCGGGAGCCCACTTAGGGCTCCCAGTACTCTCACCTCTATGGCACAATAAAAGTGCCTGTGTGCTTCCAATGGATCTGTGGTCACTCTGGTGCAGTGATGACAATGGCGTCCTACTCCTTCTGGAGGGGGGGGGGGGCGTCACTTCCTCCACTTGACAGAGCCTCTGTTCCACAGTAGGGATGCCTATGGGTCTCTAGTCACTCCCGTGCAGTGATGGTGGTGGCGTCCTAATCCTTCTGGGGGAGGGGGCCGTCACTTCCTCCGACTGTTAAGCTCCATATAGGGGTAATTGAAAAGACTCCAATAGTGTAGTATGGTTAAAGCCTGTTATTACACACATCCGCCAGGCACAGGACCTCCCAGCTGTCTACTGGCTGCTCAGTAACGCTGGAAGTGGGTTACTGAGCAGCCAGTAGACAGCTGGGAGGTCCTGTGCCTGGCGGATGTGTGTAATAACAGGCTTTAACCATACTACACTATTGGAGTCTTTTCAATTACCCCTATATGGAGCTTAACAGTCGGAGGAAGTGACGGCCCCCTCCCCCAGAAGGATTAGGACGCCACCACCATCACTGCACGGGAGTGACTAGAGACCCATAGGCATCCCTACTGTGGAACAGAGGCTCTGTCAAGTGGAGGAAGTGACGCCCCCCCCCCCCTCCAGAAGGAGTAGGACGCCATTGTCATCACTGCACCAGAGTGACCACAGATCCATTGGAAGCACACAGGCACTTTTATTGTGCCATAGAGGTGAGAGTACTGGGAGCCCTAAGTGGGTATCCGTTACCACGAACAGTCACCAGATCACCTAGCAACGCACGTTCACCCACCAGTCACAGTTTATGTTTTGTGTTTTTACTGAACTATTTTTAATGACTAGCACTTATTCACTATGATGCACCTGTTGTATGTTTTTTAATCTGCACATATTGCTCTACCCCATCAGGGGATTGCTATCTCATTTCTAAGGTGTATAGTTTATGCATTTATTTCACGTACTTTATTTTGTGTTGCGCATAATCACCTACACAATCTTATGATTGTGCCCCTTTTTTTAGTTTTTTAGTAGTGTAGGGTGTTCACTATTTGATTTTGCAGCATCACTTAGAACACATTATCATTATCTTTTCATCCTTTTACTTAGTTTCAGTTAGTAGCGCAGAAGTCTTTCTTTTTAGATTTTTATATAGCAGAGCGGGAGGCTTCTACTGAGTGGGGGATCAGCAGAACTGGGGGTTACTACTGAGCGGGGGGATTAGCAGAGCTGGGGGTTACTACTGAGCGGGGGATCAGCGGAACTGGAGGTTTCTACTGAGCGGGGGATCAGCGGAGCTGGAGGTTTCTACTGAGCGGGAGATCAGCAGAGCTGGGGGTTTCTACTGAGCGGGAGATCAGCAGAGCTGGGGGTTACTACTGAGCGGGAGATCAGCAGAGCTGGGGGTTACTACTGAGCGGGAGATCAGCAGAGCGGGAGGTTTCTACTGAGCGGGAGATCAGCAGAGCTGGGGGTTACTACTGAGCTGGGGATCAGCAGAGCTGGGGGTTACTACTGAGCTGGGGATCAGCAGAGCTGGGGGTTACTACTGAGCTGGGGATCAGCAGAGCTGGGGGTTACTACTGAGCTGGGGATCAGCAGAGCTGGGGGTTACTACTGAGCTGGGGATCAGCAGAGCTGGGGGTTACTACTGAGCGGGGGATCAGCAGAGCTGGGGGTTACTACTGAGCAGGGGGATCAGCAGAGCTGGGGGTTACTACTGAGCGGGGGATCAGCAGAACTGGGGGTTTCTACTGAGCGGGGATCAGCAGAGCTGGGGGTTACTACTGAGCGGGGGGATTAGCAGAGCTGGGGGTTACTACTGAGCGGGGGATCAGCGGAACTGGAGGTTTCTACTGAGCGGGGGATCAGCGGAGCTGGAGGTTTCTACTGAGCGGGAGATCAGCAGAGCTGGGGGTTTCTACTGAGCGGGAGATCAGCAGAGCTGGGGGTTACTACTGAGCGGGAGATCAGCAGAGCTGGGGGTTACTACTGAGCGGGAGATCAGCAGAGCTGGGGGTTACTACTGAGCGGGGGTGATCAGCAGAGCTGGGGGTTACTACTGAGCGGGAGATCAGCAGAGCGGGAGGTTTCTACTGAGCGGGAGATCAGCAGAGCTGGGGGTTACTACTGAGCTGGGGATCAGCAGAGCTGGGGGTTACTACTGAGCTGGGGATCAGCAGAGCTGGGGGTTACTACTGAGCTGGGGATCAGCAGAGCTGGGGGTTACTACTGAGCGGGGGATCAGCAGAGCTGGGGGTTACTACTGAGCAGGGGGATCAGCAGAGCTGGGGGTTACTACTGAGCGGGGGATCAGCAGAACTGGGGGTTTCTACTGAGCGGGGGATCAGCAGAGCTGGGGGTTACTACTGAGCGGGAGATCAGCAGAGCTGGGGGTTACTACTGAGCGGGGGGATTAGCAGAGCTGGGGGTTACTACTGAGCGGGGGATCAGCGGAGCTGGAGGTTTCTACTGAGCGGGGGATCAGCGGAGCTGGAGGTTTCTACTGAGCGGGGGATCAGCAGAGCTGGGGGTTTCTACTGAGTGGGAGATCAGCAGAGCTGGGGGTTTCTACTGAGCGGGGGGATTAGCAGAGCTGGGGGTTACTACTGAGCGGGGGATCAGCAGAACTGGGGGTTACTACTGAGCGGGGGGATTAGCAGAGCTGGGGGTTACTACTGAGCGGGGGATCAGCGGAGCTGGAGGTTTCTACTGAGCGGGGGATCAGCGGAGCTGGAGGTTTCTACTGAGCGGGGGATCAGCGGAGCTGAGGGTTTCTACTGAGCGGGAGATCAGCAGAGCTGGGGGTTTCTACTGAGCGGGAGATCAGCAGAGCTGGGGGTTTCTACTGAGCGGGAGATCAGCAGAGCTGGGGGTTTCTATTGAGCGGGAGATCAGCAGAGCTGGGGGTTACTACTGAGCGGGAGATCAGCAGAACTGGGGGTTACTACTGAGCGGGAGATCAGCAGAGCTGGGGGTTTCTACTGAGCGGGAGATCAGCAGAGCTGGGGGTTACTACTGAGCGGGAGATCAGCAGAGCTGGGGGTTACTACTGAGTGGGGGTGATCAGCAGAGCTGGGGGTTACTACTGAGCGGGGGATCAGCAGAGCTGGGGGTTACTACTGAGCTGGGGATCAGCAGAGCTGGGGGTTACTACTGAGCGGGGGATTAGCAGAGCTGGGGGTTACTACTGAGCAGGGGGATCAGCAGAGCTGGGGGTTACTACTGAGCGGGGGATCAGCAGAGCTGGAGGTTTCTACTGAGCGGGGGATCAGCAGAGCTGGAGGTTTCTACTGAGCGGGGGATCAGCAGAGCTGGGGGTTTCTACTGAGCGGGGGATAAGTGGGGGTTTCTACTGAGCGGGGGATCAGCAGAGCTGGGGGTTTCTACTGAGCCTGGGTTCTACTGAGTCCCTTTAAAGCAAACAGAAAATCAACACACATGGTATTTTGCCGAGCTTCATTAAAGCTTCAAAAAAAAAAAAAAAAAAAATCAGAGAATCATCAAAAACGCATAAAAAAAGTATGTTGAAGCTGTAGGCGTTTAATGTGTGTTGAAGTCGAAGCGAATGTAAATGAACCCTAAAAGGATTGCTACAATGTAACGAGCTTCAATTTTTACTCTGGATCCTGCTGATTGATCGATTGTTGCGGTGGGCGTGTCTAATGATCGTGTTTTTATTTTCAGCGTTTAAAGACGGTTCACAGAAAGACCTGCTGAACCTCTCGGGGACGGTTCCCATGAAGTTTCAGGGTAAGTTTACTATGAAGTTTTTCTTTTTTATCTAATTCTGCGGTCAGTTTTGGTTTGCAAAGTTTTTTTTTTTTGTTTTTTTTAGTATTAATTGTTATGTAAATTTTGTACAAAAAGTACCCAAATTTATTTTGATATAATATAAAAGTCATGTGACAATATTTCCCTTCCCTTTAGCCTATATGCATTTATTGATGTCATCTGACATCGTGGGCTGGAAGGAGGCCGACAACCGTCCCCATCACTTATTACTCATCACCCGCCTGTGTGTGTGGGGGAGGGGGAGGGTTTATCATTTCCACATTAACCACTTCAATACCGGGCACTTCTACCCCCTTCCTGCCCAGGCCAATTTTCAGCTTTTAGCGCTGTCACACTTTGAATGACAATTGCGCGATGATGCAACACTGTAGCCATATGACATCTTTTAATTTTTTTATTTTTTATTTTTTTTATGTAACCTCTCGAGCTCCGGAAGATTTACCCCCCCCCCCCCCCTTCACGACCAGGACATTTTTTGTGACACGACACTGCGTTACTTTAACTGACTATTGCGCGGTCGTGCAACGCTGCACCCAAACAAAATTGGTGGGTTTTTTCCCCTACAAATAGAGCTTTCTTTTGATGGTATTTGATCACCTCTGCGTTATATATATATATATATATATATATATATATATATATATATATATATATATATATATATATATATATATATATATATATATATATATATATATATATATATATATATATAAAATAAAAAAATATATGTAATAATAATAAATATATAATAATAATAAATTTATGTAATAATAATAAATTTATGTAATAATAATTATAAATATATAATATATATAAATAAAATATATATATTTATATTTATTATTATTATTACATATATTTATTATTATTATTATTACATATTTTTTTTAATATATATATATATATATATATATATATATATATATATATATATATATATATATATATATATATATATATATATATATATATATATATTAAAAAAAAATATGTAATAATAATATGTAATAATAAATATATGTAATAATAATTACAAATATATATTTATTATTATTATTACATAAATTTATTATTATTGTTATTATTACATATATTTATTATCATTACATATATTTATTATTACTTATTATTATTATTATTACATATTTTTTTTAATATATATATATATATATATATATATATATATATATATATATATATATATATATATATATATATATATATATATTTTAATAATAATTAAAAAAATAAATATGCAGTAAAACTGCTGTAGAGCGATCGGCAAGTGGATAATAAATGTTTGTTTGCTTTTGGGTTGAATATCGCTTTAACATTTTTTATTTTTTTAAATTTTGCAGGGAATTCTTACAACATCCCGATCTGTCTCTGGCTCCTGGACTCGCACCCCTTCGCTCCCCCGCTCTGCTTCCTGAAACCCACCGACGCCATGGGCATCCGGGTCGGCAAGCACATAGATGCCCAGGGGAGGATCTATCTGCCGTACCTCCAGGACTGGAGCCACGTAAGAGCGCTGCGTCCTAGACTTGTGGAATAAATGGCTAGAGGGCAGAGCAACCAATCAGAAGTCAGGTGATGGTAGGCTGGATAGTGAAACAGGATTTCTGATTGGTTGCAGATTTTTTAACATTTTTTTTTGCATGCTGCTGCATTGTGCACTTTGGCCTATGGGACACATAGGGGGGGAGAGTTGCTAAAACTGAAGTACTCAGAATCTGGAGCAGCTGTGCATGGGAGCCAATCAGATTCTACCTTCAGCTTGTTCAATTAAGCTTTGACAATAAAACCTGGAAGCTGATTGGTTTTTATGCGGAGCTGCACCAGATTTTGCACCCTCCAGTTTTAGTAAATCTCCCCCCTAATGTACACCCATTAGAAACTGCTGAAACTTTTTTTTTGCCTAATCCGGAGATCTTCTTTATAATCCTCAGTATTGATGGCTGCCAGACGTTAACATACCATCCACTGCCTGTGTGTCACCCTGCACAGTACAGCCTGTCACATGACCAGGGAGTGTCACATGACCAGACCTGTCATTGGTTTTACTGAGTCACTGGCTGGACAGGTATTGCAGGGTTGGACGTGGCTTGATAAGGAAGTATATGAAAAAAAAAAAAAAAACTATGAATAACTTTGTCACATTCCTAAAATACTGTATATAATTATACGTTATTCAGATACCAAACTGTGTATGTCCAGCCATGACCCAGATTTACTCTCCCCTCCCACTCTGGATCATATCCCCACATTATTTTGGGGTTCTTTTACTTTGTTCTCAAAGGAGAAACCGCTTTTAATTTATTCTTTACACCCAGGCCCACCGTCCCTTTTAACGGGGTCTCTAAGCCTGATTGGCTGTCGCAGTGGTCACATGGCTGGATCATTAGTACGGACCAGGAGCTGTATTTGACAGCTCGGTCACTGTGCTGGGAGCTCCTCCTCCCACCTATGCATTCCAATGCTCGAAATGTGGACGTTCAAGCTCGCCCTCCTTGCCGCCGCACATAAGCGTTACGTGGACAGCTAGAGGTTAAAACCAGCTCCGGGTTTGTAAAATCTTTGCAGGTGCTGGGAGCTCAGTTCCTGTTGATTTGGAATTCCACATGAACTACATCTCCCAAGAGCCTTTTCCAGTGCACTCCGACTCAGGGGTGTCAAACTGGCGGCCCTCCAGCTGTTGCGAAACTACAAGTCCCATGAGGCATTGCAAGGCTGACAGTTACAAGCATGACTCCCCCAGGCAGAGGCATAATGGGACTTGTAGTTTCGCAGCAGCTGGAGGGCGGCCAGTTTGAGACCCCCACTGGTGTAGAAAGACTCAAAGCTGCTGCATTTGTTTTCTGAGAAATAAATCATCGATTGCATGTGAGGAAGGAAAGAGACGGACGGGAGAGGGGGGAGTTCTGTAGTCCAGCAGGCAGGGCTGACAGCGCCCGGCTGGGAATCTTTGTATTGCAGGGGATCCAGAATGGGGATTTTTTTTTTGATAAGGAATGATGCTGATTGCAGTGGATCCAGGATGGGAACCTTTTGTAGATCAGGGATGATGCTGATTGTGGAGGACACAGAATGGGGACCAGTGGCGTCGCTAGGGGGTGGCTTTTGGGGCTATAGCCCCGAGTCTCTGCAGGGGTCCCCAAGGGGAGGGGAGGCTCTCTGGGGACCCTTATGTAAGTGGGGGGCTCTCTGGGGACCCTGATGCAGGGGGTAGGCTCTCCGGGGACCATGATTTAAAGGAGAGGCTCTCTGGGAACCCTGATGCAAGGGGAGGCTCTCTGGAGATCCTAATGTAAGGGGGCTCCCTGGGGACCCTGATGTGGGGGGCTCTCTGGGGATATATACACACACGTATATTATATACATGTGTATGCCCGCCCAAGGGTATGACTTTCTTTACTACGTTGCTATGAGCTCTAGCCCCAGATCTTTTGTAGACCTAGCAGCTCCCCTGATGGGGACCTTTCCTGATGAGGGATAAAGTTGAATTCAGTGCATCCAGAATGGGGATCTTTGTCAATAAGGAATGATGCTGATTGCAGTGGATCCAGAATGGGGGCCTTTGTTGATAAGGGATGATGCTGATCCAGAATAGGGATCTTTGTCGATGAGGGATGATGCTGATTGCAGTAGATCCAGAATGGAGACTTTTTGTAGATTGGGGGGGGGGGGGGGTGAAGCTCATTGCAGGTGATTCTGAATGGTGACTTTGTAAGTAAAAGATAATGCCAATTGCAGGGGATCCAGAATGGTGATCTTTTTTAATGAGGGCTGATGCTGATTGCAATAGATACAGAATGGGGACCTTTGTCGATAAGGGATGATGCTGATTGCAGTGGATTCAGAATGGAGACCTTTTGTAGATGGGGGGGGTGAAGCTGATTGCAATGGGTCCTGAATGGCGACCTTGTAAGTAAAAGATGATGCTGATTGCAGGGGATCCAGAATAGGGATCTTTGTCGAGAAGGGATGATGCTGATTGCAGTGGATCCAGAATGGGGACCTTTGTCGATAAGGGATGATGCTGATTGCAGTGGATTCAGAATAGAGACCTTTTGTAGATGGGGGGGGGGGGGGGGGTGAAGCTGATTGCAGTGGATTCTGAATGGCGACTTTGTAAGTAAAAGATGATGCTGATTGCAGGGGATCCAGAATAGGGATCTTTGTTGATAAGGGATGATGCTGATTGCAGTGGAGGATAAGATTTCTGCCTCCACTTAGGCCGGCCATATACAGTTCGAACCTCGGCCGGTTCAGCAGGAATCGGCCAAGATCCGAACCAACAATGGGCAGGCTGAATGTACCAAGTTGATCGATCGACCAACGTGGGTATGGTAATAAAAGATAGAAACAGGAAAGACCAAAATATAGAACACCACATCCCATATATAGAGATATAGAAAGAAAGGGCTGTAGGCATTAAGCCTAGTGACTTAAAACCATGTTAGGATAAAAGAAAAAGTTTTATTATTACAAATAATTTAAAAAAGGCCTATCAAATGCTACTACAGTTTATGATGCAGATACCAATTTCTTCTTAGGGAAGAAATTGGTATCTGCATCATAAACTGTAGTAGCATTTTATGAATTTTCTGGAAATTGTTATACTATGCATTGGCCCATTGATAGGCCTTTTTTAAATTATTTGTAATAATAAAACTTTTTCTTTTATCCTAACATGGTTTTGAACCAGTGTTTATAAAATATTTTCTGATATCAACACCTTTAAAGTCCCTAGGCTTAATGCCTACAGCCCTTTCTTTCAACGTGGGTATGGATTCGCATACGATTATCGTAAGCGTCTGCTATAGCAGCTAGCGACAATCGCTGTCTTCTCCCGGTGGGGACAGCTGCCCCCCACAACCGCCCCCACAGTGTATGGCTTAGTCTCTCTCTGAGGTCATTATCCCCTAGTACTGGCCATATGGCCGTCTGCACAGTCATGTTGACAGATCGGTATGTGATCAGCACTTTTTTTTTTGTCTTTTTAGCCCAAATCCACAATCCTCGGACTGATCAAAGAGATGGTGAAGAAGTTTGAGGAGGAACTCCCGCTCTACTCCCTCACGGTGGCCGACGCCGACAGACAGAGGAAGCTGCTGTCCTACATCTCTCAGGTCACCGATGGTAAGTTGGGAGTTTTCCACCCGATGTACGGGAAACCTCACTGCAGGTTTTTAGTTGAAGCCAAACTCCACCCAAAACCTTGCATTGTGTATTAACCACTCGACGTCCGTGCTGTAGCCGTCCTTCAGCTGTAGCGCGGACGTCAAGTGGTTAATACAAAATCAAATGGCGGGAGGGCGTCCATGTACATCCTCAGGTTCTCGCTGCCCACGCGGTGCGCTCTGTGATCGCCGAGTTCCTCGGACTCGGCTGATCACAGAGCAAGGTAAAGAGCCAATCACAGCGGGCCCTTTACCATGTGATCAGCTGTCAGCCAATAGCCTCATACACACTATCAGATTTTCTGCTGATTTTTGTCTTCAGATTTACCAAAACCATATAATATGAGGGCAAACCTTAAGAGTTTCAATTTGTATGTGATCAGGCAGGCCCTTGTACTACATGGTTTTGGTAAATCTGAAGACAAAAATCAGCAGAAAATCTGATCGTGTGTATGGGGTCTTTAGACAGCTAATCACGGAAATAAACAGAAATCGGTTACCTTCTTCATTTTTTATTTACGCTGTCAGTGGGAAGAAAAGAATATAGCCGGTAAACAGCTTCTGTTAGAGGGACATCTGTGCTCTCCGGTGCTGCAAATCAGTGCTGGAAATCAGTGCTGGTAATCGAGCCCCTCCGGTGCTGGAAATTGGGGGCCCTCCGGTGCTGGAAATTGGGGGCCCTCCAGTGCTGGAAATTGGGGGCCCTCCAGTGCTGGAAATTGGGGGCCCTCCAGTGCTGGAAATTGGGGGCCCCTCCAGTGCTGGAAATTGGGGGCCCCTCCAGTGCTGGAAATTGGGGGCCCTCCAGTGCTGGAAATTGAGGGCCCTCCAGTGCTGGAAATTGAGGGCCCTCCAGTGCTGGCAATTGAGGGCCCTCCAGTGCTGGCAATTGGGGGCCCCTCCAGTGCTGGCAATTGGGGGCCCCTCCAGTGCTGGCAATTGGGGGCCCCTCCAGTGCTGGCAATTGGGGGCCCCTCCAGTGCTGGCAATTGGGGGCCCCTCCAGTGCTGGAAATTGGTGCCCCCCAGTGCCTCATGATCAGTGCCCATCAGTGAAGGAGAAAAATTACCTGTTTGCAAAATTTTATTATAAACTATGGAAAATGTTTTGTTAGTTTTTATATTTTTGTTTTATTTTTTTTTATTTTTTCAAAATTTTCGGTCTTCTTTTTTTGTTTAGTAAAAAAATAAAAACCCCAGTAGTAATTAAGTACCACCAAAAGAAAGCTCTATTTGTGTGAAAAACAATGATAGCAATTTCACATGGTTACAGTGTAGCATGACTGCGCAATTGTCATTCAAAGTGTGACGGTGCTGAAAATTGGCCTGGGCAGGAAGGGGGAGGAAGTGCCCTGTAAGCAAGTGGTTGAAGAAAGTAGTGAAGGGTTGGAGCTCTGGTCAGGTTTTTATTGCCATCTGTGATTCTGTTGGAAGCTCGTTGCTATGTTTTAGGAGGAATTCAAGAACAAAAAGGCGGGCACCAATAACATGTCTAGATGTTCCATATAAAGTAGCACATTTTTACTTTTTGATGTTAGGTCAACTTTTTTTTTTTTTTCATTTATCGGTTTTTGTTGCCGTTCCGGCCCACTTTTAGGATGACCTCGTGCCTTCCCTTCAGTCTTCCACAGTTGTACAGGCTCTTCTGGACTGGAGTGGCTTCCTCTGATTTCACTGCACACTGTGAGCTTCTCACAATGTGCATTAGCTTTAGGTCCAGTAAAGGTAATATTGGGAGACAGTCGCATGTTTGTACCCCTCAACCTCCTTAGGCACCCAACGACAACCTTTTTGGGCTGATTGTATTGGGGCAGTAATTGATCGTCTTATGTGGAGTTTCCTGGTTGATCGCTGTTGTACTCCTTTGGGGTTAAATAAGCGCAGGGTACGTGTTCGCTCTGTTCAGATAAGTTTGTTTGTGTAGAACAGCCATGCAAGGGTTTAATAATTGCATTACCTTATGTGTGAGTGCTAATACTGAAACCTAATAGAGCGCAAAAAAAAAAAATCTAACTGGCCTAAGACTTTATTATTTGCATCTGATGCTTTTTTTTTTTTTTTTTTTTTTTTTTTTTTTTCCTGTTTTAGGCGTATCGAACATAGATGTGAGCTTACCAAGCAGGGGGAAGGTTACAGTAATCGGAGGTGGGGATGTGGCTCTGGCCTGTTTATTGGCCATCTCTGCAAAGGTAAATATAAATACCGTCCAAACCATCTAAGGTCGGTGTCACATGACTTGCTATAGGGGGAGGAGCCAGGAGTGCCGACGGAGGGGACCCGAGAAGGGGAGGATCTGGGAACATTGATCAGAGAAGGTAAGTATGACAAAAAATAAATAAAAGAATTCAAACCTTTACAATCACTGTAAGCACGTGTGGGGGGAATAGATTTTTAATGAAGGGATTATTTTATGTTTTTCACATTTTATTGTGTTATATTTTGAGTCTTCGTTCTTTGCTTTTGATTGCATTCTGCATCCACTTTGGAAAATGAACGCACACCCTGTATAGAGTTCTCTAGTGTTTCTGTTCCTCTGCATCACTAACATTATTAGTGATGACATCTTGTGTTTTTGTCTAGAGGGCTGCGGACAAGCTGGTACTTCTTGACGTCAGTGATGGTGGACTGAAAGGGGGAGGAGCCATGGACCTGGACATATTCTGCATCCCGAATGTGCAAGTCAGCAAAGGTAAATATGTGAGCTGGAAGTCTGCACGGGTTTGTTTTTTGGTTTTTTTTAAATAATATTTTTTGCTTGTCAAGAGATTCTAAGCTTTTTTTTTTTTTTTTTATTGCATTTTTTTCAGATTTGTCTACGGCTGCTGGCTCTAAGGTGGTTATCATGACAGTGAATGCCTGGAGCAACGCTCAGTCTTATTTGGAGGTTCTTCAGAGTAACGTGGAGCTGTTACGTGGCATAGTGCCAGCTGTGGCCTACCACTGCCCAGACAGTGTGCTGGTCATCGCCTCTCAGCCAGGTAAGGGCTGAATGGGGTAGAGCAGGGGTCCCCAACCCCCGGGACAGGGACCGTGGCCTGTTGATGACTGGGCCGCACAGCAGGAGGTGAGCGATGACCGCAGTCCGCACAGGGCCACTACAGACCGCGGTCGCCGCTCGCCTTTCCGCTGTGCGGCCATGACTGTTTGTCCTCTCTCCTGGCTCCTCCGCCCACCCAACGATGTTGTCCTATCAGGGCAGGGGGCCGGATATGCTGCAGATTGGAGTGGAGAGAGCTCCTCCCGCCCCCCCCTGTCCTACTGATAGGATGACATCATCGGATGGGCGGGGGAGTCGGGAGCTGACACATGGACTGATTACAGCCTCTGCCCTGCCAAAGCTAGGAGTCCTGTGCAGGGGAGGCAGAGCTTAGTGGTGTGTGCTGTGGGGGGGGGGGGGGGTGCAGACTGCCGGGGTGCCTCTTTACAGTGGTGCTGTAATTATTACAGTGCAGCCCCCTTTAAATCACAGTCCCCTTTACATCACACTCCCCTCTTTACATTACAGTGCCCCCTTTACAGAGCAGTCCCTGTTACATTAATGTCTCAGTAAAGAGGATCTGTAACTGCCTATTGCTATCACAAAGGCCGTTTAAATTCCTTGTGGAAACAATAAAAGTGATTAAAATATTTAAAGGGGCCACGTGTAAAAATATAAAAGTTTATAAAATTAATAGTGAACAAAAAAAAATGTAAATTATATATTTTTAATAGCCACTAGAGACATACCTACTCATGTAAATCCCTTTTAAACCCAGAGATATTACTTCGTAAAAGTAGCAGTGGCATCATCACTGTGCTCTATATAGCTTGAGCAGAGCTGTGGGAGGGACCCAGCAGGCCCCACCCACTACAGGCTGCCTGCAGGAAACTATAGGAGGGGGCGGAGACAAGACCAGTCCCCCTGCACAAGGAGGAAGAGCAGTAGTAGCGGTCTTTATTACAGGAAGGAAAAGTCTCACACTGGATTAATGCACAGATCTGAAAGAAATACACAAAGCTCACCGAGATTCAAGAAGAATACACTTGAGGAATGGATTTAGACAATATTTGCTTATCCTGGGGTTTAATTTGAAATCTCAAGGAATGGCGTCAGCCCTTCCCAATTGATTTTGTTAAGCTACTTAAGCACTTTCCTTATCTTCGCAACATAGGGTGTAATTGTTCTGTAGTCCAGGATAGGAACTTGACGCACTCTTTGAGATAACATAGGAATAGGGTACAGGATAGAATCTCTGACCCAACAGATATTTTGGCTTGCTCTGGTTAAACGGATATAAAAAACACTTAATGGTATATTTAAAAGCCAAAAAAAGAGCAAATAATAGAAATTCATCGTTAGGGTTTACATATGATTTTAAACAGCATAGAAATGCTGTTCCAGCCAGATATAAACCCACCCCCATCATCAATAAGAAAAACTTTCCGCCAGCAATAAACCCACCCCCCATCACCAATCAGAAATTGGTGATGGGGGATGGGTTTATATCAGGCAGACAATTTTTGATTGGTGATGGGTTTATTGCTGGCCGTTAGTTTCTGATTGGTGATGGTGGTGGATTTAGATCGGACAATCCGAAACTGTCTGCCTGATATAAACCCACCCCCATCATCAATCAGAAACTACCTGCTAGCAATAAACAAACCCCCATCACCATTCAGAAACTGTCTGCTAGATATAAACCCACCCCCATCACCATTCAGAAACTGTCTGCTAGATATAAACCCACCCCCATCACCATTCAGAAACTGTCTGCTAGATATAAACCCACCCCCATCACCATTCAGAAACTGTCTGCTAGATATAAACCCACCCCCATCACCATTCAGAAACTGTCTTCCAGATATAAATCCACCCCCATCTGCATTCAGAAACTGTCTTCCAGATATAAACCCACCCCCATCACCATTCAGAAACTGTCTGCTAGATATAAACCCACCCCATCACCATTCAGAAACTGTCTGCTAGATATAAACCCACCCCCATCACCATTCAGAAACTGTCTGCTAGATATAAACCCACCCCCATCACCATTCAGAAACTGTCTTCCAGATATAAACCCACCCCATCACCATTCAGAAACTGTCTGCTAGATATAAACCCACCCCATCACCATTCAGAAACTGTCTGCTAGATATAAACCCACCCCCATCACCATTCAGAAACTGTCTGCTAGATATAAACCCACCCCCATCACCATTCAGAAACTGTCTTCCAGATATAAACCCACCCCATCACCATTCAGAAACTGTCTGCTAGATATAAACCCACCCCCATCACCATTCAGAAACTGTCTGCTAGATATAAACCCACCCCCGTCACTATTCAGAAACTGTCTGCTAGATATAAACCCACCCCCATCACTATTCAATACTGTCTGCTAGATATAAACCTACCCTCATCACCATTTAGAAACTGTCTGCCAAATATAAACCCACCCCATCACCAATCAGAAACATTCCGCCAGCAATAAACCCACCTCCATCACCAATCGTAAACTTTCCATAACTTGTAGGGGGATTTTTTGCAATGTCTTACTTTCCATCTGCATCAGATATTTACTTTTTTTTTTTTTTTTTTTTTTTTACATCTGGTTTGTAGTGGAGATCATGACCTATGTGGCCTGGAAACTGAGCGGCTTGCCTCATCGACAGGTCCTAGGGATCGGATGTAGTTTGGATTCAGCCCGGTTCCAACACATCATCCGCACCGTGACCAATTCCCAGGAGGATGCGCAGGCTGGTTGGATCATCGGAGAGCAGGGTGAGAACAAAGGTAAGCAAGGAACCTTCATGGTCACAATTGTTCCTCATTGGCTTGTTGTAAGATTATTGGAGAAAATCTATGATGTACTTCTGGTGAGTATACATTTTATGTACTGAGGTCCTCCATTTGTATCCTGACCAGGAAACTATCTGCATGGAGTTTGCATGTTCCTACTCTGCTTGCATGTGTTTCCTCCTCCTTCCATCTGTGTATGTGAAGCATCAAATGTCACATTGACAGAACGGACCTGAAGTTCAGGAACGATCGCCCAGGGAGAGCAGCAGTGGATGAGAAAAGTTGTTTAAAAAACAGCAAACCCCCATCGTCTGAATTTATGGCAACATTCTTTTTCAGTGGCTGCATGGAGTGAAGAAGATGCTGCAAACAATCACAAATCGCCTACAAGGTTGTATCCCAAGATCTTTCAAGAGCAGCTAGCAAACAGGTAAATTGCCTAAGGTGGTCCTGAATTCAAAAATTTTAAGGTTTGTTATCTTATAGGGGAAATATAGAATGTTATTGTGGCTAAGCAGTACTAGACATGTGCAATTTGTTTCAGTTCAAATGTAAATTTGGACGAATTTTTGGTGATTCGGATGTACCCAAATGAAATGGTAATGCATTTCGTTGAAAATCGTTTAGTTTTTTTTAAGGAATTCCAAATTTTCAGAACAATTCGGATTGGGATCAGTCGAAAAATGACTGTCTGATCCGAGTTTGAAGAATAGCTGGTTGTTAAGGAGCGGTCCAGGAAGCCGGCCGCTGCGTCCTTAACAACCAATGACTCATCGGCTGTCAGCGGGCTTCCCTGCTAAGAGCTGAAATGTAAAAAAAAAAAAGTGTGGGGTTCCCCCCTCCCCCAATCCATACCAGGCCCTTTGGGCCCTGTCGTGCCCCAAAACCACCAGACCCTTATCTGAGCATGCAGGCCAGAAAAGGGAGATGAACAAGTACCCCCACATCCCCTCCTGAACTATACCAGGCCAAGTGCTCTCAACATGGGGGGGGGGGTTTGGGGCAAAGGGCCTCATCCCAACAACCCTGGGCGGTGGTTGTTGGGGGTCTGCGGGGGGGGGGGGGGCTTATCGGAATCTGGAAGCACCTTTTAACAAGGGGGTCCCCGAGTTTCACCCCCCCCTTCCCCCGTGTGAATGAGTATGGGGTACATAGTATCCCCTACCCATTCACCGAAAAAGTGAATAAGGCACTACATGGGTTTTTGACAATTCCTTTATTTAAAAAATCAAAAACAATGTCTGCTGATGTAGATCCATCATCAATCACGCCGCTCGTCGCCACCACCGACCTGGAAAAAAAAAAAAAAAAACCAGACTGTCCAAACAATGGAGTCAGGGAGCTCAGTCTGGAAGAAAGTAGATATTTACGTAAATCTGCATCCCATACCTGTAACGTCATTTGAACCGTAAGAGGTAGTATGGCTTTAGGAGGCCGTTTGTCGGGATCTAACCAAGATAAGAAGGTAATGTACGGGCTGATAAGGTCTTGTTCTAGATAAGTCCACAATTTTGTAGTTTTACCATGATACCTGTCTACGATTCTGAGCAAAGACGCTGTAACATTCAGGGTAAAGCCAACCCGCCCCCCCTTGTCTTAGGTAAGAATGGGGTAGTTAATCCTAATTCTTTTTTTTTTTTTTGCTGCCATATAAAGGCTCCTATAGCTTTATTCAGTGGCAGAAAAAATCACGGAGATGGGGGTCTAGGATAGCCTAAAAGGCATATAATAATTTCAGCAAGATGTCAATTTTGTATGCTTATGCGGCCCAACCGAAGTATGTGGTTTATCATATGATTTAAGACAGGCGTGAACTTTTTAAAGAAGATGTGTATAATTAATATCCCCCATAGTGGGCAATGGGGAGGCAATATGAGCTGACTTTATATTTTTTTTTTTTTACAGACTGGAGCTCCTCTTTAAATATTGCTAAATCTAAACCAGTAATACAATGCACCATTTTGTTTTTCATCTTCAGGACCTTGGAGGTCATGAAAGGTAAAGGTCAAAGATCGTGGTCCATCGGCTTGTCCGTAGCTGAACTCACGGACAGCATTGTTCAAAACAAAAGAAAGGCCCATTCGGTATCATCCTTTGCCAAGGTAATTAGTCCTCCATCTTACTCTTTTCCAATCATCTGTCAAATTTTATTTTTATTTTTTTGGACTGCTAGAGCCTGCAGAGAACCATTTAGTCATTTTAAAACAACTTCTATCTAGCTAGCCACATCTACCCAAGCTAGATGTGAACCAAGCCTTTCTCACTGGCCTAGCGTCCTCTTGCCAGATGTAAGCCCTACAGTACAAGCCTTTCTCATTGGCCCAGGTTTTCCTGACTAGATGCAGGTCTACAAGCTTCTCTTACTGGTCTAGTGTCCCCTGGTGTAGATGTGGGCCTTCAAGCCTTTCTCATTGGCCTAGTGTCCCCTGGTCAGATGGAAGCCTAAAAGCCTTTTTCACTGTCCTAGTGTCCTCTGACCTAGATGAGGAATCCAGGCGTTTCTTATTGTCCTAGTGTCCACTGGTCTAAATGCTTACTGACCCAGTGTCCTCTGGCCCTGATAAAGGCCTACAAGCCTTCCTCATTGGCCATGTTGTCTAGAAACAGATCTAGAAACAGATCTCAGCATTGCTTAAGAGGTAGATAGAGAGTGATCAGTGCTTGATGTCATATCCCAACATGTTTCGCCAACATTGGCTTCTTCAGGGAGTTTCCACGGACCACCAGTTTTCATATAGCTCAGGGAGAGGTCAAGAGAAGTCACCAGGTGGGTCCACTGGAATTTGGAGGGGAGGCTCTGTGCGATCACAGGGGATATATAGGGACCAGGGAAACTCGGCCATAAACAAGGTTTAATGCAGGGGCGCCAATGTGCAACTGCGATCTCATAGTAAGTAATATAATCACAGATTGGCCACTTTCAAAAAAAGTGCACAAAGGGATATACACAGCGGCTCTTCAGCCTCAGGTGTCCCTCTGAGTTTCAGCCACCAATCCACTAAGAGAGGCAGCTTCAAACCGTCAGTCAAAGGTAGAGCAGTTCAGCATACATGTAGCCATACTCTTTTCTTATCAACACAAAATCGCAGTGGTCACCCCTGCTCCCCAGAACCCAGCATTGTTTATTGGTCTAGTGTCTGCTTGTTAGGGTGAGGACCTACAAGCCTTTCTGAAGGGGGTTATTGTCCCCTGATCAAGCTGTAGGCCTTCAAGCCTTTCTTATTCTCATAGTGTTCCTCAACTTAAATGCCCTTCGCTTAATGTCCCCTGGCCAGATGCAAGCTTAAAAGCCTTTCTCACTGTCCTAGTGCCCCCTTACCTAGATGAGGCAGTCAAGCCTTTCTTATTGTCTTAGTGTACACTGGTCTAAATGCTTACTGGCCCAGTGTCCCCTGGCCCTTGTAAAGGCCCTTTCTCATTGGCCTAGTGCCCCCTGGTCTAGAAACAGATCTCAACATTGCTTATTGGTCTAGTGTCCGCTTGCCTGGATGAGCACCTACAAGCCTTTATGAACGGACTAGTGTCCCCTGATCCAGATGCAGGCCTACAAACCTTTCTCATTCTCCTGGTGTTCCTCAGCTTACAGGCCCTTCCCATTAGCCTGGTGACCTCTTGGCTTGGAGGCCTTTGTCATTGGCCCAGTGTCCCCTGGCCTATAAACAGATCTGTGAGCATTTCTCATTGACCAAGTGTTCACTGGCATAGATGAGGACTTTTTAAGTCTTTCTGAATGGGCTAGTGTTCCCATACCCAGATACAGGACTACGGGCCTAGTGTCCTGTGGCCTACAGGCCTTTCTCATTGGTCTAGTGCACCTGGCCTACAGGAGGAGGAGGCGTCGGACATGGCGTAGATATCTGCGGATACTGCGGCTATCTATGCCAGGAAGTGGGAGCAAATACCTGGATTAGACCAGTATCTGCTCCCCTCCCCCTCCCCCGTGAAAGGTGCCAAATGTGACACCGGAGGAGGGGGGATTCCGAAAAGTGGAAGTTCCATTTTTGGGTGGAACTCTGCTTTGTGTGTACGGGGCCTTTAGACTGGGATGCCATTAAAGTTCATGCGCGTATAAAGGCAGGTGTCCCAATACTTTTGGCAATATAGTGTAGATCTGTCCTATTATTATTATTTTTTTGTGCTGGTTCTAATTGTTTTTTGTTTCTCTTTTGCGACCAATCCAGGGTTTCTACAACATCCAGGAGGAAGTATTTTTAAGCCTGCCGTGTGTACTGGGGAGCACTGGGGTGTACGGGAACCCCCAGATCCTTCAACAGGACGATACGATGAGCGCGACCCTCCGGAAAAGTGCCTCCTCCATTCACAATCTTCAGCAGCAGCTGAAACTCTAACTTTATGGAGCCGGACTCCGACTATCTTCTCTACTATACAATGAAGTTTGTATGGGGGACCAGCTCTGCAGTGCAGAGCATCGATCTCCTACAATGAAAAGATGAGATGAAGCGTTTGTATAATAAAAAGCTCTTCTACAAATGGTCAAGATGGCGTTTTTAGATTTTGATCATTTTGTGGTCTGTTTTTGCCCATAGCAACCAAATTAATTTCTCCCTCATCTTCCCGCACTGAATGGAAGCAACTGATTGGCTGCAACAAGCAATGAAAAGTCAGATCGTTCGTCCCTCGGCCACGTTGGTAAACGAGGCCCCAATATATCTCCATACACTCCATTTTATTTGACTTGTTGTCTCTCTTCTATTTTCTATACACTAATAAAGTTCTGTCAGTTGTTCTACTTGCACTTTCTAAAATGAAAATTCCTAACGTCCCGTACACACGATCCGAAAATCGGACGAAAAATACCGCTTTCGACGCGATTGTGCGATAATCAGATTGTTAGTACAGAGCTTTCGATGGCCAATCACGGCGGTTCATCCGATATTATTCGATCAGACAAGCACAAAAATTTTCCTCGTACGAAACCAGATCTTACGATTTTCGTTTAGTCAGTATAGTTGTCGTCCGAAAATACAATAAAAATACATTACAACACATGACATCACTTCCGTTTTTTGTTTTTTTTGTGACTTTAGTAACCTATTCAATTTCTACTTGTGACTATTAAGCGAAATAAGTCGGTCGATCTGTCATCCGATTTTTTTCGGATCGTGTGTACGGGCCATAAGGCCCATTTGCGTCATCGTACTAATGCACATTAAATGCGTTGGTGTTTTTATGCAGTGCCAATTACTCTGAACTGCACCCCAATGCACCTTGTGATGGACTTGTGTCGAAAGCGATGCATGCACCATTCTTTGCCAGCACAACGCACATTAGTGCATCTCCACACACTGAGCAGCAATGCATGTTCTGTCACAATGTGTGTTGGGATGCCATTTAGAATGAATGGCACTGGGGGAGGGGGGGAGATTTACCAATACTGGAATACTTCGAATTTCCAAATTTTTTAAATTTTTGGAAATTTCAGAAATTGCAAAATTTCAGAAATTGAAACATTTCGGAAATTCGAAATTTCATAAATTTTGAAAATTCAAAAATAAGAATGAAAATCTGAAAATTCAAAAATCTGAAATAAATAACTAACAATAAATATTAAATTATAGGTATTGGAATTTCCTTTCAAATTTGGCTGTTAGTGAATGTAATGAGTACGAAATTATCCGAAGTTACAAATTATCCGAAATAACAAATCTAAACGAATGGAATGTAACAATCTAATAATAAATATCAATAATATTAGAAAAACCTTTTTTTTATTATTATTATTATTATTATTATTAATTTGTTCCATTTGTTTAGATGCGGCATTCGTTATTTCGGATAATTCGTATTTTTAGATTTGTATTCGTTATGCTCACAAACAGCCAAATTTGAAAGGAAATTCCAATGCCTATAATTTAATATTTAGTTATTATTAGTCTGTTTTATTTCAAATTTTACTGTTTTTTTTTTTTTTTGATTACGAATTTTCGGATTTCCGAATTTCCAAAAAAAATGAATGAAACGAAAACGAACACATTTTTTTGTCAGTGCACATGTCTACTTACAATGGTGCATTTATTGATGCGTTCTTGCTGCGCTTTCAATGCATTTCAACAGGGATGTGCGTTTTTTTTTTTTTTTTTTTTTTTTTTTTTTTTTCTGCCCAAAAATGCAGCAAGCAAGACTTGTAACACCACAATGGAAGCACAGAGGACCAGTGTGAAGACATACATAGAATTTAAAGGGATGCATTTTTCTTGAGCTAAAAGGTGCTGATAATGACTGACAATAAATTCATATTCATTTAAATTCATTATATTACTGAATCTAATAAAATACAAATATATATATATGTTGTTTTTATTTTATTAGACTCAGTAATTACTATAATGAATTTAAATGAATATGAATTTGTCAGTCATTATCGGCACCTTTTAGCTCAAGAAAAATGCATCCCTTTAAATTCTATGTATGTCTTCACACTGGTCCGCTGCGCTTCCATTGTGGTGTTAAAAGTCTTGCTTGCTGCATTTTTGGTGAGTAAAAAAAAAAAAAAATTATTAACTGTCATCTTCGGTTTCCGCCAAGAGCATCCTGAATTTTCTGTTTTGGCACCAAAATTTTCATTTTGGTGCACCTCTAATAGTAACCAATCGGCTTCCAGGTTTTATTGTCAAATTTTAATTAAACAAACTGAAGTCAGAAGCTGACCTGCCACCAGATTCTGAGTGCTCCAGTATTAGTAAATCTCTCCCAGTGGGGTTGATTTACTAAAACTGGAGAGTGCAAAACGTGGTGCATGGTAGCCAATCGGCTTCTAACTTCAGCTTGTTTAATTAAGCTTTGACAAAAAAAAAACCTGGAAGCTGATTGGCTACCATGCAGAGCTGCACCAGATTTTGCACTCTCCAGTTTTAGTAAATCAACTCCAGCGTGTTGCACCAACGCATTTCATTTACATTGCTGTGCCTTACCGCAACTTCATAGAGTGAACGTGCCTTCAGAGTCTTCAGAAATGTATATATGATAATTACCATACAGGTCATGGTGGGAGGGGACTAAAAGAATCAAAAAGCCCTTCAACCGAACCCTTGTACTTATACTCCATGTACTTCTATATTATTGTTACAAATGCAGATTCATATTTGGGATTTGTGGTGCAAGATATTTTCTACATAAAAAACATTTGTGAGTGGGATAATCATGGACGAGGTGAAAAATGCCTTCATTCAATGAATGACGTAATACAACCAATAAATCTAAACTAAAACCAATTGAATTTGTGTTTTTCATTTATTCTGTTATGTGTTCATCATTAAGACTATGCAATAATATTTTATCTAAAGGGGGTTATGGACCTACCATGGACCGGGTGTTAGATCTTGGTAACCCCAGATTCAGATGTTTTAGAGCACTTTTTAATGGGTGCATTTTAGGATTTTGGGTGCATACATGTTAAACAGTCCATTCCGTTGACTTGGTTAGGAGTGCGGGAAAGCAGTTCAGGGGGAGGAGGGAAGCGGGATGATGGGGAGAGCCAAAAGGTTTTGGGGTCATGAGGTGGAGGAGGGGAATAAAGTGAATTGAAGACGTGTAGATCATGGGGTGATAAGGAAAATATGCAGTAGGGTGACAAGGTTGGGGGGCAGGCAATAGGAAGTATTGGAGGTACATACTGGAAAAAAGGAGGTGACTGGGTTTAAGGGAGGGAGATAGGAGGGGGAAGTTGGGTGAAAGGGTTGGGAGTGGCAAGCAATAAGAGGTATTGGGGTTATATATAGGGGAAGGAGGGTGATGGGGTTGGATGGTAGGGGGTGGCAGACAATGGAAGGTATTGGGGTGATATGAAGGGGGCAGTGGGGTGACACAGTTGGGGATATTCAGATTACATGCAGGGGAAGGGGGGGGGGCAATGGGGTGACAGGGTTGTGAGGTTGGAACATGGCAGGCATTGGAGGGAGGGGAGAGTTGGGTGACAGGATAGGGAGGTGGCAAGCAATTAGAGGTATTGGGGTTATATATAGGGGGAGGAGGGGTGATAGGGTTGGATGGTGGGGGATTGGCAGTCAATGGAAGGTATTGGGGTAATATGATGGGGAAAGTGGGGTGGCTGGGTCGGGGGTATTAGGATTGCATGCAGGGAGTTGGGTGATGGGGTTCTGAGGTGGCAAGCAATGAGAGGTATTGTGGTTGCATAAAAGGAAAGGAGGGTGATGGGGTTGGGTGATTGGCAGGCAATGAAAGGTATTGGGGCGATATGAAGGGGGCAGTGGGGTGACACAGTTGGGGGTATTAGGATTACACGCAGGGGAAGGAGGGGACAATGGGGTGACAGGGTTGTGAGGTTGGGGCATGGCAGGCATTGGAGGGAGGGGAGAGTTGGGTGACAGGATAGGGAGATGGCAAGCAATGAGAGGTATTGGGGTTCTATATAGGGGAAGGAGGGTGATAGGGTTGGGTGGTAGAAAAAGGCAGGCAATGGAAGGTATTGGGGTAATATGAAGGGGGCAGTGGGGTGACACAGTTGGGGATATTAGGATTACATGCAGGGGAGGGAGGGAGATAGGAGGGGGCAGTTGGGTGAAAGGGTTGGGAGATGGCAAGCAATAAGAGGTGTTGGGGTTACATTTAGGGGAAGGAGGGTGATGAGGTTGGGTGGTTGGCAGGCAATGAAAGGTATTGGGGTGATATGAAGGGGGCAGTGGGGTGACACAGTTGGGGGTATTAGGATTACACGCAGGGGAAGGAGGGGACAATGGGGTGACAGGGTTGTGAGGTTGGGGCATGGCAGGCATTGGAGGGAGGGGAGAGTTGGGTGACAGGATAGGGAGATGGCAAGCAATGAGAGGTATTGGGGTTCTATATAGGGGAAGGAGGGTGATAGGGTTGGGTGGTAGAAAAAGGCAGGCAATGGAAGGTATTGGGGTAATATGAAGGGGACAGTGGGGGAGACTGGGTTGGGACGTAGAGGGATGGCAGAGAGGGGACAGTTAAAGTTACGTACAGGGAATGAAGGAGACATTGGGGTGATTGGTTGGGGGTACTGGGATTACATACAGGGGAAAGAGGGGACAATGGGGGTGATGGGTTTGTGAGGTAGGGGTATGCCCCAATTTACATGAATGAAAAAACAGAGAGGGCTCCCTGGGATTCTGATGAAGAGAGAACTCCTCTTGAAACACGTCAGCAATAAGAGACTTAAGTGGATTCTTTCCATGTATGAGAGTACTTGCTGTGGATCAAGATGTCTTTGATTTTGGGATCCATCGATGAGCCTTACATACATTAGCATTTGTGAGTATAACATTTTTTTCTTTTTCTTTTTATAAATGGTTTGCAAAGATAATGCTCTAGGCTGATGTGCCCTCTCTTTGTTATTTTCTAGGAGACACGGGGGTGACAGGGTTGGTGGGTGGTGGGCAATTAAAGTAAATGGGGCTACATACAGGGAAAGTAGGGAGCGGTGGGGTGGCTGGTTGGGTGTACTGGGATGACATGCAGGGTAGGAGGGGACAATTGGTTGACCGTGTTGTGAGGTAGTGATATGGCAGGCATTGGAAGGAGGGGACAGGTGGATGGCAGGGTTGGGAGGTACGGGGATAGCAAGTAATGGAAGGTATTGGGGTGACAGGATTGGGACGTGGCAAGCAATGAGAGGTACAGTATTGGGGTTACATACGGAGAAAGAAAGGGACAGTGGGGTGACTGGTTGGGGGTATTGGGAGGTAGAGGGATGGAAGGAAAGGACAGTGGGGTGGGAGGCAATGGAAGGTAAGGTGGTTACATACAGTGCCTTGAAAAAAGTATTCATACCCCTTGCAATTCTCCACATTTTGTCATGTTACAAACAAAAACGTAAATGTATTTTATTGGGATTTTATGTGATAGACCAACACAAAGTGGCACATAATTGTGAAGTGGAAGGAAAATGATAAATGGTTTTCAATTTTTTTTTTTACAAGTAAATATGTGAAAAGTGTGGTGTACATTTGTATTCAGCCCCCTTTACTCTGATACCCCTAACTAAAATCTAGTGGAACCAATTGCCTTCAGAAGTCACCTAATTAGTAAATTGAGTCCACCTGTGTGTAACTTATTCTCAGTATAAATACAACTGTTCTGTGAAGCCCTCAGAGGTGTGTTAGAGAATCTTAGTGAACAAACAGCATCATGAAGGCCAAGGAACACACCAGACAGGTCAGGGATAAAGTTGTGGAAAATATAAAGCAGGGTTAGGTTATAAAAAATAAAAAAAAAATATCTCAAGCTTTGAACATCTCACAGATCTCTGTTCAATCCATCATCTGAAAATGTAAAGAGTATGGCACAACGGCAAACCTACCAAGACACGGCCGTCCACCTAAACTGACCGGCCGGGCAAGGAGAACATTCATCAGAGAAGAGCCAAGAGGCCCATGGTAACTCTGGAGGAGCTGCAGAGATCCACAGCTCAGGTGGGAGAATCTGTCCACAGGACAACTATTAGTCGTGTTCTCCACAAATCTGACCTTTATGGAAAAGTGACAAGAAGAAAGACATTGGTGAGAGAAAGTCATAAGAAGTCCTATTTGTAGTTTGTGAGAAGCCATGTGGGGGACACAGCAAACATGTGGAAGAAGGTGCTCTGGTCAGATGAGACTAAAATGTAACTTTTTGGCCTAAAAGGAAAACGCTATGTGTGGCGGAAAACTAACACTGCACATCACCCTGAACACACCATCCCCACCGTGAAACATGGTGGTGGCAGCCTCATGTAGTAGGGATGCTTTTCTTCAGCAGTGACAGGGAAGCTGGTCAGAGTTGATGGGAAGATGGATGGAGCCAAATACAGGACAATCTTAGAAGAAAACCTGTTAGAGTCTGCAAAAGACTTGAGACTGGGGCGGAGGTTCACCTTCCAGCAGGACAACAACCCGAAACATCCAGCCAGAGCTACAATGGAATGGTTTAGATCAAAGCATATTCATGTGTTAGAATGACCCAGTCAAAGTCCAGACCTAAATCCAATTGAGAATCTGTGGCAAGACTTGAAAATTGCTGTTCACAGACGCTCTCCATCCAATCTGACAGAGCTTGAGATATTTTACAAAGTAGAATGGGAAGAAATGTCCCTCTCTAGATGTGCAAAGCTGGTAGAGACATCCCCAAAAAGACTTGCAGCTGTAATTGCAGTGAAAGGCGGTTCTACAAAGTATTGACTCCCGGGGGGCGCCATACAAATGTACCCCACACTTTTCATATATTTATTTGGAAAACACGTTGAAAACCATTTATCATTTTCCTTCCACTTCACAATTATGAGCCACTTTGTGTTGGTCTATCACATAAAATCCCAATAAAATACATTGGACAAAATGTGGGAAATTTCAAGGGGTATGAATACTTTTTCAAGGTACAGTACAGGGATGGGGGTTGGGAGTTGGCAAGTAATGAGGTGCATTGAAGTTCCATACATGGGAAGAGGGGACAATGGGGTGACAGGGATGGAGGGATGGGGGGGGGGGGTTGGCAAGTAATGGAAGGGATAAGAGTTGTATGACAAGGTTGGGAGGGATGGGGGGTGGCAGACAATGGAAGTTATTGGGGTTACAGACGAGGGATGAGGGGCTGTAATATTGTACATAGGAGTATCAGAGGAAGAGGAAGAGGAGGAGGAGGGAGGGAAGGAGGTCTCTTCCTGCCCTTCTCCAAGATGGCGGCGGCGGTCCCGGCTGCGGTCACCACGGTGACAGAGGCCTGTATCCAGGGAAGTGACGTAGTCGCCAGAAGCGGAAGTGGCGGTGCGGACAGCTGGGTTTCCGGCTCGGTTGGGTTTGGTCCGGGGAGTGAGAGGAGAGGACGGAGGGACCCCCCATCACCATGGCGGTGTCCGAGGCCCAGCTCAAGAAGATGCTGACCAAGGTGAGAGAGACACGCCCACCGCCGGGTCACCTGACAGCCCGCTGTCACCCCAAATCTCCCCTCCCCCTCACTGGACTCCAGTCTATGATACCTGTCACCTTGTGCCCTTCCCCCATCACCTGTCACCCCACCGCCCCCTCCTTATATCTTCCTTCATTCCCCTCCCCCACCTATCACCCCATTATATCATCTGTCACCCCATCTACTGCCCCCTCCCCCATCACTGCTCTCTTCTATCACCCCACTGTCCCCTCCCCCTCCGATCACCCCCATTACACCCCATGACTGTCATTCCAGTAAACACCCCGTCATCTTTCACCCAATGTATGTCCTATCATCTGTCACCCTTCATCCCCCTATTAAATGTCCTACCATCCGTCACCCTACTATCCCTCCATTATATGTCCTATCATCTGTCACCCTAATATCCCCCTATTATATGTCCTATCATCCGTCACCCTTCATCCCCCTATTATATGTCCTATCATCCGTCACCCTACTATCCCCCTATTATATGTCCTATCATCTGTCACCCTAATATCCCCCTATTATATGTCCTATCATCCGTCACCCTTCATCCCCCTATTATATGTCCTATCATCCGTCACCCTACTATCCCCCTATTATATGTCCTATCATCCGTCACCCTACTATCCCCCTATTATATGTCCTATCATCCGTCACCCTTCATCCCCCTATTATATGTCCCATCATCCGTCACCCTACTATCCCTCCATTATATGTCCTATCATCTGTCACCCTAATATCCCCCTATTATATGTCCTATCATCTGTCACCCTTCATCCCCCTATTATATGTCCTATCATCCGTCACCCTTCATCCCCCTATTATATGTCCTATCATCCGTCACCCTACTATCCCTCCATTATATGTCCTATCATCCATCACCCTACTATCCCCCTATTATATGTCCTATCATCTGTCACCCTTCATCCCCCTATTATATGTCCTATCATCCGTCACCCTTCATCCCCCTATTATATGTCCTATCATCTGTCACCCTTCATCCCCCTATTATATGTCCTATCATCTGTCACCCTTCATCCCCCTATTATATGTCCTATCATCTGTCACCCTACTATCCCCCTATTATATGTCCTATCATCCGTCACCCTTCATCCCCCTATTATATGTCCTATCATCTGTCACCCTTCATCCCCCTATTATATGTCCTATCATCTGTCACCCTACTATCCCCCTATTATATGTCCTATCATCTGTCACCCTTCATCCCCCTATTATATGTCCTATCATCTGTCACCCTTCATCCCCCTATTATATGTCCTATCATCCGTCACCCTTCATCCCCCTATTATATGTCCTATCATCTGTCACCCTTCATCCCCCTATTATATGTCCTATCATCTGTCACCCTACTATCTCCCTGTCACTTCTATATATGTCCCATCATCTGTCACCCTACTAACCACCAGTTTGTTATTTGTCACCCTACTATCCCCCTGATTATTCTCTATCATCTTTCACCTAGTAAATGTCAATTTTCTGCCAGCCTACAATCCCCCAGTGCCTCCAAAAAATGTCCCATCATCTGTCACCCTACTACCCACCAGTCTGTCATTCCAGAATAATCCCATCACCCTCATCTGTCACCCTCCTATCCACCTGTCATCCCAGGATAGGCCTGTCATCTGTCACCTTCCTATCCACCTGTCATCCCTTGATAGGCCTGTCATCTGTCACCCTCCTATCCACCTGTCATCCCAGGATAGGCCTGTCATCTGTCACCTTCCTATCCACCTGTCATCCCTTGATAGGCCTGTCATCTGTCACCCTCCTATCCCCCTGTCATCTCAGGATAGGCCTGTCATCTGTCACCCTCCTATCCCCCTGTCATCTGTCACCTTCCTATCCCCCTGTCATATAGTAAGGAACAAAGTATGTGATCCCCTGCTGATTTTGTACATTTGCCCCACTGACAGAAATGATCCGTCTATCATTTTATTGGTCGGTTTATTTTAGTGAGAGAATAACAACAACAATATCCAGAAAAACGCATTTCAAAAAAAGTTATCAATTGATTTGCATTTTAATGAGTGAAATAAATATTTTCCTTTCACAAAACATGACTTAGTACTTGGTGGAGAAACTCTTGTTGGCAATCACAGAGGTCAGACGTTTCTTGTAGTCAGCCTCCAGGTCTTCACATCTCAGGAGGGATTTTGTCCTCTTTGCAGATCCTCTCCAATTCATTAAGGTTTTGAGGCTGACGTTTGGTAACTCGAACCTTCAGCTCCCTCCACATATTTTCTATGGGATTAAGGTCTACAGACTGGCTAGGCCACTGCAGGACCTTAATGTGCTTCTTCTTGAGCCACTCCTTTGATGCCTTGGCAGTGTGTTTTGGGTCATTGTCATGCTGGAATACACATCCAACGAACCATTTTCAGTGCCCTGGCTGAGGGAAGGAGGTTCTCACCCAACATTTGATGGTACATGGCCCCGTCCATCATCTCTTTGATGCGGTGAAGTTGTCCTGTCCGCTTAGCAGAAAAACATCCTCAAAGAATAATGTTTCCACCTCCATGTTTGACGGTGGGGATGGTGTTCTTGGGGTCATAGGCAGCTTTCCTCCTCCTCCTCCAAACACAGAGAGTTGAGTTGATGCCAAAGAGCTCGATTTTGGTCTCATCTGATCACAACACTTTCACCCAGTTCTCCTCTGAATCAGTCAGACTGTCCTGTACATGTGATTTCTTGAACAGGGAGACCTTGCGGGGGCTGTAGGATTTCAGTCCTTCACGGTGTAGTGTTACCAATTGTTTTCTTGGTGACTATGGTCCCAGCTGAGATCATTGACAAGATTCTCCTGTGTAGTTCTGGGCTGATTCCTCACCGTTCTCATGATCATTGAAACTCCACAAGGTGAGATCTTGTATGGAGCCCCAGACCGAGGGAGATTGACAGTTATTTTGTGTTTCTTCCATTTGTGAATAATCGCACCAATTCTTGTCACCCTCTCACCAAGCTGATTGGCGATGGTCTTGTAGCCCATTCCAGCCTTGTGTAGGTCTACAATCTTCTCCCTGACATCCCTGGACAGCTCTTTGGTCTTGGCCATGGTGGAGAGATTGGAATCTGATTGATTGCTTCTGTGGACAGGTGTCTTTTATACAGGTAACAAGCTGAGATTAGGAGCACTCCCTTGCTGTATGTCCCATCATCTGTCTATCCACTGTCTCCCTGACTATCACCCCAGTATGTGCCCCATCATCTGTCACCCCAGTCTCCTCCTGTCCTCTCCTTCTTCTTTCAGTCTCTCCTCCACTAATGCCCTTTCCCTCTTCTATTATCACCCCCCCTCCCCCCAGTACTGATCCCTCCACCTTCTGTCACCCCTCTTACTGTTATTACACTATATGGCCCATCATCTGTCACTTTCTCACCAACCGCCCTCTACTGGTCTGTCCTCATCTGTCACCCATCACCCCATCCATCTACTATTCCTATCATTTCATTGTTCTACTCAGTTTTTTTTTTTTCTCTCTGCTGCCCCACCGTACCCATCTCCTTCTGCCCGCCATCTTGGAACGGGATTCCACCTATGTGCAGACAAGCTTTGGGTCTTTGCCAGTCTATGGGACTGGGCAGAGACATGCAGTGTGGCTGTTCATTGGCATGACCCCCCCACACACACCCTTCACCTGCACACAGAGATATGTCACACGTCTCTATCAGGCCCTGTAGACAGACAAAGACCTGTGGTGGGGAGAAAGCCACAGATCCCTGCCTGGTCCCATGAATCCGTGTCGTGTCTTCACAAGCCCCGGGATCTCATACTCACCATACAGGACCTACCTCATACTCACCATACAGGACCTACCTCATACTCACCATACAGGACCTACCTCATACTCACCATACAGGACCTACCTCATACTCACCATACAGGACCTACCTCATACTCACCATACAGGACCTACCTCATACTCCCCATACAGGGCCTACCTCATACTCACCATACAGGACCTACCTCATACTCACCATACAGGACCTACCTCATACTCACCATACAGGACCTACCTCATACTCCCCATACAGGACCTACCTCGTACTCACCATACAGGACCTACCTCATACTCACCATACAGGACCTACCTCATACTCACCATACAGGACCTACCTCATACTCACCATACAGGACCTACCTCGTACTCACCATACAGGACCTACCTCGTACTCACCATACAGGACCTACCTCGTACTCACCATACAGGGCCTACCTCATACTCACCATACAGGACCTACCTCATACTCACCATACAGGGCCTACCTCATACTCCCCATACAGGACCTACCTCATACTCGCTATACAGGACCTACCTCATACTCGCCATACAGGGCCTACGTCATACTCCCCATACAGGACCTACGTCATACTCCCCATACAGGACCTACCTCATACTCGCCATACAGGACCTACCTCATACTCCCCATACAGGACCTACGTCATACTCCCCATACAGGACCTACCTCATACTCCCCATACAGGACCTACCTCATACTCGCCATACAGGACCTACCTCATGCTCACCATACAGGACCTACCTAATACTCACCATACAGGACCTACCTCATACTCACCATACAGGACCTACCTCATACTCACCATACAGGACCTACCTCATACTCACCATACAGGGCCTACCTCATACTCGCCATACAGGACCTACCTCATACTCGCCATACAGGACCTACCTCATACTCCCCATACAGGACCTACCTCATACTCACCATACAGGACCTACCTCATACTCACTATACAGGACCTACCTCATACTCACCATACAGGGCCTACCTCATACTCCCCATACAGGACCTACCTCATACTCACCATACAGGACCTACCTCGTACTCACCATACAGGACCTACCTCATACTCACCATACAGGACCTACCTCATACTCACCATACAGGACCTACCTCATACTCCCCATACAGGACCTACCTCATACTCACCATACAGGACCTACCTCATACTCACCATACAGGACCTACCTCATACTCACCATACAGGACCTACCTCATACTCACCATACAGGACCTACCTCATACTCACCAAGGTGAAGAGTCAGTAAGTGAAACCATACAAAAGTAAAAAAAAAATAAAGAAAAGGTATTTATTGGTAATGTTCGGGATGCACAGATACCGGTATCGACGTCAATACCGAGTTCACGAGTTCTCGAGAAAAGGCTCCCAGTACCCGAAACCGATACTTTGCGGTGTGATTTGTGTCCATACAAAATGAATGAACTTTAATGACATCCCAGTCTTAGTCCGTAGGGTGTGAGTTGGCCCACCCTTTGCACCTATAACAGCTTCAACTCTTCTGGGAAGGCTGTCCACAAGGTTTAGGAGTGTGTCTATGGGAATGTTTGACCATTCTTCCAGAAGAGCATTTGTGAGGTCAGGCACTGATGTTGGACGAGAAGGCCTGGCTCACAATCTCCGCTCTAATTCATCCCAAAGGTGTTCTATGGGGTTGAGGTCAGGACTCTGTGCAGGCCAGTCAAGTTCCTCCACCCCAAACTCGCTCATCCATATCTTTATGGACCTTGCTTTGTGCACTGGCCCAAATCATTTGGTGGATGGGGGATTATGGTGTGGGGGTTGTTTATCAGGGGTTGGGATTGGCCCCTTAGTTCCAGTGAAGGGAACACATAAAGAGGAAGTAAACCCTGTTTGTTTAAACCTTTAACTTTTTTGCGGTGACAGAACACAAATATGTGGCCTTTCAGAGGGTGGGCCGTGGTACCGAGCAGCCGCATATCTGTGTACTAAACTGTATACAAACTTGTGCCGAGAGCGCCCGTCCTGCACGCTTCCAAACGCTACTTGGGATTGGGAGCTTTCCGATCATGTGACACCCAGTCACGGCGGTCACATGACCGTAAACCCCGCCCCGCGTCCCAGCATCAGAAACCCCTTAAAGGGCCAGAAGGCGCTGGCGTTAAGGGGTTAATGCCACTTTAAATTAAAAACCAAAAATGACAGCTTACCAATCATTACATGTGGTGGCTGCATTTGTTTTCTTTTTTAGGCTTTCCTCTGGTGATCTGGCCAGTAGCACTCCTTCTATATTAGAGTGCCCCACCCCTCCCCTACTCTGGAGGATTGAGCACAGGAGGCACAGCAGTATTATCAGTCGGGGTGGGGTTAGTGTTAAATGTATTAGCAGATTTAAATACACTAACAAACTGAAGCCAAACTCCAGCTCAAACTTTATAACCAGGTACAGCAAACTTTTTTTTTTTTTCTTCTTTTGGGATAAAGGTTTTACATGAGTGAGTAAATAAAAGCTGATCATTGTAAGCGCCCCTGCCAGTGGTAAATGGGTTTTGTTTTTGTAACTGCAAGCAAGCTTTTCTATTGAAAAGCAACAGACTTACTGGTTGGATCACCAGATGAAAATAGAAGAAGAAAAAAACAAAAAAACGAATGCAGCCATCACATCTAAGAAATTGGTAAGAAATGTTTTGCTTTTGGGTTTAATAGTTAGAATTCCATGTAGAAGTCACCATCAGTGGTGATTCCGGAGAGTGTGGCGTGTGCTCGGAGGAGGGGCGAGGTGCTGTCATCGTCATGTGTTGCAGAGAAGTCACGGGCTGGAACCCGGATCGCTCACCTCCTGAGTCATGGTGAGGTCATCATAAGCCGAGTACATGGGAGGAGCCGAGGAGTCTGCTTAGGGAAGTGATAATACCGGCACACACATCAATGACTGATTTATTCCAGAGGACGTTTGTCAGGAAGTGTGTTATCCAGCGCTGGGCACCTAAGACTCAGCAGCCTCGGAGAACTACAAAGCACAGCATGCCCTGACTGCCATTACCCCCTGGGGGGTACTGAGCACAATGGCGTCCCTAGGGGGGGAGCCAGAGGGGGCCCTGACCCTCCCAACATTATGCTGTGCCCCCCCCCCAATTAAAAAAAAAAATGTCTGAGAGAGCGTCCCCAGTCAGCTCCTGCGGGTGATTCCTCCCCCCTCCCTCTGCTCGCTGACACTGCATAATGCAAGCGCTCACACAACCATGGCCGCCCGATCTGCTCCTCCCCCTGCATCCTCATTGGCAGGGAGAAGAGCGAGTTGCAGGAAGGACTCCACCAGGACTCTCAGTTACTGAAAAACAGACTGATTTCTCCCGTCCTTAGGACAGGAGAACCAGCCTGTAAATTCCAAGAGATGCCAGACCAGAGCGGTCAATAGCAGGGGCAGGACAGGAAGAGGAGGCTGGGGAACCCCACAGTGGCAGAACACCAGGGCCCAGGGGCAAGACAACCTTTGCAACCCTGATAGTTCTCCCACTGCTTTGGATCCTTATATTTTCTTGGTATGCTGGTGACATATATATCTTGTTTTCTGCCACCCTGGGGGGGCCCCAGTACAGTAGGAAGGGAGCTCACTGCAGAACATGTGAAAGGGCCATTGTGGGGTCATAGTAAAGGGCCCCAGGATATATATATATATAATTGCATTTTATAGTTGCCCCCCTACTTTTGTCCCTGTCCCCCCATGTGCCCCCCCCTAAATATGAAAGCTGGAGAGGCCACTGACTGAGCAGCCAGGTGTCTGTTGTCATCTTATAGAAGATGTGTCGCTGGTTAGTAACCTCTTCCCTCCGGCATGGCGTCCTGGACTTGGAGTGGAGATAACTGGGTGATGGGTGCAGCCAGCGATTCCCCGCAGTGTAAAAGCCATCCTAGTAGCTGATTAGCTGCTGGATTGCTTTTACAGGCAGAAAGGGTATTTTGCCTATCATCTAGAAAATATAGCACCACATCCCTCCCTTACAAAATATTTAAGACATTTAAAGAAGGTTTATGGGATTTTTAAAGGTGCCAAATTAGAACAAAATAATTTTATAAAAAAAATAGAAATGTATTCAAACACTAAAAGCAGACATACAAAGAGTAAATCTTGATATTACAGTACTAATACATGTGCTGACTGACTTCATCTCTCTACATGTTTCGCCTTGATAATTGGCTTCTTCAGGAGATGTAATTGGTATCGGGCACAATAAGCACTAGAAGTAAACAGAATTTTTGAAAAAACAGACAACAATTACAACAATATATGAATATATGCAAATTGAACAAATAGAAAAAAAACCTTCATCGACGGAAAAAATGCATAACACCATAGCCATCACTGGTCATAATATTTACCTGTGTATTCAAAAACTATTTGCATATGAGTTAAGGCTCCAAAATCATGTGGATATGAACGATCGGATCATCTGGTAAAGCCATAGGAGGGGGGGGGGGTATCTACTGGTAATGTAGTGGCTGTACTCTACATACATATGGTGCTATGCATTTTTTCAGTCGATGAAGGTTTTTCAATTTGTCTCCCACCTTTGCTCTCTCCTTCTCTGTTCTGTTGCTCTTGCATTCTTTATTTTCTGTTCTCTTCCCCACTTTACCTTTTCATTTGTCGCTCTTCCTTCTTTTTTTTTTTTCTCATCCCCCCCCCCCCTGTCCTGGATGGTGATGCATACCCTGTTTCCCCGAAAATAAGACCTAGTGTGTTTGTCGGTGATTGGCTGCAATATAAGCCCTACCCCCCAAATAAGCCCTAGTTAAAGTCCTTGTAGGTCTTATTTTCAGGGTAGGGCTTATTTTCGGGGAAACAGGGTAGGGCTTATTTGGGGGGTAGGGCTTATATTGCAGCCATCACTGACAATCACGCTAGGTCTTATTTTGGGGGGAAACAGGGTAGTTACCCAATAAAGTCCAATGAATGTTTTTATTGGGCATAATGATTATGTAATGTTCTTAATATAAAGAATCCATTCAGAAATTTTACAGTTGCAAGTTTGTTTTTTTTTTTGTGTAGCAATAAATGTTAATTATTAATTAATTTTTTTTTTTTGTGTGTGTGTTTTCAGTACAAATACAGAGACTTATCGGTACGAGAAATCCTAAACGTCACCGGACTGTACAGAGATCTCAAACCAACGCTTGACTCTTATGGTAGGTGCTCTCACCCTGATGGCCTTTTAAAGCATCCTTAACCATGTTGCCTTTTTATATGTGCGGTGTAGAAATGAAAGCGCTAGTAAAGCTAAACAAAACAAAAAAATGTCTTCCTGCAAGGTAAAGGCATAATGTGCTAGTATGCATTGCATACTAGCACATTATGAAACGAAGCCCTCCAGCTGCGCGCTGCCACGGCTGCAGAGGCTTCCATCTTCACCCTGGTCTTCCTTCTGGGTTCGCGAGTTGCGGTCGCTTGACTGGCCAAGCCACCATGACGCCGCCGCGGCACGGAGCTCTGAAGGAACGATACGGGTATGCCCTTCCTTCAGAGCGCATGTGCCGGTGACACCACAGGCTCACTAGAATATCTCCTAAGCCAGGGATAGGCAATTAGCGGACCTCCAGCTGTTGCAAAACTACAAGTCCCATCATGCCTCTGCCTCAGGGTGTCATGCTTGTGACTGTCAGAGTCTTGCTATGCCTCATGGGATTTGTAGTTCTGCATCAGCTGGGGGTCCGCTAATTGCATATCCCTGTCCTAAGCGGTGCACATTTAGGAGATATTCATTTTACCTACAGATAAGTTTTATTATAAGCTTACCTGTAGGCAAAAATTAAAAAAAAAAAGTTATGTTTACTAATGTTTTATAGTGATACTAAACACACACTATTTAATGTACATTGCCCCTTTTATTTCTGTATATGGATAATGGCACTGTAATTTTAACTTAAAGTAGAACTATAGGCAACATTTTTTTTTTAGGAAAGGTTATAATCCCTGTTAGATTTTTTTTTTTTCACCATCTGTGTCCCATTGCTGAGATTTGTCTTCACTTCCTGTCCCATAGCCAAACAGGAAGTGAGGGGAAATCCCTGCAAATAAAGGGAATTCCTTGGGGACCCCCCACATCACCAAAACTAGTGTCCTCATTGGAAGATTTCCCCCTCTATTACTTTTCTTGGGACAACCCAAAATGTGGGATTTTCTTTTCACTTTTTCAATGATAATGGTAAACAAATAATAATAAATAGAGAGGACTCTTCCTAATGGGGGCACGGGCAGAAATAAAAATTGCCAGGGGGGTTCTAATCCTTCTCCACTCTATCCAAAACTTGAAAAAAAAGTTTTGACTTTTTTATACTTTAAAAAAAAAAAAATAAACATCTAAGTCCCTTTTTTCCCCATCAATATATCGATATCCAGGTGTCACATGACCCAGCTCTCTCCCAGCCTGTCTGCAGGGAAACAAAAGCAGGAGGAGCTTCTAGTCCTCTGCTGCTGGTCACGTTTTTTTTAACAGAAAAGTTTTTATTTATCTCCAACAGGAGATGTGTTTCCATATAGTTACAAATATAAAAAATGTTCTATAACTGGTCACATGTTTAACATAAAGAAAAACAGCCTTTGAAATACAGAGTAAAAATAAATAATATAAATAAACTGTTTTAAATTGTCATAAACAATTATATTTGAAATTAAATCTATTACTTTTTTTTGACAATAACCTGGTGTGGGCAGATTTCTGCCAGTCATAGGCTGTGTCACGCCACCCGAGGCCTGTATCTTAGAATAACAGGGAGGTGAAGTCTCCGTCAATCTACATGTAATATCCCACCCCTGTTGTGTATAGCTGGTTAGTGGGCATGGAGGAGATGGCAGAAGGGAGTGGGCTGTCCTTTAACACTGTGTTTACGCCCACATGTGTGACTCTATAGTCACATGGGCTGCTCAGATGTGATAGGGAGGAAATGCTCAGCATAGAAAATCAGTGAAAACTGAGCATGTGCAGAGCTGCCAACACTGCTCTGCAAAACCCCTAGCTGAATTGGGGACATGGGCAGAAGGGGGCGATAGAGAGCAGCAGGATCAACCAGGTTTTTTGCAGAATACAGAAAACGACTCTCATAGTGACTGAGTGAGTATGTACAGCATGTAATACACCAAGTTTTTATTATGTGGGTTTAGTGCCTACTCCCCTCAAAAAATTAGGTTCTAAAAGAGGGAAGGGGGGGGGGAGTTGGGAAAAGGGTAGTTTTGGGGGCGGGGTTGGGAGAGCGGGACTTCCCCTTTTTTGGGTGAAGTTCCACTTTAAAAAGTGATTTAACTGGCCCTAAAATTTTGACCGAAAAAATCCTAAGAAAAGAATGGTTTTTGAAAAGTTCGTTCTTCTAATCATTAGTTGGGTCAAATCGAGGTTTGTTTTCTGCCGCAATGACTGGGAAAGTCGAAGGAACAGGTTGGAAATTTTTTTTTCTCAAACACACGAATTTCTAACAATGTATGTGGTTTCCATTCATTCTAAAATCCAAATGTTAAAAGCAAATGGAATCTTTCCGACATCATTCGAATGTTCTGAGAATTTTCGTACAAATTTAAGAATTTTTCTTTGAAATTCTTCCCATCCATGGCCAGCTTAGAACTACCCATACACTATACAGTCTGATTGTACAATCTCTGTGTCTGTGAAACAACAAAAACATTTTTTAATTTTATGATTTTTTTTTGGCATTGGAACCCGTTAAAGATTGCAACCATGGTTAGTGCAAAGCGGGTGCCGTGTACGGACTTCTGCATGGGGGGCAAAGGGCACGACTATGGAAGGGGGGTGGGTGATGTAAATGGGGTAGGGGACACTGCTGGGGGGGGGGGGGGGGAACAACAGAGGATAATACTGTGACGGGGGGGGTCAGAAGAAGTTGCTATTGGGGCAGAGGACACTACTGAGGGGGTGAAGGGGGGCAGAGGACACTACTGAGGGGGTGAAGGGGGGCAGAGGACACTACTGGGGGCGTGAAGGGGGCAGAGGACACTACTGGGGGGTGAAGGGGGGGCAGAGGACACTACTGGGGGGGTGAAGGGGGGCAGAAGACACTACTGGGGGGTGAAGGGGGGCAGAAGACACTACTGGGGGGGTGAAGGGGGGCAGAGGACACTACTGGGGGGGTGAAGGGGGGGCAGAGGACACTACTTGGTGGGGTGAAGGGGGCCAGAGGACACTATTGGGGGGGTGAAGGGGGGCAGAGGACACTACTGGGGGGGTGAAGGGGGGCAGAGGACACTACTGGGGGGGTTGAAGGGGGGCAGAGGACACTATTGGGGGGTGAAGGGAGGCAGAGAACACTACTGGGGGGTGAAGGGGGACAAAGGACACTACTGGGGGGGGTGAAGGGGGGGCAGAGGACACTACTGGGGGGGTGAAGGGGGGCAGAGGACACTACTTGGGGGGGTGAAGGGGGGGCAGAGGACACTACTTGGTGGGGTGAAGGGGGGCAGAGGACACTACTGGGGGGTGAAGGGGGGCAGAGGACACTATTGGGGGGGTGAAGGGAGGCAGAGAACACTACTGGGGGGGTTAGGGGGGCAAAGGACACTACTGGGTGGGGTGAAGGGGGGCAGAGGACACTACTGGGGGGTGAAGGGGGGCAGAGGACACTACTGGGGGGGTGAAGGGGGGCAGAGGACACTACTGGGGGGGTGAAGGGGGGCAGAGGACACTACTGGGGGGGTGAAGGTAGGGGCAGAGGACACTACTGGGGGGCAGAGGACACTACTGGGGGGGTGAAGGGGGCAGAGGACACTACTGGGGGTTGAAGGGGGGCAGAGGACACTACTTGGGGGGGTGAAGGGGGGGCAGAGGACACTACTGGGGGGTGAAGGGGGGCAGAGGACACTACTGGGGGGGTGAAGGGGGGCAGAGGACACTACTGGGGGGGGTGAAGGGGGGCAGAGGACACTACTGGGGGGGTGAAGGGGGGCAGAGGACACTACTGGGGGGGGGTGAAGGGGGGCAGAGGACACTATTGGGGGGGTTAAGGGGGGCAGAGGACACTACTGGGGAGGTGAAGAGGGGTAGAGGATACTACTGTGACACACTATGTGTTCTTCGTGCCATCTTTTTGTTGGGGGCTTGATAGTTAATTCATTAACCACTTAACGTCCACCTCATAGCAGTTTTACTGCTACAGGGTGGCTTTCCTGGTGGTCGCGGACTAGGCCGAAGCTGCGGCCTCGCCTAAAAACTCATGCCCGCAGCTCCTCAGGACCGGCACGGTGTCCAAAAAAAAACAAAACTCGATTCGAATCGTGAATTGAGTTTTTTTTTAAGAAAATCTCCCAGCCCTATATTAAACTTTTATTCACCATTTATGATCGGGGGTGCTTTATATGTCACTTCCATTGAAAGTCGGCCTAAAATGTAAGACTTTTTCTTTTTTAAACAGGAACATCCCAACAAAAGCAAATCTGATGGGAACGGTATAAAATGACATTGGTGTGTAAGATGATCTCTCCTGCCATAGTAGCAGATGTCGGCACAATGACCGAGGAGGAGGAGGAGGAGGAGGAGGAGGGGGGACAAGCTGGGAAAACCTGTTCTATGAGAGAACAGAGCAGTCACTGTATCCTATTCACTGACGTCGATCATTAGCATACCCGGTGACACTTGGCTTCCTTGTGACTCCTCATTCGTTTAGTTGTGTAATAATTGACGTATTGCTCCAGCACACGGGGAGGTTTGTCCTGTCCTATGATATGTACAGTGTATGGAGCTTTCATCATTTCACGGCCCTGTCTACACATTGGCGCATAGGAAGAAATGATCACAATTTAGTGAGAGAAGGCTCTAGAATACGGCTCTCCAAACTCTTCGGTATGAGGGCCACATCAAATATTCGCCGGCCGAAAAAAAAAAAAAAAAATAGTTTTATAAATGAACAAATCAAGTTTTTAAATTTATTGAAAAAGTTTTACTTGGCATTTTTTTTTTTCTTTTTTTTTTCTTTGACAATCCGAATGATATGATTTATGGCCCGTACACAACGATCCGAAAATCGGACGACAGATCGACCAGTTTTCGTTCGCATGCTAGTCGCATATCGAAAATGGAGAGGTTACGAAAATTCTCGTACGACAGAATAAAAATTCGGAAGTGATGTCATGTGTTGTGGTGTATTTGTATTGTGTTTTCTAGGGTTGCACCAATAGTATCGGTGCCGACACCAAGTATTTGCACAAGTATCGGTACTCCTGCAAATGCACCGATACCTGAAACCGATACTTTCAGGCTCGGTTCTTTGAGCTGTTCAGTGGGGTCTCCTCTGTTGACAGCTAAAATGTTAAAGGGGGGTTCCGGCCGTTTTTTTTTTTTTTTTTTATGTCAGCAGCTACAAACACTGTAGCTGCTGACTTTTAATAAGGACACTTACCTGTCCAGCGAGCCCGCAATGTCGCCCCCCCCCCCCCCCAAGGCCAATCCGTCCATCGGATCTGCCGGCGGCGCCTCCATCCTAACTAAGGGAAACAGGCAGTGGAGCCTTGCGGCTTCACTGCCAGTTTCCTACTGCGCATGCGCGAGTGGCGTGCTGTGAATGGCCCATTGTTTCCTGGGACACACACAGTTCCCAGAAGGCAACGGAGCCACTCACCTTAGGAGGAGGAAGCGCCGCGGAATAGGAAGTGGCAGATTAGGAAGACTGCCTAGCAACAGGGGTTTCCAGTAAGTTAAAAAAAAAAAAGAATTTCAAATGTTTTTTTTTTTTTTTTTTTTTATGAATTTTAATGCCATTTCCTTTTTTAGGGTGAACCTCCACTTTAAAGAAGTCCCGTAATTGGAGCTATCAAAAAAAAAAAAAAAAAAGCAACTGGCAATGTTTACTAACAACATTGCTCAGCCCTGAAACACTAAAATAAAAAGAAACATTGTTTCTTTTTGTATCTTTCTGTTTCTTCATCTGCAGATCAAAGGGTGAACAAATGTTCCTCTGTTTAACCCTTCATTTACTCTAATCAGCCTTAATTAAAGCAGAGGTTCACACAAAAATTGAACCTCCGCTTTTCGGAACCCCCCCCCCCCCTCCGGTGTCACATTTGGCACCTTTCTGGGGGGAGGGGGGTGCAGATACCTGTATAATACAGGTATTTGCGCCCACTTCCGGGCATAGACTCCTGCACTCATTGTAAAAAAAATGGTATCGGTGCATCCCCAGTATTTTCAGACGACAACTGTACTGATTAAATGAAAATCGTATGATCTGGTATCGCACAAGAACAATTTTCATGTTTGTCTGGTCAGATAAAATCGGATGAACTGTTGTGATCGGCTCTCGAAAAGCTCAGTACTAATGATCCAATTTATCATACGATCGCTTTTGATATCTGCATTTTTCATCCAAATAAACTCAACAAACTGATACAATCACACTGTATTACCAAAAGTATTGGGACACCTGCCTTTACACACATAGATTTATTTTATTTTTTCAAAAAAATTTTATTGAAAACTTTTTTGTTTTTTTTAAACATGCAACCAAAACAGTTGGCACTGTACAAGAGCAGGGCACACGTTCCAAAGATGTTGCATCCGATCTCACATTATGCATAGAATTATTTGCATATTTGTAGTATTATACTAACAAGGAGAATTATTAAAACATGTTAACGCACATGTCATTATCCACCACTTATAATCAATATACACGCACATGAACTTTATTGGCATCCCAGTCTTAGTCCGTAGGGTTCAATATTGAGTTGGCCCACCCTTTGCAGCTATAACAGCTTCAACTCTTCTGGGAAGGCCGTCCACAAGGTTTAGGAGTGTGTCTATGGGAATGTTTGACCATTCTTCCAGAAGCGCATTTGTGAGGTCAGGCACTGATGTTGGACGAGAAGGCCTGGCTCACAGTCTCTCGCTCTAATTCATCCCAAAGGTGTTCTATCGGGTTGAGGTCAGGACTCTGTGCAGGCTAGTCGAGTTCCTCCACCCCAAACTCGCTCATCCATGTTTTTATGGACCTTGCTTTGTGCACTGGTCCAAATCATTTGGTGGAAGGGGGATTATGGTGTGGGGGTTGTTTTTCAGGGGTTTTGCTTGGCCTCTTAGTTCCAGTGAAGGGAACTCTTAAGGCGTCAGCATACCAAGACATTTTTGGACAATTTCATGCTCCCAACTTTATGGGAACAGTTTGGGGATGGCCCCTTCCTGTTCCAACATGACTGCCCACCAGTGCACAAAGCAAGGTCCATAAAGACATGGATGAGCGAGTTTGGGGTGGAGGAACTTGACTGGCCTGCCCTCAATCTGATAGAACACCTTTGGGATGAATTAGAGCGGAGACTGTGAGCCAGGCCTTCTCGTCCAACATCAGTGCCTGACCTCACAAATGTGCTTCTGGAAGAATGGTCAAACGTTCCCATAGACACACTCCTAAACCTTGTGGACAACCTTCCCAGAAGAGTTGAAGCTGTTATAGCTGCAAAGGGTGGGCCAACTCAATATTGAACCCTACGGACTAAGACTGGGATGTCATTAAAGTTCATGTGCGTGTAAAGGCAGGCGTCCCAATACTTTTGGTAATATAGTGTATATGTGTACACTCCATGTGCATTGCTTACACAGCGCTCCTCACAGTCTGTAGAGTGTCCTTAGGTCCATGTGTAAACTATCCTGTTTGGGGCTGCTTGACAAAGAGGGCAGGGCCCCTGAAACACATTGCGGTATGCCGTGGCGAACTGTACCAGAAGTGGGAGTGGGTACCTGTCAAAACCAGGTGTCACCAATGTGGAGGTAAATGTTGGGGGATCTTCTTGACACTCATTAGAACTGAAGAAGTAACTTGGAGAAGCTATAAAACATCTTCAACATTACAGAACAAGTCCAGCTGAATGCGATTAACTTCTGCTGGATATACCATGTCCTGGATACATGGGAAGCTGAAAATGTAGAAAACATTTGTATTTTAATCCTTCAGTCCAAAGTAAAGCAGATCTTCATGTAATTTATTTTCTGTTTTTTTGTCTTGCAGTGTTTAACGATGGCACCTCCAGAGAACTGCTGAGCCTCGCTGGGACCATTCCTGTCCCATACAAAGGTAAGTGCCGTGTATTTTATTTAACCACTTCAGCCCCTGAAGAATTTACCCCCTTCCTGACCAGAGCACTTTTTGCGATTCGGCACTGCGTCGCTTTAACTGACAATTGCGCGGTTGTGCGACGTTGCTCCCAAACAAAATTGACGTCCTTTTTTTCTCCACAAATAGAGCTTTCTTTTGGTGGTATTTGATCACCTCTGCGGTTTTTATTTTTGCGCTATAAACAAAAAAAGAGCGACAATTTTAAAAAAAATGCATTATTGTTTACTTTTTGCTACAATAAATATCCCCAAAAAATATATTAACCACTTAACAACCGGCCCATAGCCAAATGACGGCTACAGGGCGGTTGTTTAACTCTGGGAGGGCGTCCAGGGACGTCCTCCCAGAATTCTGCTCTCGCGCGCCCCCTAGGGCGCGCACTCAAGAGCATCCGTGACCGCCGGGTCCAGAGGACCCGGCGCATCACAGATCCCGGTAAATGGCCGCTGATCGCGGCCGTTTACCATGTGATCGCTCTGTCAAATGACGGAGCGATCACATGTCAACAAACCGGCGTCATCTGATGACGCCGGTTCCTCTCCTCCCCCTCTCCTCCCCTCCTGTGTACCGATCGGTACACAGTGAGCGGAGAGGCGGATGGATGGATGGCTGCAGCGTTGTGGGCTGCATCTGTAGTGCCCACAGCGCTGCACAGAGACATCCAGCCATCCATCCATCCATGCTCAGCCATCCCTCACTACTCTGCATGCTGTGCAATACTCTGCAATTCCCTCTGCAATGCCCCACAATACTCTGCAATACCCTGGAATACCCCACAGTACTCTGCAATACCCCTGCAATACTCTGCTATACCCCACAATACTCTGCAATACCCCTGCAATACTCTGGAATACCCCACAATACTCTGCAATACTCTGCCATACCCTGCAATACCCCGCAATACTCTGCCATACCCTGCAATACTCTGCCATACCCCGCAATACTCTGCCATACCCTGGAATACCCCGCAATACCCTGGAATACCCCGCAATACTCTGCCATACCCCAAAATACCCCGTTATACTCTGCCATACCCCAAAATACCCCGCAATACTCTGCCATACCCTGCAATACTCTGCCATACCCTGCAATACCCCGCAGTACTCTGCCATACCCTGCAATACCCCGCAATACTCTGCCATACCCCGCAATACTCTGCCATACCCCAAAATACCCCGCAATACTCTGCCATACCCTGCAATACTCTGCCATACCTTGCAATACTCTGCCATACCCTGCAATACTCTGCCATACCCTGCAATACCCCGCAATACTCTGCCATACCCTGCAATACCCCGCAATACTCTGCCATACCCTGAAATACCCCGCAATACTCTGCCATACCCTGCAATACCCCGCAATACTCTGCCATACCCTGCAATACCCCGAAATACCCTGAAATATCCCGCAATACCCAGCCATACTCTGCAATACTCAGTGATACCCAGCCATACTCTGCCATACTCTGCCATACCCAGCCATGCTCTGCAATACCCCACAAAAATCTGCAATACTCTGCCATAACCCGCAATACTCTGCAATACCCCGCAATACCCAGCCATACTCTGCAATACTCGGTGATACCCAGCCATACTCTGCCATACCCAGCCATACTCGGCGATACTCTGCAATACTTGGTGATACCCAGCCATACTCTGCCATACCCAGTCATACTTGGCGATACTCTGCAATACCCAGCCATGCTCAGCCATACCCAGCCATGCTCAGCCATACCCAGCCATGCTCAGCCATACCCAGTCTCTGTATGTGGCCAGGCTGTGGAAGTCTCACACAAGTGGTATCCCCGTACTCAGGAGGAGTAGGAGAATCTATTTTGGGGGGTCATTTTTGGTATAAACATGCTATGTGTTAGAAATATTGTATAAATGGACAACTTTGTGTTAAAAAAAAAGCATTTTAACCACTTCCGGCCTTCCGTCATACAACGTCCTTGACTTTGTGTGGGGATATCTGAATGATGGGTGCAGCTACAGGCATCATTCAGATATCATCTTTTTCAGCCGGCGATTCCCTACACCATAAGAATGATCATAGCGGCTGTTACACTGCTTGATCGTTCTTACAGGAGGCGAGAGGGGACCCCCCCCCCCTCACGCCGCCCTCCGGTGCTTCTACCGACTCACCGCTACGATCAAAGCCAGGATCTTTTTTTTTTTTTTTTTTTATTTCAGGAACAGTCTAGAGGTGACATGTGGGGTCTTATTGACCCCATATCTCACTGTAAAGAGGACCTGTCATGCCATATTCCTATTACAAGGGATGTTTACATTCCTTGTAATAGGAATAAAAGTGATCAAAAAATTTTTTTTTTTGGAAAAAAGTGTCAAACTAAAATAAATAAAGTAAAATGAACAATAAAAAAAAATAAAAAATTTTTAAAGCGCCCCTGTCTATGTGCTCGCATGCAGAAGCGAACGCATACGTAAGTCCCGCCCACATATGAAAAAGGTGTTCAAACCACACATGTGAGGTATCGCTGCGATCGGTAGAGCGAGAGCAATAATTTTGGCCCTAGACCTCCTCTGTAACTCAAAATTTGTAACCTGTAAAAAATTTTAAAGCGTCGCCTATGGGGATTTTTAAGTGGCGAAGTTTGGCGCCATTCCACAAGCGCGTGCAATTTTGAAAGGTGACATGTTAGGTATCTATTAACTCGGCGTAACTTCATCTTTCATATTATGCAAAAACATTGGGCTAACCTTACTGTTTTGTTTTTTTTTTAACCACTTGACGACCGCCTCACGCCGATGTACGTCGGCAAAGTGGCACGGACAGGCAAAATCACGTACATGTACGTGATTTGCCTTCCGCGGGTGGGGGGTCCGATCGGACCCCCCCCCGGTGCCCGAGGCGGTCGTCGTTTGTCCAGCGGCGATCGGTGATGAGGGGGAGACCATCCGTTCGTGGCCCCCCCCTCGCGATCGCCGCCGGCCAATGAAAACACTCCTTTGCTGCTGTATGCTAAACAGCAGCAAAGGAAGTGATGTCATCTCCCCTCGGGTCGGTATTTTCCGTTCCGGCCCGAGGAGAGACGACAAGTATGTGAGTGCACAAACACTACACACACAGTAGAACATGCCAGGCACACAAATCACCCCGATCCCCCCCCCGATCGCCCCCCGATCCCCCCCCAATCACCCCCCCCCCCCTGTCACAAACTGACACCAGCAGTTTTTTTTTTTTTTTTTTTTTTTTTTTTTTTTCTGATTACTGCATAGTGTCAGTTTGTGACAGTGACAGTGTTGGGACAGTGTATATTACCCCCCTTTAGGTCTAGGGTACCCCCCTAACCCCCCCTAATAAAGTTTTAACCCCTTGATCACCCCCTGTCACCAGTGTCGCTAAGCGATCATTTTTCTGATCGCTGTATTAGTGTCGCTGGTGACGCTAGTTAGTGAGGTAAATATTTAGGTTCGCCGTCAGCGTTTTATAGCGTCAGGGACCCCCATATACTATCTAATAAATGTTTTAACCCCTTGATTGCCCCCTAGTTAACCCTTTCACCACTGATCACCGTATAACCGATACGGGTGACGCTGGTTAGTTTGTTTATTTTTTATAGTGTCAGGGCACCCGCCGTTTATTACCGAATAAAGGTTTAGCCCCCCGATCGCCCGGCGGCGATATGCATCGCCCCAGGCAGCGTCAAATTAGCGCCAGTACCGCTAACACCCACGCACGCACCGTACACCTCCCTTAGTGGTATAGTATCTGAACGGATCAATATCTGATCCGATCAGATCTATACTAGCGTCCCCAGCAGTTTAGGGTTCCCAAAAACGCAGTGTTAGCGGGATCAGCCCAGATACCTGCTAGCACCTGCGTTTTGTGCCTCCGCCCAGCCCACCCAAGTGCAGTATCGATCGATCACTGTCACTTACAAGGCACTAAACGCATAACTGCAGCGTTCGCAGAGTCAGGCCTGATCCCTGCGATCGCTAACAGTTTTTTTGGTAGCGTTTTGGTGAACTGGCAAGCACCAGCCCCAGGCAGCGTCAGGTTAGCGCCAGTACCGCTAACACCCACGCACACACCGTACACCTCCCTTAGTGGTATAGTATCTGAACGGATCAATATCTGATCCGATCAGATCTATACTAGCGTCCCCAGCAGTTTAGGGTTCCCAAAAACGCAGTGTTAGCGGGATCAGCCCAGATACCTGCTAGCACCTGCGTTTTGCCCCTCCGCCCGGCCCGGCCCAGCCCAGCCCACCCAAGTGCAGTATCGATCGATCACTGTCACTTACAAAACACTAAACGCATAACTGCAGCGTTCGCAGAGTCAGGCCTGATCCCTGCGATCGCTAACAGTTTTTTTTGTAGCGTTTTGGTGAACTGGCAAGCACCAGCCCCAGGCAGCGTCAGATTAGCGCCAGTACCGCTAACACCCACGCACGCACTGTACACCTCCCTTAGTGGTATAGTATCTGATCGCATCAATATCTGATCCGATTAGATCTATACTAGCGTCACCAGCAGTTTAGGGTTCCCAAAAACGCAGTGTTAGCGGGATCAGCCCAGATACCTGCTAGCACCTGCGTTTTGCCCCTCCGCCCGGCCCAGCCCAGCCCACCCAAGTGCAGTATCGATCGATCACTGTCACTTACAAAACACTAAACGCATAACTGCAGCGTTCGCAGAGTCAGGCCTGATCCCTGTGATCGCTAACAGTTTTTTGGTAGTGTTTTGGTGAACTGGCAAGCGCCAGCGGCCTAGTACACCCCGGTCGTAGTCAAACCAGCACTGCAGTAACACTTGGTGACGTGGCGAGTCCCATAAGTGCAGTTCAAGCTGGTGAGGTGGCAAGCACAAGTAGTGTCCCGCTGCCACCAAAAAGACAAACACAGGCCCGTCGTGCCCATAGTGCCCTTCCTGCTGCATTCGCCAATCCTAATTGGGAACCCACCGCTTCTGCAGCGCCCGTACTTCCCCCATTCACATCCCCAACCAAATGCAGTCGGCTGCATGAGAGGCATTTTTATGTCCTCCCGAGTACCCCTACCCAGCGAACCCCCCAAAAAAGATGTCGTGTCTGCAGCAAGCGCGGATATAGGCGTGACACCCGCTATTATTGTCCCTCCTGTCCTGACAATCCTGGTCTTTGCATTGGTGAATGTTTTGAACGCTACCATTCACTAGTTGAGTATTAGCGTAGGGTACAGCATTGCACAGACTAGGCACACTTTCACAGGGTCTCCCAAGATGCCATCGCATTTTGAGAGACCCGAACCTGGAACCGGTTACCGTTATAAAAGTTAGTTACAAAAAAAAGTGTAAAAAAAAAAAAAAAATATGAAATAAAAAAAAATAGTTGTTGTTTTATTGTTCTCTCTCTCTATTCTCTCTCTATTGTTCTGCTCTTTTTTACTGTATTCTATTCTGCAATGTTTTATTGTTATTGTTATTGATTGTTATTGTTATTGTTATTGTTATTGATTGTTATTGTTATTGTTATTGGTATTATGTTTTATCATGTTTGTTTTTCAGGTGTGTAATTATTTACACTTTACTGTGCTTTATTGTTAACCATTGTTAACCATTTTTTTGTCTTCAGGTACGCCATTCACGACTTTGAGTGGTTATACCAGAATGATGCCTGCAGGTTTAGGTATCATCTTGGTATCATTCTTTTCAGCCAGCGGTCGGCTTTCATGTAAAAGCAATCCTAGCGGCTAATTAGCCTCTAGACTGCTTTTACAAGCCGTGGGAGGGAATGCCCCCCCACCGTCTTCCGTGTTTTTCTCTGGCTCTCCTGTCTCAACAGGGAACCTGAGAATGCAGCCGGTGATTCAGCCAGCTGACCATAGAGCTGATCAGAGACCAGAGTGGCTCCAAACATCTCTATGGCCTAAGAAACCGGAAGCTACGAGTATTTCATGACTTAGATTTCGCCGGATGTAAATAGCGCCATTGGGAAATTGGGGAAGCATTTTATCACACCGATCTTGGTGTGGTCATTTGCTTTGAGGGCAGAGGAGAGATCTAGGGTCTAATAGACCACAATTTTTTCAAAAAAGAGTACCTGTCACTACCTATTGCTATCATAGGGGATATTTACATTCCCCGAGATAACAATAAAAATGATTAAAAAAAAAAATATGAAAGGAACAGTTTAAAAGTAAGATTAAAAAAGCAAAAAAATAATAAAGAAAAAAAAAAAAAACACCCCTGTCGCCCCCTGCTCTCGCGCTAAGGCGAACGCAAGCGGCGGTCTGTCGTCAAACGTAAACAGCAATTGCACCATGCATGTGAGGTATCACCGCGAAGGCCAGATCGAGTGCAGTAATTTTTCCAGTAGACCTCCTCTGTAAATCTAAAGTGGTAACCTGTAAAGGCTTTTGAAGGCTTTTAAACATGTATTTATTTTGTTGCCACTGCACGTTTGTGCGCAATTTTAAAGCATGTCATGTTTGGTATCCATGTACTCGGCCTGAGATCATCTTTTTTATTTCATCAAACATTTGGGCAATATAGCGTGTTTTAGTGCATTAAAATTAAAAAAAGTGTGTTTTTTCCCCAAAAAATGCGTTTGAAAAATCGCTGCGCAATTACTGTGTGAAAAAAAAAAATGAAACACCCACCATTTTAATCTGTAGGGCATTTGCTTTAAAAAAATATATAATGTTTGGGGGTTCAAAGTAATTTTTTTGCAAAAAAAAAAAACTTTTTCATGTAAACAATAAGTGTCAGAAAGGGCTTTGTCTTCAAGTGGTTAGAAGAGTGGGTGATGTGTGACATAAGCTTCTAAATGTTGTGCATAAAATGCCAGGACAGTTCAAAACCCCCCCAAATGACCCCATTTTGGAAAGTAGACACCCCAAGCTATTTGCTGAGAGGCATGTCGAGTCCATGGAATATTTTATATTGCGACACAAGTTGCGGGAAAGAGACAAATTTTTTTTTTTTTTTTTTTTTTTGCACAAAGTTGTCACTAAATGATATATTGCTCAAACATGCCATGGAAATATATGAAATTACACCCCAAAATACATTCTGCTGCTTCTCCTGAGTACGGGGATACCACATGTGTGAGACTTTTTGGGAGCCTAGCCGCGTACGGGACCCCGAAAACCAAGCACCGCCTTCAGGCTTTCTAAGGGCGTGAATTTTTGATTTCACTCTTCACTGCCTATCACAGTTTCAGAGGCCATGGAATGCCCAGGTGGCACAAAACCCCCCCAAATGACCCCATTTTGGAAAGTAGACACCCCAAGCTATTTGATGAGAGGTATAGTGAGTATTTTGCAGACCTCACTTTTTGTCACAAAGTTTTGAAAATTGAAAAAAGAAAAAAAAAAATGTTTTTTCTTGTCTTTCTTCATTTTCAAAAACAAATGAGAGCTGCAAAATACTCACCATGCCTCTCAGCAAATAGCTTGGGGTGTCTACTTTCCAAAATGGGGTCATTTGGGGGGGTTTTGTGCCACCTGGGCATTCCATGGTCTCCGAAACTGTGATAGGCAGTAAAGAGTGAAATCAAAAATTTTCACCCTTAGAAATCCTGAAGGCAGTGATTGGTTTTTGGGGTCCAGTACGCGGCTAGGCTCCCAAAAAGTCCCACACATGTGGTATCCCCATACTCAGGAGAAGCAGCTAAATGTATTTTGGGGTGCAATTCCACATATGCCCATGGCCTGTGTGAGCAATATATCATTTAGTGACAACTTTATGAAAAAAAAAAAAAAAAAAAAAAAAAAGTGTCACTTTCCCGCAACTTGTGTCAAAATATAAAATATTCCATGGACTCAATATGCCTCTCAGCAAATAGCTTGGGGTGTCTACTTTCCAAAATGGGGTCATTTTGGGGGGTTTTGTGCCACCTGGGCATTCCATGGCCTCCGAAACTGTGATAGGCAGTGAAGAGTGAAAGCAAAAATTTACACCCTTAGAAATCCTGAAGGCGGTGATTGGTTTTCGGGGCCCCGTACGCGGCTAGGCTCCCAAAAAGTCCCACACATGTGGTATCCCCATACTCAGGAGAAGCAGCTAAATGTATTTTGGGGTGCAATTCCACATAGGCCCATGGCCTGTGTGAGCAATATATCATTTAGTGACGACTTTTTGTAAATATTTTTTTTTTTTTTTTTTTTTGTCATTTTTCAATCACTTGGGACAAAAAAAATAAATATTCAATGGGTTCAACATGCCTCCCAGCAATTTCCTTGGGGTGTCTACTTTCCAAAATGGGGTCATTTGGGGGGGTTTTGTACTGCCCTGCCATTTTAGCACCTCAAGAAATGACATAGGCAGTCATAAACTAAAAGCTGTGTAAATTCCAGAAAATGTACCCTAGTTTGTAGACGCTATAACTTTTGCGCAAACCAATAAATATACGCTTATTGACATTTTTTTTACCAAAGACATGTGGCCGAATACATTTTGGCCTAAATGTATGACTAAAATTTAGTTTATTGGATTTTTTTTATAACAAAAAGTAGAAAATATCATTTTTTTTCAAAATTTTCGGTCTTTTTCCGTTTATAGCGCAAAAAATAAAAACCGCAGAGGTGATCAAATACCATCAAAAGAAAGCTCTATTTGTGGGAAGAAAAGGACGCAAATTTCGTTTGGGTACAGCATTGCATGACCGCGCAATTAGCAGTTAAAGCGACGCAGTGCCAAATTGGAAAAAGACCTCTGGTCCTTAGGCAGCATAATGGTCCGGGGCTCAAGTGGTTAAGCAAAAAACTGTTTTTTTTCCAAAAAAAACGCGTTCGAAAAATTGCTGCGCAAATATCGTGCGAGATAAAAAGCTGCAATGACCGCTATTGTATTCTCTAGGGTCTTTGCTAAAAAACATATATAATGTTTTGGGGTTCTATGTAATTTTCTAGCAAATAGATGATGATTTTTACATGTAGGAGAGAAATGTCAGAATTGGCCTGGGTGTTCCAGAACGCCTGAAGGTGCTCCCCTGCATGTTGGGCCTCTGTATGTGGCCACGCTGTGTAAAAGTCTCACACATGTGGTATTGCCATACTCGGGACTAATAGCAGAATGTGTTTTGGGGTGTAATTTGTGGTATGCATATGCTGTGTGTGAGAAATAACCTGCTAATATGACAATTTTGTGAAAAAAAAAAAGAAAAAAAAAAAAACTTGATTTTGCAAAGAATTGTGGGAAAAAATGACAACTTCAAAAAACTCACCATGCATCTTTCTAAATACCTTGGAATGTCTTCTTTCCCAAAAGGGGTCATTTGGGGGGTATTTGTACTTTTCTGGCATGTTAGGGTCTCAAGAAATGAGGTAGGCCGTCAGTACTTCAGGTGTGATCAATTTTCAGATATTGGTACCATAGCTTGTGGACGCTATAACTTTCACAAAGACCAAATAATATACACTAATTTGGGTTATTTTTACCAAAGATATGTAGCGGTATAAATTTTGGCCAAAATATATGAAGAAAAATTACTAATTTTCAAAATTTTATAACAGAAACGAAGAAAAATGTATTTTTTTACAGATTTTTCGGTCTTTTTTCTTTTATAGCGCAAAAAATAAAGAACCCAGCGGTGATTAAATACCACCAAAAGAAAGCTCTATTTGTGTGAAAAAAAGGACAAAAAATTCATATAGATACAGTGTTGCATGACTGAGTAATTGTCATTCAAAATGTGAGAGCACCAAAAGCTGAAAATTGGTCTGGTTATTAAGGGGTTTTAAGTGCCCAGTGGTCAAGTGGTTAAACTTTTTTTTTCCTCAGTTTAGGCCGATCCATATTCTTCTACATATTTTTGGTAAAAAAAAATCGCAATAAGCGTTTGATTGGTTTGCGCAAAAGTTATAGCGTCTACAAAATAGGGGATAGTTTTATGGCATTTTTATTAATAATTTTTTTTTACTAGTAATGGTGGCGATCAGCGTTTTTTTTTTTTTTAATCGTGACTGCGACATTATGGCAGACAGATCGGACACTTTTGGTGCTATTTTGGGACCTTCACATTTATACAGCGATCAGTGCGATTAAAAATGCTTTGACTACTGTGTAAATGTGACTGGCAGTGAAGGGGTTAACCACTAGGGGGCGCTGTAGGGGTTAAGTGTGTCCTAGGGAGTGATTCTAACTGTGGGGGGGATGGGTTATGTGTGACACGTCACTGATCACCGCTCCCGATTACAGGGAGCTGTGATCAGTGTCCTGTCACTAGGCAGAACGGGGAGATGCTTGTTTACATCAGCATTTTCCCATTCTTCCTCTCCGTGAGACGATCACGGGTATCCCCGCGCACATTGGATCCGTGGGACCCGCGATCACACTCTCTGAGCTCGCGGCAGGCACGCGTCCCCGGCAGCACGCATGCGCCCACAAGCCGCTTCTTAAAGGGCAACGTACAGGTACGTTAATCTGCCTGTATGTGTCCTTCTGTCGACGTATATCGGCGTGAGCCGGTCGGCAAGCGGTTAAAGATCATAACTTTTTTTTTTTTTTGTATAACAAACATGTTATACTTACCTCCTCAGTGCAAGGGTTTTGCACTGAGTGACCCCGATTCTCCTCTTCTGTGGTCCCCCCGCAGCGCTCCCTCCACGCATCCAGTGCCCCTAGGGAGAGCTGCTTTCCATTGGGGTACTCGTACGGGCACACTCCCAAGTCCTGCTGCGTAAATTGACACAGACAGCAGGACTTGGCCCTGCCCCCCCCGCTCCTGTGTGATTTGAATGACAGCAGCGGGAGCCAATGGCTCCTGCTGCTATCAGTCTATCCAATAAAGGCCAGAGACAATGGCTGGAGCTGGTGAGCTCGTTCTCGTCGCTGGAAAGATTGGGTTCAGGTAAGTAAAAGGGGGGGCTCTGGGGGGAGCTGCACCACAAAAGGTTTTTCTATGCATTAAGGTGCAAAACCTCAAGACTTTACAACCCCTTTAAAGTGTGCTGCCAGCCCAAATTATAGGCTGCCTTAAAGTATAATCGAAAACAAATATTAATTTTAGCTTTAAAGGGTTTAAATGCTTACACAAATATGTTACCTCTGTTAAATCCCACTATATTTAGGCCTAAATACTGTTTGTGCTTCATTTTCTGTGTAGTCAGGTGACTCTTTGCAGAACTGTTGGCATTCCAGCAGCCACAAGAGCTCACACCCGGAACTCACTTCCTCTTCTAATTCTAAGTCTAAGGAACTGACAACACGGTGCCTCTGCTGTACTGAAATCCCAATGAAACCACATGTACAGCAGTGGCCAAAGGTTTTGAGAATGACACAAATATTAATTTGTCACAAAGTCTGCTGCCTCAGTTGTTATGATGGAAATTTGCATATACTCCAGAATGTTATGAAGAGTGATCAGATGAATTGCAATTAATTGCAAGTCCCTCTTTGCCATGAAAATGAACTTAATTCCCCCAAAAAATCTTTTCACGGCATTTGTGAAGAAGAAGGCTTCAGGGCGCCCAAGAAAGTCCAGCAAGTGCCAGGACCGTCTCCTACAGTGGATTCAGCTGTGGGAATCGGGGCGCCACCAGTGCAGAGCTTGTTCAGGAATGGCAGCAGGCAGGTGTGAGGACATCTACACGTACAGTAAGGAGAAGACTTTTGGAGGATGGCCTGGTGTCAAGAAGGGCAGCAAAGAAGTCACTTCTCTCCAGGAAAAACATCAGGGACAGACTGATATTCTGCAAAAGGTACAGGGATTGGACTGCTGAGGACTGGGGGAAAGGTAATATTCTCGGATGAACCCCCTTTCCGATTGTTTGAGACATCCAGAGAAGAAAAGGTGAGCGTTACTATCAGTCCTGTGTCATGCCAACAGTAAAGCCTCCTGAGATCATTCATGTGTGGGGTTCCTTCTCAGCCAAGGGAGTGGCTCACAATTCTGCCTAAGAACACAGCCATGAATAAAGAATGGTACAAAAACATCCTCCGAGAGCAACTTCTCCCAACCATCCAAGAAGAGTTTGGTGAAGAACAATGCCTTTTCCAGGATGGTGGACCACCTTGCCATAAGACAAAAGTGATAACTAAGTGGCTTGGGGAACAAAACATGGAAATTTTGGGTCCATGGCCAGGAAACCCTTCAGACCTTAATTGTGGTCAATCCTCAAGAGGCGGGTGAACAAAAAAACCCCACAAATTCTAACAAACTCCAAGCATTGATTATGCAAGAATGAGAGCGACCATCAGTCAGGATGTGGCCCAGAAGTTGATGGCAGCATGCCGGGGAGAATTGGAGAGGTCTTGAAAAAGAAGGGTCAACACTGCAAATATTGACTCTTTGCATAAACTTCATGTCATTGTCAATAAAAGCCTTTAACACTTATGGAATGCTTGTAATTATACTTCAGTATCCCATAGTAACGTCTGACAAAAAGATCTAAAAATACTGAAGCAGCAGACTTTGTGAAAATGAATATTTGTGTCGTTCTCAAAATTTTTGGCAATGGCTGTAGGTAGTACTAAGCCTCTCTGTTTTTGTGGCCTCCAGCACCAGGGGTGAGCTGAATGAGCAGCAGTGGTAACCCCAGAACCCTGATCGCTCTTACCGGCGGTGCTCCCCATAATGGAGAGCCAGTCTGTGCCTACCTATATGTGATCACACAAGGTTTTAAAGTGATTCTAAAGCCTGAGGGTTATTTACCTTCATGCATTGCATGCATGAAGGTAAAAGAACTTCAGTGTGGAGCCCCCCCCCCCTCAATACCTGAGCCCAATCTCGATCCAGTGATGTGCAGGAGAGCTGCGGCTCTGCCGAGTCTCTCCCTCATTGGCTGAGACATAGCAGCGGGCGCTATTGATTGCTGTCAATCGCAGGCAGTGAGGAGGAAGCGGGCGACAGGGCTGTGTCTTAGGCTCGATTCACACTTCTGCAACTTAGGATCCGATTTCGAGACCCAAAGTCGCAGAACATGTGAAATGCCATATATCTCTGAGAGCTGTTTCAATTGACACTACTGTAGTCTCTGCGACTTCAGAAAAGTTCCCTGCACTACTTTGATCTGACTTTGACACTGCTTCAGGCTGGTGCGATTGCAGACATCGTAGGTGATTTGCACTGAATTCCTGTGCACATCACATGCGATGTCTGTGCGATGCCAATTCAGCCATACAGTTTGCATAACTAAAATCACATTCGTGCCAAAATGGTGCAGGAACATTTTTTTGTTTGCACTGGAATTGGATCTCATGGGTGTTCAGACCCATGCGATCTGATTCCACAGTTCGCACTGCGTTCTGCGAACCGCTTTGGGGGCGTCAATAACTTTTATATTGACATCCGCAGCGGTTCGCAAAACGCAGTGTGAACTGCCTGCGATTCTGATGCAGTGCGGGGACCTGCACAGGAATCGCTGTGGTTCCCGCATCGCATCAGTGTGAACCGAGCCTTAATACCAGAGAGTGTAAAAATTCTTATCAGACGCTTCACAGTTGTAGAAAAGTCGGATACTGAAAATCGCACAAATTTGGAGTCGGTAGTGTGAACCAAAGCCGTAGTCTGCATTCACTCCCGAGCAGAGCCTTTTTATTTCAGAGCTTTTGAGTGTTTTTAGAAGCGTTTTACAGCTTCAGGCTTTTTTGTTTAGCCAATAGAAAGCATTAAGGTGGAGATTAAAGGTGGAGACCTGCAGTTTGAGCAGAAAACTCGTGACAAAACGCTCGTAAAGCGCTCACGTCGCACATTTTCAGGTTTTTCTATTGAAGTCTATGTGGCCAAATCTGCCTCCAATCTACCAGTAAGAAGCTTGTGTACTTTTTTGAGCGACATGCGTTTTTCTCCAAGCAACAGATCACTCAGATGTGAACAGGGGCCATTGAAATGAATGGGATTTTGGCTTGTCGAGCCTTTTAGTGCTATAAGCAGAAAATCGCTCAGGTGTTAACAAGGCTTTATGGACACAAAGAGGCGTCTCGGGAGCGAGCACGCACGAGTGTCCCCAGAAAAAAGCCTCTTGCTCTGGGGGGGGCACTCAGCAAGGGGGAGGGGCCAGGAGGGCCGGCGGGGAACCCGAGAAGAGGCGGATGGGGGCTGCTCTGTGCAAAACCGATAGGCTCGGTTCACACTGCAGTGACTTGGGATCCGATTTGTGAAACCCCAAGTCGCGTGACATGTGAAATCCCATTTTAGTCAATGAGAGCTGTAATTGGCACTACTGAAGTCGCTCCGTCTTTAGAAAAGGTTCCTGTACTACTTCAAGGCAACTTCTATCTGACTTGTGCCCATAGACTTTAATGGAAGTCGCCTCCAAGACGGATCCTCATCTCTTAATTGATGTGATTTGGATCTGACATTACAGGAAGACTACCCAGGCATTCCCTGAAGTTGCTCAAAAAGGCACGCCAAAGACGCCTGGCAAAGTCGCCCGACTTACAGGTTGCGGCTTTGTAAAGCGAGCCTTACACAGAGCTGTCTTTTGCAGAGGGAAGAATTGTTACTGGGTCACATTTAGAGGTGTAAATGTTTAGCAAATAGAGAAGATTTTTTTACACTAGAACTTTTCTTTAATTTACTAACTTTGGCAGACAGTCTGAACAATCGGAATTTCCTTCTCAGGAAACATTTGTAACTAAATTTGTTTTATTTTTAGGTAACACGTACAATATTCCAATATGCCTGTGGCTGCTGGACACCTACCCCTACAACCCTCCCATCTGCTTTGTGAAACCCACCAGCACGATGACCATCAAAACCGGGAAGCATGTGGATGCCAATGGCAAGATCTACCTCCCATATCTGCATGAGTGGAAGCATGTAAGTACTGGAGGGGTAAGTCGGTGAGGTCACTGAGGCCCCCATTCACACCTTCAAAATGCCGGAGGAGAAAAGAAAATCAATTATTCTCTATGGAGATGGTTCACACCTCCACTATAAGTCGCCTGAAGCTCGAAAAAGTTCTGGAGCTTTTTTTTTTGTAGGTCAAATTGGGCAAATTTGCACATTTTGGCACGTTTTTATCTCCATAGAAATTAATGGAAATGCGCGCCTTGCGCGTTTTCATGCTCGTTTGCACAATTTTCTGTTCAATAGCAAAAATTCAAAAAAGAAAAGAATTGTAATAATATATGCATAAAAATTAATTGTAAAATGAATGCACAAATAACTAAAAATCATCATAATTAAAATTAATATTACATAATAATAACCCCTAACCTTAAAAAAAAAAAAAATTAAATTATTATTTTTATGAATGATATAATAAACACCCAAACCCGAACAAAAAAACATTATTATTATTTATAATAATAAGTATTATTTATTTTGTGTTTAGCTATTTATTATCATTATATATTAAATATATATATATATATTTATATATATATAATATTAATATATAATGATAATAAATAGCTAAACACAAAATAAATAATACTTATTATTATAAGTAATATAATAGTAATAATATTTTTTTTGGGTTAACAAAACTTGTAAAAAAAAAATAAATATATATATAAATATATATATATATATATATATATATATATATATATATATATAATAATACTTATTATTATAAATAATAATAATAATGTTTTTTTGGGTTATCAAAACTTGTAAAAAAAAATATATATATATATATATATATATATAATATAAATAAAAAAATATATATATATATATATTTATTTATTTATTTAAATATATATATATATATATATATATATATATATATATATATATATATATATATATATATATGTGTGTGTGTGTGTGTGTGTGTGTGTGTGTGTGTGTGTGTGTGTGTGTGTGTGTATGTATATATATATATATATATGTGTGTGTAAAAAAAAAAATATATATATATATATATATATATATATATATATATATATATATATATATATATATATATATATATATATATATATATATATATATATAAAATTTTTTTTTTACAAGTTTTGTTAACCCATATAACACAAACACTGCCAGACCCCCTCTATTCAAGCCTGGCATAGCATTTTGCATTAGTCTTTTATAAAAATGAGTGTTGAAGCCACTGTATTCATCCGATATATGGCTTCTACAGGAGGGGCCAAGATCTCCCTCTGACGTCAGCCGGAGAGATCACATGGCCGCTCAGCCTCTCCTTCAGCAGCCCTGGAAAGCGGCCGAGAGTCACGTGACTGGCCTGAAGATCGCGCTAAATTAGTATTTACAACGCTCGTTTTTATAAAAGACTAATGCAGTGTGCTATGCCAGGCTATAAGAGAGGAGCTGGCAGGGACCATTTAGAATTTTTTATTTTACTATTAGCGGCGGGGGGCAGAGACGGAGAGACACAGATGTGACAGGCAGAGAGGAGGGGGTGAGGGGGAGAGAGGAGAGCTGAGAGCAGGCTGCGTATGACGGAGGGACGCACTCTGACCACGGCGGTCAGGGCTCGGCAGCCCTGATTTTTGTGGTCAGTATAGAGAAGGGAATACAGGAAGTGGTAGGTTCCTGTATCCCCTTCTATACTGACCACAAAAATCTTTTTTTTTTTTTTTTTTTTTACAGTTTAGAGGGGTGCAGATTACACAAGCACTGTGCTGTTAAATTTACTTTAAGGGACCAGAAAATCCTTTTCTTTTTTTTTTTTTGGAGTTAACAAACACTTTAAGGTTAGGGGTTAATTATATATTTATCCTTACATAGTATTTATTTATGAGTGTTTTTTATTTGTGTATTTATTTTACATTTAGTAGTAGTAACACCCTAACAAAAATAATTAAGAAAAAACCCCAACCTAATCTTAACTCTAACCTAACAAAAAAATGATAATAAATGAAGAATAATAATGAAAAATACAATAAAAGCTGAAGCTAATTAAGCAGAAAAACCTAGCAACAAATAATGGAACAGATGATAGTTTTCTCTATTGGCTAATAAAAAATAAGAAAAAAAACGGCAAAGCTCAAAAACGCTGTATAAAAATGCGAAAATCGTGCATAAAAGCGCCCCCCCAAAAAAACGCCGGAAAAACACTCGGACGCTACGCTCAGGTGTGAATGCAGCCTAAATCCAGGTCAGTGTTGTTAGAGTGGTTTGATCCACTGATCACTTGGCTGGAAATCAACCCATGTGACCTGACTGAATGGGAATGTGCTGGTGTAATCAGGGAAGCTGCATGAGAATAGTAGAGAACCTCCAGTATGGTATAGAGTCCTCACTGCCCCTTCCTCTCCACAGCCTCCATCAGACCTCCTCGGCCTAATCCAGATCCTGATTGTTGTGTTCGGTGAGGAGCCTCCAGTGTTCTCTCGATCATCTGCACCAGCTCCATACATGTATCCAGCACAGGGACCCCCTAACAGTGAGTTTTTGTTTTTTTTTGTAAATACTTTTGTTTCTTAAGTTGTGTCAATGTGTATAGTGGGGAAGAAGCGGAACCCCCCCCATCAGGATTTTGCTGATATCTAGGACTCCATTGTCCACCTCAACTCCGGAAGGTTTTACCCCCTTCATGACCAGAGCTTTATTTTGTTATTCAGCACTGCGCTACTTTAACTGGCAATTGCTCGGTTATGCAACACTGTACCCAAATGACATTTTGTTTTTTGTTTTTTTTTTCACACAAATACAGCTTTCTCTTGGTGGCATTTGATCACCGTTAGGGTTTTTTTTTTGTGCTATAAATGGAAAAAGCATGAAAATTTGGGGGAAAAATTATATCTTCTACTTTGTTATCCAATAGAATCAACTATCTTCAAAATAACACAACACAAGCACTGTGCTGTTTCATCTGCTTTAAGACCCCTTTCACACTGGGGCGGTTTGCAGGCGTTCTTGCGCTAAAAATAGCGACTGCAAACCGCCCCTAAACAGCCTCCACTGTTTGTTCAGTGTGAAAGCCCGAGGGCTTTCACACTGAAGCGGTGCACTGGCAGGAGAAGAAAAAAAACTCCTGCTAGCCGCATCTTTAGAGCGGGGAAGGAGCGGTGTATTCACCGCTCCTTCACCGCTCCTGCCCATTGAAATCAATGGGACAGCGCGGCTATACTGCGGCAATACCGCAGCTATAGCCGCGCTATACGAGGGGTTTTAACCCTTTTTCGTCCGCCAGCGGGGGGTTAAAACCGCACCGCTAGCGGCCGAATACCGCGGTAAAACAGCGCTAAAAATATCGCTGTTTTACCGCCGACGCCCCCTACCACCCCAGTGTGAAAGGGGCTTTAGGGATCATAAAATCTTTTTTTGTGTTAACAAACACTTTAAGGTTAGGGGTTAATTATTTATTTATCCTTACATAGTGTTTATTATTTATTTATGATTGTTTTTATTTGTGTGTGTTTTTTACATTTAGTAGTAGTAACATCCTAACAAAAATAAGTAAAAACCCCAACCTCTAATCCTAACTCTAACCTAACAAAAAAATTATGATAAATGAATAACAATAATGAAAAAAGCAATACAAGCTGATTTAGAAGCTGAAAAACCTAGCAATAAATGATATAACAGATGATAGTTTTCTCTATTGGCTAATGAAAAAAAAAAAAACAGGCAAAGCTCAAAAACACTGTATAAAAATGCGAAAATCGTGCAAAAAAACATCCTAACAAAAATAAATAAGAAAATAAACCCCACCCAGCCTCATACATGTATCCAGCACAGGGACCCCCGAACAGTGAGTTGTTTTTTTGTTTTTTGTTTTTTGTAAATACTTTTGTTTCTTGTTTCAATGTGTATGCCCAGTCATTCTGTATAGAGTGGGGAAGAAGCGGAAGCCCCCTATCTAGATTTTACTGATATCTAGGACTCCATTGTCCACCTCAACTCCGGAAGGTTTTACCCCCTTCATGACCAGAGCTTTATTTTGCTATTCAGCACTGCGCTACTTTAACTGGCAATTGTGCGGTTATGCAACACTGTACCCAAATGACATTTTGTTATTTTTTTTTTCCACACATACAGCTTTTTATTGGTGGCATTTGATCACCATTAGGGTTTTATTTTTGTCTGGAGATGACGTTTTTTTTGTTTTTGTTTTTGTTTTGTTTTTACCAAAATTGTACTGGCATCATTCAGTAAGTAAAAACACTCATGAATATGTCTATGATGTTCACATTTGTATTCTCCTATTTTGATAGGATTTGAATCCCTTTATTGTGACATGTATATTCTGTCAATTTTTTTTTTTTGGAACGATTTACTTTTTTATAATTTTCAGCTTATGTTTTGTGGTATTGATTTAAAAATAATAAGGATTCTTTCATTCTTTTATCTCCTCCAGCCTCATACATACCTGGTTCTATGCCCCCATATCCTGCAGCTGGTCATCCGTCCAACCCCAGGTATAGTAATATGCATAGTATTGCTTTCTGTGTATGCTGAACTCCACAAAACACACCGATGTCTGCTGTAAGACAATTGCTGCTGTCCGTGAGAATTGAAATTTGTATCAACCCCCAAAACAAATCTTGGATTCCTATCGCTTTCTCTCTTGGTGACAACAATCACCAAGACAAATACTGTATGGACAGGTGTAGGTGTGGCCAGTGAGTACTGTATAGACGGGGGTAGGTGTGGCCAGTGAGTACTGTATGGACAGGGGTAGGTGTGGCCAAAGAGTACTGTATAGAGGGGGGTAGGTGTGGCCAAAGAGTACTGTATGGACAGGTGTAGGTGTGGCCAAAGAGTACTGTATAGAGGGGGGTAGGTGTGGCCAGTGAGTACTGTATGGACGGGTGTAGGTGTGGCCAGTGAGTACTGTATGGACGGGTGTAGGTGTGGCCAGTGAGTACTGTATAGCTGGGGGTAGGTGTGGCCAGTGGGTACTGTATGGACGGGTGTAGGTGTGGCCAGTGAGTACTGTATAGCTGGGGGTAGGTGTGGCCAGTGAGTACTGTATGGATGGATGGGTGTAGGTGTGGCCAGTGAGTACTGTATGGACCGGTGTAGGTGCGGCCAATGAGTACTGTATAGCTGGGGGTAGGTGTGGCCAGTGGGTACTGTATGGATGGATGGGTGTACGTGTGGCCAGTGAGTACTGTATGGACGGGTGTAGGTGTGGCCAGTGAGTACTGTATAGCTGGGGGTAGGTGTGGCCAGTGGGTACTGTATGGATGGGTGTAGGTGTGGCCAGTGAGTACTGTAGACGGGTGTAGGTGTGGCCAGTGAGTACTGTATGGACGGGTGTAGGTGTGGCCAGTGAGTACTGTATGGACGGGTGTAGGTGTGGCCAGTGAGTACTGTATGGACCGGTGTAGGTGCGGCCAGTGAGTACTGTATAGATGGGGTAGGTGGGGCCAGTGGGTACTGTATAGACGGGGTAGGTGGGGCCAGTGGGTACTGTATAGACGGGGTAGGTGGGGCCAGTGAGTACTGTATGGATGGATGGGTGTAGGTGTGGCCAGTGAGTACTGTATAGACGGGGTAGGTGGGGCCAGTGGGTACTGTATAGACGGGGTAGGTGGGGCCAGTGGGTACTGTATGGACCGGTGTAGGTGCGGCCAGTGGGTACTGTATAGACGGGGTAGGTGGGGCCAGTGAGTACTGTATGGATGGATGGGTGTAGGTGTGGCCAGTGAGTACTGTATAGACGGGGTAGGTGGGGCCAGTGGGTACTGTATAGACGGGGTAGGTGGGGCCAGTGGGTACTGTATAGACGGGGTAGGTGGGGCCAGTGGGTACTGTATAGACGGGGTAGGTGGGGCCAGTGGGTACTGTATAGACGGGGTAGGTGGGGCCAGTGGGTACTGGATGGATGGATGGGTGTGGCCAGTGAGTACTGTATGAAAGTAGGAGGGGGGAGGTGCCAACTGAATAAATTGGTTTCAGTATATTTTGTGTAAGGTGTAAAACTTACAGGTCCATAGGGTGGAGATGCCCATCAATGATGAAAACGTCCTGGTGTGCTCTGATGCCGCTCTGCGGGCTCCGGTATCGATCCCTCGGCTGTGGGGGTGTTGAATTCCGTCACAGGCTTCTGTGCAGTATCCACTTGACCGGAAGCTCCACGCTGAACAGTCTGGAATGCGGAAGTGACGTCGCCAGGGCATGGCGGGCATCCAGGCTGAGGATTTGCTTTTTTTGCTTTCTGTGTCCTGTTGAGGAAATTTCCTTTCAGTTCCTCCTCCCAGAGATGCAACAAGAAGTGAAAGGAAATCTCCCACAAATGAAGGGAATTCCATTTTGAGGTCGCTGTCATTGCATCTAGTGTTCATACTGAATGAGTTACCCTCTTCTCTTGGTGACAACTCTAATATTTTTGGATTCCCATCACTTTTTCTCTTGGTGACCCCAATTAGGGCGAATCTCCCCAGACAGCAATAAAAGCCTGACAGAGGGTCTAAGCCTTCCCTACTCCACTCAATACTAAAAGAGAGAGTTCTACTTTATGTACATTTTAAGTTTCATGCATTTTCACCTCTTATTCCAAATGTTTCTGTTTTGTGCTTGCAGTGGCTATCCTGGTTTTTACCCTGCTGGAGGACAATACCCACCAAATTCTGGCCCTGGGATGTTTCCCCAGCCCCCTGCACCTCACCCTCAGGTCACCAGCTCCGGTGAGTTATGTCTTTTTTCATTGCCGTTTTCTTTCTTGAGATGATTTTAGGTCCGGTACGCCAAGCTGCCAAAAAATACATTTTTGGAATCTTTAAATCTTACTGGTCTTGCACTGTTGTACAGGTGCCTCCCCTGTGCTGAAATTGCTTTGCCAAATTTATTGCCCCCTGCTGATTGGAAAGCTCTAGCTTGGTCTTAGGGCGGTGGTCAGATCTCTCCAGAGACCACTGCTTCTATACAGACTAGGGGGGCAGAGTTAGTAATGTTGTCGTCAGTGGGCGGGCGGATTTAGCAGTATCATCATCACTAGGGGGCAGAGTTAGTAGTGTTGTCATCAGTGGGTGGGCAGAGTTAGTGATGTCGTCAGTGGGTGGGCGGAGTTAGTAGTGGCATCATCAAGAGGCGAGTGGAGTTAGTATTGATGTCACCAATAAGGGGGTGGAGTTAGTAGTGGCATCATCCATAGGTGGGCGGAGTTAGTGACATCAATGGGTGGGTGGAGTTAGCAGTGGCATCATCACTAGGTGGGCATAGCTGGCAGAGTTCATCAGTTGGTCATATTTCTGCAGAGAGACCACTGCTTCCATACAGATAACAAGAGTCGTCCTCTGCAGCATGCTTGCAGGTGATAGGCCTTTCTACTCTACTTCTACTTTGATGCATCTGGAATGCATTCAGCTGTTTAAAACTGAAATTTTAATTAGGCTTTAAATTGATTTTTACTTAGGGGAGAGCTAACATCACTAGGTGGGCGGAGTTAGTAGTGGCATCATCAACAGGTGGGAGGAGTTAGTGGTGTCATGAAGAGGTGGGCGGAGTTCCTATAGTTTTCCTCAAAGGGGAGCGACAGTTTAAATCTTCTCTTGCCCTCCTTTTTTTTTTTTTTTTTTTTCTTGCCTTCTCTTCCCTTCTCTTCTCTTGCCTTCTCTTTTCTTGCCCTCTCTTCTCTCCTCTTGCCCTCTCTTCTCTCCTCTTGCCCCCTCTCCTCTCCTCTTGCCCCCTCTTTCTTCGCCTGTCCTCTCCTCTTGCTCCCTCTTTCCTCGCCTCTCCTCTTGCCCCCTCTTTCCTCGCCTCTCCTCTCCTCTTGCCCCCTCTTTCCTCGCCTCTCCTCTCCTCTTGCCCCCTCTTTCCTCGCCTCTCCTCTCCTCTTGCCCCCTCTTTCCTCGCCTCTCCTCTCCTCTTGCCCCCTCTTTCCTCGCCTCTCCTCTCCTCTTGCTTCCTCTTTCCTCGCCTCTCCTCTTGCCCCCTCTTTCCTCTCCTCTTGCCCCCTCTTTTCTCTCCTCTCTTCTTGCCCCTTCTTTCCTCTCCTCTTGCCCCTTCTTTCCTCTCCTCTTGCCCTCTTTCCTCTTCTCTTGCCCCCTCTTTCCTCTCCTCTCGCCCTCTCTTCTCTCGCCCTCTCTTCTCTCGCCCTCTCTTCTCTCGCCCTCTCTTCTCTCGCCCTTCTTATGGTAATCCCTAAATACAATGTGGAGGGCCAGTTTGTGTCTGAATTTCAGTTCATATTTATTCCTACTATTGGGAGGTTCAGTATCACATGCGGTGCAGCTTTTTAATGCTTAGGAAGCCACTTGACTCAAAAGCAGTGATGATCTGACAGACAGAGATTTCTTCTGGTTGGCTTTCATTGCTTAACGTCATTGGTCTCAAAACTGTGACCCGTGGGTAAGATGCGGCCCCATGCTCCTTTATCTGATATGGGGCACCATTCAATACTCCCACTGACACCAATGATGGGGCACTTTCCCTCCCACTGACACCAATGATGGGGCACTTTCCCTCCCACTGACACCAATGATGGGGCACTATTCCTTACACAGACACCAACAATGGGGCACTATTCCTTACACAGACACCAACAATGGGGCACTATTCCTCCCACTGACACCATCAATACTGCAAGATTACCCATTTATACTAGCAATGGGACATTTATTCCTTCCCAGTAATACAAATAATGATGGGGCAGCATTCAATCTTCTGACACCAGCAGTGGGGTATTAGTCCTCCCACTGACACCAACGATAGAGCACTATTCTTCCCACTGATACCAGCAACTAAACATTATTCAGCCCACTGACACCAAAGATCGGGTACTATTCCTTTTACTGACACCAAATATGGGACACCAGAAGTGAGGCATTATTCCTCCCACTGACACCAACAATGGGGCACTATTCCTCCCACTGACACCAACAATGGGGCACTATTCCTCCCACTGACACCAACAATGGGGCACTATTCCTCCCACTGACACCAACAATGGGGCACTATTCCTCCCACTGACATCAACAATGGGGCACTATTCCTCCCACTGACACCAACGATGGGGCACTATTTCTCCCACTGACACCAACGATGGGGCACTATTTCTCCCACTGACACCAACGATGGGGCACTATTTCTCCCACTGACACCAACGATGGGGCACTATTCCTTCCACTGACACCAACGATGGGGCACTATTCCTTCCACTGACACCAATGATGAGCACTATTCCTCCCACTGACACCAAATATGGGTCATTATTCCTCCCACTGACACCATTGATGGGACACTATTTCTCCTCCTAAAAGCCACAGATACATTGTCCACTTCCACTGGGGAGTTTTTTTTCCCCACTGGCCACAGTGCAGCCCCCTAAAATCTGAAGGACAGTAAACTGCCCCTTTGTTTTGTAAAGTTTGAAGACCCCTGCTCTAGATGAAGCTAAGTAGATGTCGATCTTTGTTATGTTAAGCAGTCACATCTGCTGCAATATTACTCCCACTAGAGGGCGCCGCTGAACTGCTCTACACAAAACGGTGACTGCAGTACAAGGTACAGAGACTGCGGGGGATACTTCCTGCTAAATTGTGTGCAGGAAAATTTTGCAAATCAGTCAAAATAAAGCTTCAAGCACAATGTGATAAAAATGTTCTGCAAAAATATTTATGAATGTGTGCCGAGCATAGCATAAAACAAATTCTAAATCATCAAACATATTATAACAAATGCTCAGTGCCCAAGAACATTATACGTGAAAGAAAAACTCCCGTGCAAAGTCCTGATCAATCCAAATAGTCCAAAATCTTTTCCATAATAAGTGAATGTGTGGCTGCGGGTGAATAACTTCCACCATCCCCTACTAAGGGGAACCTTCTCACCTGTGATATTGACCCTCATTGGGTCTTTTGTTTATGTTGCTTTCTATCAGGACTCGGGTCGGTATTTATAGATAGAACCGGTATTATGACCCTGGAGGCTGATTACTGGATGCATTTCCTCAACGGCTGATCTCGCTAATTAACCTGTGAAGTGGGCTCCTGGGAGTTAATGGATTCATGCTGATGATCCCTGCGGGCTGAAGGCTCATTAATAATGTCACCAGGTCCTTCCAGGGAGATCTCCTCATCTCTAAGGTCTTGTTAAAGGAGAAGTAGGGCCAAAGCTCTATTGGACTGGGGGGGGGTCACAGGAGTTCACTTAGTTCTGCACACTTATGACCCAGAGGGCTAAAGTCTTAAACTGTTACTAAACCCAGGACCCTGCATTCACTATATCTGGTCTTCCACAGTACATGGAAATGCAATTATTTTAGTAAATATAGGAACAGGAACAGAGCTGAGGCCGTCAAACAGCTGTCACCATTTTTCTCTTGGTGTCAGGAAAACTTGTTAGAAGTGACTCATGCAAATAACAGAGGAATGAGGCAGCATACAGAAATGACACTTGGGGCTTTTTATTGCAGGGGTCTCCAAACTAAAGCCCTCCAGTTGTTCAGGAACTACAATTCCCACCATGCCTAGTCATATCTGCGAATGTCAGAGTTTTTACAATGCCTCATGGGACGTGTAGTTCCACAATAGCTGGAGGGCCGTCGTTTGGAGATCCCTGCTATAGAGGGATATGCTGTGTTCATATTTCATTTTTAATAATTTTGCAAATATTTCAAACTTCTTTCACGTTGTCATGTCTGAGGTTTCCATCCATTTTTTCCTTGTCAAAAGAAGTTTATTGAGTATACAATGTTATAAAGATACATAAAGTAAGTTTACAAGGATCTATAAAGTAAGCTCATTGTTTTACAGTAGGGTTTATATAGGTAAATATCATGAAATTTCAAATATTAAACATTGGGTTCACGTAAACGTAAATTAAAGATATATATCATTTCCTTAGTTACTTTTGTAGGTATTTAAATGATTTTTACCTACTATACATATTGTTTACAAGTAGAGTGTATATAGGTCAAATAAATTCTGATAATGAGCTTTAATCGTAAGGTGGAGAAAAGGAAAGAGAAGGAAAAAAAAAGGGTAGAAAGGTAGAGGTATGGTCCACAAGGTTGTCCCGCTCGTCAGTTTATTATTCTTTTTAGTTCTCTTTGAAGCCTTAGAATGGGTGTCTCTGTAAGTCATTTAATCTGTTACCATGGCAACAGGACAGAGTCATTGAAATTTGACAGGAACTGTTGTTTTATCCAAGGGTGCCAAAGTTTTTCAAATTTTTGAATTTGATTTTAAACGATGGCTACCATCTTAGCATGGGACATTGTATTATTCATTCTGTGAATTCCATCCACTTTTTAAGTACTTTTATGTAACATTATTGCTTGTAATACAAATATTCCATTTACTCCATAGTATGTTTATTATGGGGGGGGGGGCGCAGTGACAGTGTATGGTGGTAACATAGGCGTGCGCACAGGGTGTGCCTGGGCACACCCTAATCACCTTGTGTGCTGTAGATGCCCCCTGTTGAGACCTGTGATATTTCACCAAAGCCCCCCAATGGGGCTCCTAAAAAAATTGGAAAGACTAATTAAAAAAATAAAATTGTAAATAATAAAAAAAAAAAAAAAAATAAAGATTCTAAAAAATAATAAAAAATAAAATAGTAAAAATAAAAACCACTGACATTGTCCACTGCCCCACTGACATCAAACTCTGCCCTACTGACACCGTCCACTGCTCTACTGACACCGGCAGTACATACTGAATACACACACATATGTGTTTGAGCTTTGGGGTGCACACCCTAATGAAATAGGCTTTGCACACCTATGGGTGGTAATCAGTACTCTGGAGTCTTTTGATGCTCAGCCCCGCTCCTCCATTCACAGCTCTGTGTTGTACTCGGGTGTCGCTCTGAGACGTCTTCCTGTAACAGGACTCTGGGGATGGGAAGGTTAGGATTCTGTTCAGTAGAGATCCCACGACTGAGCTAAAAATACAAGAGGCAAATGTTAGGGGTCACCGAGAACCACAGCTGCCCCGTGACATAGACGATCGCTAGTTCTACTTTACTACTTTAACCCATTTATATGTCCCGTAGTAAAGTAACATTACACTTTTTTGGGCACTAACCAAAACATTGAAGTAGGGATCATCCGATATCGTTTTTTCGAATACGATACTGATATCTCAGCCACCTCTCCTGCCGATATTTTGTACATTTAAAAAAAAAATTTTTTTACACTGTCATTTTACTTTTTTTTTTTTTTTTTTTTTTTTTTTGTTTTTTGTTTTTTTGTTTTTATCAGTTATTGCTGTCACAAGGAATGTAAACACCCCTTGTGACCGTAATGGGCAGTGACAGGTACTCTTTATGGAGGGATCTGGGAGTCTATAAGACCCCAAACTCCTCCTCTGCACTTCAAAGTATTCAAAACGTCAAGCTATGTGTCTTTAAATACTTTTATTTTTTTAAAACAGCACCTTGAGGGTAGGGACTGATGTGAATGTACAATGTATATGTAAAGCGCTGCGTAAATTGATGGCGCTATATAAGTACCTGAAATAAATAAATAAAACTGGCGCTTTTAAGATGCCAGTAACCTGGGAAGTGATGTCATGACCTCGCTTCTGGACTACTAGATCCGAGACCCGATTGAAGCATCGGCTTTGTTTGGGTCTTCAGCCGGATGTGCCAGCTGGTTGCTCGATCCTCTCGAAGGGACGGGGGAGCCCGGGCGAGCGGCGGAAGGCGATGGGGGGAGGGGAACGTGTCCCCTCCCACTGCTTGTAATAACAGCAGAGTGGCTGCTGAGACTCATCAGTTGTTATTACAATAAAGCCGACCGTCCGCTCTAAAGAACTCTCCCGGGGTGCTGCACGCATCACCCCGGTACAACCCCTTGAAGTAATATCGGTCTGTTTCTTGACCGATACTTAAAAAGTGAATATCTGCCGCACCGATAATCGGTCGATCCCTACATTGAAGTATCAACCAGACTCTGCTTTATTATAAAAGCCTAATAAACTATAATAAGAAAAATGAAATGCACCACTGTATCAGCGATTGCATGCTAAAATAAATGTCCAAAAAAGAACGGGAGCCTCCAGAGTTGTACAATCAGCCGTCTGAGTTTGTAGATTTTTAGAGCTCATTGAGACGGGCGCTGAGACCCGTCCTCTGTGCTGACCCGCTGTCTGCTGCGTCTGCATCCACCTCGGAACTGCACGCAGGCAGCCAATCGCAGCAGCTGTACGGACACAGTCAAAATTTGACATGCAGGCAGGATTGGATGCACCGATCCAAACGCAGACAGTGCGTGTTCAGATCCTTTCCTCCAGTCCCGCCTGCATGACGGTATCCGTGCAACCGCAGCGTCTGCATCCACTTCTATTGGCTTCCTGTGTGCAGCTCCGAGGTGGATGCAGAAGCAGGAAAAAGTGGGGCTGACCACGGAGGACGGGTCTCTTCATCCGTCTGAATGACCTCTAAAAAAGACGCAAGCGCCGAAGGCTGTTCCTACACATTTTTATGTTCAGTTGAATTCTTTGTAGACTTTGATCGTTTCACATTCCAGGGGGTCACAGGTTGAAGTACAGAAGGTATTTGGACACAATGTTCCTTTGCTATGTACAGTATACATAAACAGTGCTACTTTATGTTTGTTAACCCCTTCCCGCCCAGCTCTGGCATCCCTTTAATTGGATCTTCATGCCTGGGGGGGGGTGGGAAGGACTGCCCAAGCATGTGACCGCTGTGATTGGCTGTCACGGTGGTAACAGATACCAGTGTTCTGCTTTATTAAAGTGGGGTTCCACCCAAAAAAAAAAACTGCATGAAAAATCCTAAAAAAAAATACCAAAAAACATTTGGATATTTTTTTTTTTTTACTTACATCTAAATGCCTGTTGCTAGGGGGTCCCTCGTAGTCTGCCCCTTCCAGTGCCTGGGCTGGTGACATCACTTCTCCCTTGGCACAGGAAGGGCTCGGCTCTGTTCCCTCCCTCCTGTCAATCATCTGGGACCCATTACAGGTTCCAGGTGACTGAGCGGCCAATCACGGCGCGCGGTGCCGCTCACGCATGCGCAGTGGGTGCCAGGCTGTGAAGCCACAGCCCGGCGCCAACAGTTGCAATGCCGGCGCCGCTGAACGGAGGGGGAGACGAGCGGGGCTTCGATCCCCCGCATCGCTGGACCCTGGGACAGGTAAGTGTCCAATTAAAAGTCAGCAGCTGCAGTATTTGTAGCTGCTGACTTTTTTAATTTTTTTTTTTTTTTTTTTTTTTTACTGGACTTTGGGTGGAACTCCTCTTTAAGTACACATTTGTCCAGATTATAGATGTGTTTTTTTTTTTTGTTTTTTTTTTACATGAGTTGTGTATGGCCAAAGACAAGGTTATCATTAATGTACACTTATGCCCCGTACACACCATCGCACATTCCGACAGCAAAATCATGGATATATTTCCAACGGATGTTGGCTCAAACTTGTCTTGCATACACACAGTCACACAAATCTTGTCGGAACTTCCGAACGTCAAGAACACGGTGACATACAAGACGTACGACGAGCCGAGAAAAATGAAGTTCAATAGCCAGTGCGGCTCTTCTGCTTGATTCCGAGCATGCGTGGAACTTTGTGCGTCGGAATTGTGTACACACAATCGGAATTTCCGACAAGGGATTTTGTTGTCGGAAAATTTGAGAACCAACTCTCAAATTTTTGTTGTCGGAAATTCCGACAACAAATGTCCGATGGAGCCTACACACGGTCGGAATTTCCGACAACACGCTCCGATCGAACATTTGTTGTCAGAAATTCTGACCGTGTGTACGCGGCATTACACTTCAGTCACACCGAATGCGGCTTTGAAATCGAGCAACCTCACTTGAAATTGCACAGTTTCTAAGCCACATGTCAATGCGACTTGGAAGACATCTGTGCGACTTCATGCACGGATGTCTATGCAAGTCACACCTGAACTTGCAAAAAGTAGTGCAAGGACTACTTTCAAAATCTGACCGCTTCCATCACGAACAATAGCGTGCGACTTGTCATGCGATTTTCAACTTTCAAATCACATGACCAGTCGCACCGGTGTGAGTGGGGGGCTAAAGCCGGCCATAGATTGAAATTCAGCCAGTTCAGCAGGAACCAATTGAGTTTCAATCAATGTATGGGCAGGTTGGTGGCACTGAAGTCGATCCATCGATTGATTTCATTACAACCAGCTTGTTTTTTTTTTTGTTGTTGTTCGATTACTGCTGGCAGCTATAGTGATCATTGTATTGTGATGGCTGGGAAACCTCCCGCTTTAATGTACAGCGCATCCAGAAAGTATTCACAGCACTTCACTTTTTCCACACTTTGTATTCCAAAATGGATTAAATTCATTATTTTCCTTAAATTCTACAAACAATCCCCCATAATGACAACGTGAAAGAAGTTTGTTTGAAATCTTTTCAAATTTATTAAAAATAAAAAATGAAAAAAATCCCATGTACAGAAGTATTCACAGCCTTTGCTCAATACTTTGGTGAAGCACCTTTGGCACCAATTACAGCCTCAAGTCTTTTTTGAGTATGATGCTACAAGCTTGGCACACCTATTTTTGGGCAGTTTCTCTCATTCTTCTTTGCAGGACCTCTCAAGCTCCATCAGGTTGGATGGGGAGCGTCAATGCACAGCCATTCGCAGATTTCTCCAGAGATTTTCAATCGGGTTCAAGTCTGAGCTCTGGCTGGGCCACTCAAGGACATTCACAGAGTTGTCCCATAGCCACTCCTTTGTTATCTTGGCTGTGTGCTTGGGGTCGTTGTCCTGTTGGATGAGGAACCTTTGCCTCAGTCTGAAGTCCAGAGCTTTCTGAAACAGGTTTTCATAAAGGATGTCTCTGTAAATTGTTGCATTCTTCTTTCCCTCGATCCTGACTAGTCTCCCAGTTTCTGCTGCTGAAAAACATCCCCACAGCATGATGATGCCACCACCATGCTTCACTGTAGGGATGGTATTGGTCACGTGATGAGCGGTGCCTGGTTTTGCTCCAGATTTGACACTTGCAATTCAGGCCAAAGAGTTTAATCTTTGTTAATCAGACCAGAGAGTTTTGTTTCTCATGGTCTGAGAGTCCTTCAGGTGCAAACTCCAGGCGGACTGTCATGTGCCTTTTACTAAGGAGTGGCTTCCGTCTGGCCACTCTACCATACAGGCCTGATTGGTGGAGTGCTGCAGAGATGGTTGTTCTTCTGGAAGGTTCTCCTCTCTCCACAGAGAAAGGCTGGAGCTCTGTCAGAGTGACTATCGGGTTCTTGGTCACCTCCCTGACTAAGGCCCTTCTCAAATGAACACTCAGTTTGGCCGGGCAGTCCGCTCTAGGAAGAGTCCTGGTGGTTCCAAATATCTTCCATTTATGGATGATGGATGACACTGTGCTCATTGGGACCTTCAATGCTGCAGAACATTTTCTGTACCCTTCCCCAGATCTGTGCCTCCATACAATCCTGTCTTGAAGGTCTACAGACAATTCCTTGAACTTCATGGCTTGGTTTGTGCTCTGACATGCACTGCTAACTGTGGGACCTTATATAGACAGGGGTGTGCCTTTCCAAATCATGTCCAATCAACTGAATTGACCACAGGTGGACTCCAATCAAGTTGTAGAAACATCTCAGGGATGATCAGTGGAAACAGGAGGCACCTGAGCTCAATTCTGAGTGTCATGGCAAAGGCTGTGATACTTATATACATGGGATTTTTTTTTAATTTTTTATTTTGAATAAATTTGCAAATTTCAAACAAATTTCTTTCATGTTGTCATTATGGGGTATTATTTGTAGAATTTTGAGGAAAATAATGAATTTAGGGCCAGTTCATACCACATGCAGTCCAGTTCATTTTTTTTTTTCTGCATCAAAAACGCATGGATAGTAGGTTTATGGTTTTCAATGGCATAGTTCATACCAGTGCTTGCAGCCCCAGTGTGTTCCAAACAAAAAAAAGTAGAACATGCTGCATTTTTCCTGCACTGGAACGCTGTAAAACGCACTGTAACACACGTCCTTATTTAAGGTTAAGAAAAAAGAGGGGGAAAAAATGCACTGGGATGCATCAAAAAAGCACCAAAAACGCGAATGCAGAAAAGCATCTGGAACGCATCCCAACTGCGTTTCTATGGTGTGAACTATAACAAAATGTGGAAAAAGTGAAGCGCTGTGAATACTTTCCGGATGCACTGTATGGCCTTCTTTACTGACATTATATAGTGCGGTCTGACCCTCCTGCCATCCACCCTCCGCATGCTACATGCATGTAGCTGTGCTATCTTCACGTGGCTCCGGAGACCTTTGTACATACACAATTATTGATTACCTTTCGTAATATTCAGAGAGAGTGATTTGTATGAGAGGTAACGGCTTCTGTGGCTGGTGTAATTATTAATATTTACACCCAGTCATAAAACACCTCTCTTCTATCAGAGATTAGAAAGATTGTGTAACATTAGTCTCGGCTTTCCATTTCTCTCCTCTGTGAGATTCTATGTAGCCCTGGTTCACATTGGAGCAATTTGGCATGCGATTGACATGTTAAATCGCATGCTAAATTGGTGGCAATTGCCGGTGTTTCGTCACATTCGGCAACCCATCACATTTGGCTACAGAAGTGACGCTCCGCTGAGAAACGTCGCACTGCGCATCCAAAAGTTTTTATTTGGCGACCCGTCAGAATGTGTAACGGAAGTGACGTTCTGTCGCCGCCATCTTGCTACACCCCGCACTCCTCCATAATAAGGATACACTGAGAAGGGGGAAAGCGGACATCTTGTTACACCCTCCGGAGTTTTGCATTTTACACTTCTTTTTAACAGTAAACTGAGTTTATATAGTGAAATACAGGACTTAGAACTCCGTCTGGTTAGATGTTGAATTTTAAAATCAGCGAACTTCTGTCTGATTGGCAAACCTATGAGATCAGCAGGCTTGCCGCTGCTTTTAAAATTTAACATCTAACCAGTCAGACGGAGTTCTGTATTTCACTATATAAACCCAGTTTACTGTTAAAAATAAGTGTCAGATGCAAAACTCCGGTGGGTGTACCAAGATGTCCGCTTTCCCCCTTCTTAGGGTATCCTTACTATGGAGGAGTGCGGGGTGTAGCAAGATGGCGGCGACGGAACGTCACTTCCGTTGCACATCCTGACGGGTGCTGTTTTGTCGTAAAAGAGTTGGAATGCATATGGCGGTGTCACGCATGCGCACTCCAGCGGGTAGCCAAATGTAATAGGTCGCCATATGTGACGAAACACCAGCAATGGCGCCGTCCGAATCGGTGCAGCGAAACATTTGCGGCACTGCACGGATTCCCAAAAGTCGTTTCTGTACTACTTTTGGTGACTTTGAAGTGCGATTTCCATCTGAGCAGCAACCCACACACGTCTCTGAAATCGCCCCCGAAGTCGGGACTGACATGCGGGAATGATATCGCATGATTTCCTTCCCGCTGTCAGTGTAAACCTGGGCTGAAAGTGGTTGTAAAAGGGAAAATGTCTTGTTTTTAAAATAAAAAACATGTTATACTTACCTGCTCTGTGTAATGGTTTTGCACAGAGCAGCCCCGGTCCTCTTCTCAGGTCCCCGCCGGAGCTCCTGCCTCTTCCCTCCCTGCTGAGTGTCCCTGTAGTGAGCCACTCGCTATGGCAGTACTCATGCGGGCTCGTTCTGGAGCCATGCCCTGTGTGTCTATTGACACACAGAGGGCGGCTCCTCACTAGCTGTGATTGGCAGCAGAAGGGGGGCGATGAGCCAATGAGGAGGGAGAGAGGAAAGAGCCACTGCTCTCATGCACAGTTCTGGATCGACTTTGGCTCAGGTAAGTCTAAGGGGGTTCTAGGGGGGGCTACACTAAGGTTTTTTTACCTTAATGCATATTAGGGTAAAAAACCTCCTACCTTTAGAACCACTTTAAGGATAAATGCACTTTTAGAGAAAAATCCTGAAATTCAGCTTTAACGTGTAAGATCACCTTCAGCAACATTTTCCAGAATCCCCCCATTTGCAATTCTCCATCCCTAAATAGTACATACCAGCACTCTTTTTTTTTTTTTTTTTAAATGTTGCACCTGCTCTCATTACACAAGCAGCTGTGGGGGGCCTCGCCGCAAAAAAACGCTGGCCCCTCGATCCTCTTCTGTTTTGCCATTAGCAGGACAAGCTGGACTTTACAATTGTGCAAAGACCCCCCTCCCCCCCCTCCAGCATCCGCTCCGGGCCTTTCACACCACGCACATGTGCAGTGCGCTCCGTCCTTCTCTAGCTGAACTCACTTTAAGCATATGGCAAGTTTAACCGCTTCAGCCCAAGAAGATTTTACCCCCTTCCTGACCAGAGCACTTTTTTGCGATTTGGCACTGCGTCGCTTTAACTGACAATTGCGCGGTCGTACGACTTTGCACCCTAACAAAATTGACGTCCTTTTTTTTCCCCCACAAATAGAGCTTTCTTTCGGTGGTATTTGATCACCTCTGCGGTTTTTCTTTTTTGTGCTATAAACAAAAAAAAGAGCGACCATTTTGAAAAAAAAAGCAATATTTTTGACTTTTTGCTATAATAAATATCCCCAAAAAGTATATAAAAGAAACACATTTTTTTCCTCAGTTTAGACCGATATGTATTCTACATATTTTTGGTCGCAAAAATTGCAGTAAGCGTATATTGATTGGTTTGCGCAGAAGTTATAGCATCTTCAAAATAGGGGATAGTTTTATGGCATTTTTATTATTCATTTTTTTTTAACCAGTTATGGCGGCGATCTGCGATTTTTATTGGGACTGTGACATTATGGAGGACACATCGGACACTTTTGACACTATTTTGGGACAATTGTCATTTATACAGCGATCAGTGCTAAAAAAAAAATGCACTGATTACTGTGTAAATGACACTGGCAGGGAAGGGGTTAACACTAGGGGGCGATCAAGGGGTTAACTGTGTTCCCTGACTGTGTGTTCTAACTGTAGGGGGGATGAACACACGATCTGTCTGTCTACACACACACATCCCCGCTCTCGTTCTGTAACGAGCAATCGCGGGTGCCCAGCGGTCATCGCCCCGCCGGGCACTCGCATTGGTCCCGGGGACACGCTTCGGGTGCGTGCCGCTGGAGGAGTCTTAAGGAGCGGCTACGACGGCTCGCGCAGGACAGCCAACTTGATGCAGTATAACTGCGGCGGCTGGTCCGGAAGCGGTTAATGGACAATGGCGAGGCTGCAGATGGGCACTGGTAAGGCTGCATTGATGGGCATTGGCCCCTATTTTTGCTTCAAAATTCTTTATTTAAAATTTACGTTTTTTTTTTCCCTGAAACTTCTCTCTTAAAATGAAGGTGCGTGTTATACACCGATAAATACGGTAAATAAAAAGACAACCAAAAACGTAAAATGATTCTGAGGTTGCATTTGCTTCCTATAGCTCTGCTGTTAAATGCATTTTTCCTCTGCATGACTGCAGCACATAAGATGTGAATTATTTTTAAACACTAGGGGGCGATGAAGGGGTTAAGTGTGTCCTAGGGAGTGATTCTAACTGTGGGGAGGGGCTTCAACTCACATGACAGAGATCACTGTTCCCGATGACAGGCAGCGGTGATCTCTGTCTTGTCACTAGGCAGAACGGGGAAATGCCTTGTTTACATAGACACTTCCCCGTTCTGCGGCTCCGTGACACGATCGCCGGGAGAGCGGCGGACATCGAGTCCGCCGGTCACGTTGTATGTGGCGGGAACACGCCTGCTAGCCCCACTTCTTAAAGGGGATGTACAGGTACGCCCATTTGCCCACTGCTGCCATTGTGCCGACGTATATCGGCGTGCGGCGGTTGGCAAGTGGTTAAAGAAAAACTAACCTGTATCTGAGCTCCGCAAACTGAAAATGCTACTTTATTCATTCCTAATATTCAATGTCATCTCCCCCATCAATCTATGTCTCTCCATGCTTTATTTTGGTGAGAAATCACTTTGAAAACCCCTCCCCCCTAGCATTTCTGGTTGTGGCCATCTTGAGTAAGGGCTGATGATTCATGTAGAATTTACTTCCTGGAATCCTTTGACCTTAGCTCAGGCAGGAGGGTGTGCTTAGCTGAGAAAACCTCTCCTCCCGTGATGAATCCTGGGATGTATGACGACATTTTGGCCTAGGCCAGAAACCAGGAAGGCACTGAAAAAAAAAAATAAATAAATAAACTTTAAAAGCCAGTAATTGTAATAAAAGTTCCTATCTATTTACTAAGGATTAAAAATAGTGGGTTGAGAGCATTTAGTTCCCCTATAAGCCTTCTTTGTACCTTCCTGCAGGTCCAGCCAGGGATGGCACCATTGGCGAGGACACCATTCGAGCCTCCCTCATTTCAGCCGTTAGTGACAAGTTAAGATGGCGGATGAAGGAGGAGATGGATCGCGCACAGGCGGAGCTTAACGCATTGAAACGCACAGAAGAAGATCTGAAGAAAGGACACCAGAAGTTGGAAGAGATGGTCACTCGGCTGGACCAGGAAGTGGTGAGGCAGCTTTTCATGGTGCTATTGAAATAAACATGAGACTGGTGTATAAGGGCTCCTGCACACGGATGTATTTACAACGACAACTGGTAAAATAAGTATTAAACATGTCACCGTTTTTCTAGGTAAATATATTTCTAAAGGTGCTATAGACATGAAATTTTCATCACATGTCGGTAACAGCCCATACCATCCATACATACAAAGACACCAAAACAAATAAATTCAGAAATGAAGTTCTGTGTAATAAAATGGAATGATACAGGGAAAAAGTATGGAACACATGAAGAAAGAGAGGTGCAAAAAGGCATAGAAAGCCAAGAGCCCAGCTGAAATCTATCAGTAATTACAAAGCAATCCTGCCCCTTGTCTGTGCAAATTAATATCAGCTGGTTCAGTCTGAACTGATGGCCTATAAAAAGGTGTCTCATTACCAAAGTGTCACACAAGAAACATCTCATGATGGGTAAAAGCAAAGAGCTCTCTCAAGACCTTCGCAAACTTATTGTTGCAAAACATACCGATGGCATTGGTTACAGAAGGATTTCTAAACCACTCAATGTTCCAGTGAGCACTGTTGGGGCCATAATCTGGAAGTGGAAAGAATATCATTTCACCATAAACCGGCCACAAACAGGTGCTCCTCACAAGTTTTCTGACAGGGGAGTGAAAAGAATTATCAGAAGAATTGTCCAAGAGCCAAGGACTTGTGGAGAGCTTCAGAAAGACCTGGAATTAGCAGGTATTTCAAAGAAAACAATAAGTAATGCACTCACCCGCCATGGCCTGTATACACGCCTCCCACACAAGACTCCATTGCTGGAGAAAAAGCATGTTGAAGATCGTTTAAAATTTCCTGCACAACATTTAGACAAGCCTGTGATATACGGGGAGAATATAGTCTGGTCAGAGGAGACCACAATTAGAACTCTTTGGATGCCATAATACACACCATGTTTGGAGGTCACATGGCACATCACCCCAAAAACACCCCCCCCATACCAACAGTGAGGTTTGGAGGTGGGAATATCATGGTGTGGGCGGGGCTGTTTTTCAGCATACGGTACTGGCAAACTTCATGTCATTGAAGGAAGGATGAATGGAAAAATGTACCAAGACATTCTTGATAAAAATCTGCTGCCATCTACCAGGATGATGAAGATGAAACGAGGGCGGACATTTCAGCAAGACAATCATCCCAAACACAAAGCCAAGAAAACTCTCAATTGGTTTCAAAGAAAGAAAATAAAGCTGCTAGAATGGCAAATCACCTGACTTGAATCCAATAGAAAATCTATGGAAGGAACTAAAGATCAGAGTTCATAGAAGAGGACCACGGAACCTTCAAGACTTGAAGACTGTCTGGAAGAATGGGCCAAAATTACACCCGAGCAACGCATGCGACTCGTTTCTCCATACAGGAGTCGTCTCGAAGCCGTCATTACCAACAAAGGATTTTGTACCAAGTATTAAATACATTTCAATTGGCGGGTTCAATACTTTTTCCCTGTGTCCTTCCATTTTATTACACAGAACTTCATTTCTGTACTTCTTTGTTTTGGTGTCTTTGTATGTATGGATTGAATGGGTTGTTACCGACATGTGGGGAACTTTTCATGTCTATAGCACCTTTAGAAATATATTTACCTAGAAAAATGGTGACGTGCTCAACAGGTATATTCATATAAACACCAGTACTTGCATTTACAGACACGTGTGTATGGGTGTATTATCCCCATGTGCCTGCAAAAAGGTCTGTGTGCATGAGCCCTACGTAGCCCAAAACAATGAAAATAGTACCACTCGAATGCTCCCCAGACCCGTATCAGTCGGATCAGCATGTGTGGATAGACTGGTGCAAGACCGGATCGGCTTGGCAGGCTCTAGTGGACTTCAACAAAATGGCGGCTGTCTGCACACAGACAGCATCTCCCTGATGCATGAATGTGATTAAAATGGGTAAAAGATGTCTTCAGCTCCTGTTCTCCTAATTCCCAGTCCTGTTCCTGTCCACATGGGGGGTTTTTGGTGTTCCCCCACCTTTTTTTATTAAAAGTCCCAGCTGCTCCTTTTACAATCTATAAAGAGCCTTCCAGCAGAGATGGTGGGAACCCCTTATAAAGGACACAGGAGGTGTTCAGACCTAGGAACCTCAGCACAGAGATTTCAACATAAGATTATGCGATTTTCTTCCCTGCAACCAGGACTTTGCAGGAAAGAAAATCGCCCGATTCCCCCATCACCGCAGTCCGTGTTGATGGGGCGAATCCCTCCCACGGAGCTGTTGTGTTGTGCTGGAGGGGGGGGGAGCACAGAGAGCCGTCCCTTCAGGGAGAACACAATGATTATTGTTAGCAGCTATAGCTGTTGGCAAAAATCGCATGCTTGAAATCCGACATGCTGGTTGTGCGCAAGTCGATTGAAGGATCAACTTGGGTACAATTAGCTTGCCTATAGGTCGATCGAATCCCAGTCGGTTCCCACTGAATCAGCCAAGATTCGAACCATCTATGGCCAGCTATAGTTTTCACCTATAGAAGAAACTGCCGGGGATTAACTCTCCAGTATCCACCAAAAAATTGAAGAAAAAAAACACCGTATTTATTGACGTATAACACGTACCTTTTCCCCCTTAAAATATGGGGAAAATCCTGTGTGTGTGTCATACGCCAATATAGGCTGCCACCGAGATGAAGGCGGGGAAGAGTGCCATCGAAATAGACCGAGCCGGATCTCCTGTGTACTTGGTTCGGCTCGCAGTCACGCCCAGTCCCGCCCCCTGGACGGCTCCTAGCATTGACGTCCCGGCATTGGACCGGCGTTATGTCCATCATCAGATCCGGGCCAAGGGGCGGGACTGGGCATGACCGAGAGCTGAGTACACAGGAGATTCGGCTCTGTCTATTTTGGTAATGGCAAGGCTGCAGATGGGCACTGATCAGGCTGCATTAACCACTTCAACCCCGGAAGATTTGGCTGCTCAATGACCAGGCCATTTTTTCCCGATACGGCGCTGCGTCGCTTTAACTGACAATTGCGCAGTCGTGCGACGCTGTACCCAAACAAAATTACGTCCTTTTTTTCCCCCAAATAGAGTTTTCTTTTGGTGGTATTTGATCACCTCTGCGGTTTTTATTTTTTGCACTATAAACAAAAGAAGACCGACAAATTTGAAAAAAAAAACACCATATCTTTTACTTTTTGCTATAATAAATATCCCAGATTTTTTTTTAGAAAAACATTTTTTTTCCTCAGTTTAGGCCGATATGTATTCTTCTACATATTTTTAGTAAAAAAAATTGCAATAAGCCTATATTGATTTGTTTGTGCAAAAGTTATAAGGAATAGATTTTGTACTATTTTTTTTTTTTTTACTAGTAATGGCGGCGATCTACGATTTTTATCGGGACTGCAACATCGCGGCGGACAAATCTGACACTTTTGACACATTTTTGGGACCAGTGACATTTATACAGCTATCAGTGGTATAAAAATGCACTGATTAGTGTGTAAATGTCACTGGCAGGAAAGGGGTCAACACTAAGGGGCGATCAAGGGGTTAAATGTCTTCCCTATGTGTGTGTTCTAACTGTAGGGGGGGATGAACACACGATCTGTCTCTACTCCCCTGAAAGAACCGGGATTTGTGTGTCTACACACACACACATCCCCGTTCTCGTTCTGCAACGAGCAATCGCGGGTGCCCGGCGGTCCTCGCGCCCGCCGGGGACACGCTTCGGACACGCGCTGTGGAGGTGTCTTAAGGAGCAGCTACAAAGGCTCGCGCAGGACAGCCAACCTGCTGCAGTATAACTGCGACGGCTGGTCCGGAAGCGGTTAATGGGCAATGGCGAGGCTGCAGATGGGCACTGATAAGGCTGCATTGATGGGCATTGGCCCCTATTTTTGCTTCAAAATTCTTTATTTAAGTTTTTTTTTTCCTGAAAACTTCTCTCTTAAAATGAAGGTGCGTGTTATACACCGATAAATACGGTAAATAAAAAGACAACCAAAAACATAAAATGATTCTGAGGTTGCATTTGCTTCCTATAGCTCTGCTGTTCAATGCATTTTTCCTCTGCAGGACTGCAGCACATAAGATGTGAATTATTTTCAATATCGAGGTTTACAGAACGATTAGGCACGCCGAAAAACGCACGCTTGTATAATAAATCTTAACCGTAACTGACGTTTCATTACTTTTTTCTTGCAATACCCACCAGACGGAAGTAGACAAAAACATCGAGACCCTGAGGAAGAAAGATGAGGAACTGGGCGCCGTGGTGGAGAAAATGGAGAGCCAATCAGAATACAGAGACATTGACGAGGTCATTGTGCCAACCGCCCCCCTCTACAAGCAGATCCTCAACCTGTATGCGGAGGAGAACGCCATAGAGGACACCATCTTCTACCTGGGGGAGGCTCTCCGAAGAGGCGTCATTGACTTGGATGTGTTCCTGAAGGTGGGTCACATGGTGTGATGGCATGAGGTTCACCCAAGCCTTGTACACGCCACTTGTAGCACCCAGCCAGCTTTTTAACCAGTGGTTGCAGTGGGTGCGGAGTGTCTGGACTTTTTATATCACTATACCCAAAGCAAGGACTGCTAACAGGATTGAACGCTACATTTGTGGGTGTGCACAGTATAAAGAGCGGAGTTGGTTTTAATTTTAATTTTTTTTAAAAAGATTTTTATTGTATTTAATTTTATTTAAAGTGATTAAAAAAAAATGTGTGTGTGTGTGTATGTATATATATATATATATATATATATATATATATATATATATATATATATATATATATATATATATATATATATATATATATATATATATATAATTTTTAATCACTTTAAATAAAATTAAATACAATAAAAATCTTTTTAAAAATTAAAACCAACTCCGCTCTTTATACTGTGCACACCCACAAATGTAGCGTTCAATCCTGTTAGCAGTCCTTGCTTTGGGTATAGTGATATAAAAAGTTAAAAAAAAAATTATATATATATATATATATATATATATATATATATATATATATATATATATATATATATATATATATATATATATATGTGTGTGTGTGTGTATATATATATATATATATATATATATATATACACACACACACATTTTTTTTTAATCATTTTAACTATATTGCTATCACAAGGGGGCTTTTGACCACTCTGAACCAGAAGCGCTCAGGGCTGAGCCCCTCTGGTACACGGTGCTTCATAGGGCAATAGGGGGAGCAAGAAGATTTTCTATTAAGTGTTCATGTTTTGGCATTTGAATCAATCTACACTCACCGGCCACCTTATTAGGTACACCTGTTCAATTGCTTACTAACACAAATTTCTAATCAGCCAATCACATGGCAGCCACTCAATGCATTTAGGCCTCTGGATGTGTTGAAGACGACTTGCTGAAGTTCAAAGCAAGTATCAGAATGGTGAAGAAAGGGGATTTAAGTGACTTTGAACGTGGCATGGTTGTTGGTGCCCGACGGGCTGGTCTGAGTATATCGAAAACTGCTGATCTACTATAATTTTTACACACAACCATCTCTCAGTTGTCCAGAAAAGAGAAAATATCCAGTGAGCGGCAGTTGTGTGGAGGAAAATGCCTTGTTGAGGTCAGAGGAGAATGGGCAGACTGGTTCCAGATGATCGAAAGGCAACAGTAATTCAAGTAACCGCTTGTGACAACCAAGGTATGCAGAATACCATCTCTGAACGCACAACACATCCAACCTTGAAGCAGATGGGCTACAGCAGCAGAAGACCACACCGGGTGCCACTCCTGTCAGCTAAGAACAGGAAACTGAGGCTACAATTTGCACAGGATCACCAAAATTGGACAATAGAAGATTGGAAAAACGTTCCCTGGTCTGATGATGATTTCAGCTGCGACATTCAGATGGTGGGGTCAGAATTTGGCACATGGATCCATCCTGCCTTCTATCACCGGTTCAGGCTGGTGGTGGGGGTGTAATGGTGGGGGGGGGGGTATTTTCTTGGCACACTTTGGGCCCCTTAGTACCAATTGAGCATCATTTAAACACCACGACGTATTGTTGCTGACCATGTCCATCCCTTTATGACTACAGTGTCCCCATCTTCTGATGGCTCCTTCCAGCAGGATAATGTCACCATATCACAAAGCTCCAATCATCTCACCACTGGACAATGAGGTCCCTGTACTCCAATGGTCTCCACACTCACCACATCTCATCCAATAGAGAACCTTTGGGATGTGGTGGAACGGTCCCATCATGGATGTGCAGCCGATAAATCTGCAGCAACTGTGCGATGCTATCATGTCACTATGGAGCAAAATCTCTGAGGAACATTTACAACACCTTTTTGTATCTATGCCACCAAAAATAAAGGCAAAAGGGGGTCCAACCCGGGACTAGCAAGGGGGACCTAATAAAGTGTCCGGTGGCTGTACGTGGTTTTGCATATGAACCTGTAAGTAGGGCTGGGGAAAAAAACGAGTTGAATCTTGAATCAAGTTGATAGGTCAAATCGATTCAAAATTTCAGCAAATCGATTTTTTTTAAATTTTATTTTTTTCACCAGGACAGGGCGCTGACACCGCGCCAGTCCTGAGGAGCTGTGGGCGGGAGTTTTTAGGCGAGGCCGCGGCTTCAGCCTAGTCCGCAAGGCTGGACGCCGCGGACTAGGCTGAAGCCACGGCCTCGCCTAAAAACTTCTCCCCGCAGCTCCTCAGGACCGGCGCGGTGTCCAAAAAAAAAAAACAAAGACTCGATTCGAATTGTAAATCGAGTTTGTTTTTTTTTTTTTTTTTTTTTTTTTTTTTTGAAATCACAGATTTTATTTTTTTAATTTTTTGAGAAAATCGCCCAGCTCTACCTGTAAGTGAATGTTTTTTTTGGTTTGTCATTCCAGCACGTCCGACTGTTGTCCCGCAAGCAGTTCCAGCTCCGAGCCTTGATGCAGAAAGCAAGGAAGACGGCGGGGCTTAGCGACCTTTATTAACATTCAGCATCATCATCCCTCCCCCATTCAGATTTTTTTTTTTCATATCATATTTTTATTGTTTTCTCAGTTTTTTCAAATCATTAGATTTTGGTTAAATTATTCTTACTGTAAAAAAAAAAACAAAAAAAACAAAAAAATTCAACATTTTGTTTTCTTGGTATAAGGAGGCGATCTCGGATCGATGCACTTTTGTCTTTGGTTTAGATTGAGCCCTTGGAGAGGGGTGAATGGTAGCAGGCAGTATTGATGTCTATAGTGTGATGGGCCCTCTTTTTATGTCATCGGTTCTGTTGCTTTCCTTCTCTATATACAGCACAGCTGCAGCCAGCAATCTGCTGTCTCTGGCAATGTAAATAGCTCCCCCTAGTGTTAGAGGCAAACTCCAGCATGCAGCACTTAAATTGCTTGGTTCACACTAGGACCTGCATGTGTAGTGCAGTATTCTGTGCGATTCACATGCAGGTCCTAGTGTGAATGGGGCCCATTAATGGCACCCCCCTCCCCCACGCATCTGAAAACTTGTAAATCGCATGGATTTCCCCCCTGTGAATGCAATTTGAAAAAGTTGCAGGAACATTTGTCCTGCATAAAAACACAGGCACAGCTTCCCATTCAAATAAATGAATGAAGAGGCAGCAAAGATATAAACTTTGCCTAAAGGGATTACCCATATTAGGCATTTCTGTTGTCACAAAAAAAAAAAAAGAAAGAAAAACGGACAGAAAGTTCTCATTCTTTTACTTTAGTTTTATTCACCTTTAATTCTCTTTTAATGCTATTATCCATTTTGTTCCCGCCTTTACATTTTTTCAGTTTTTATAATGCCTTTTTGTATTTTTTTTTTTTTTTTTTTATTTGTGATTGAAAATAAAATGAGAACGAATTCCAGCTTTCCGATTAATACAGTGTTGAGAAAACCACAACTAGGGATCAAAATGGCGGCATACTGGAGTTTGAATATTAAATGCAAAGGAAATTGCAACAGTTTAGTGGTAAAACATGTGCAGATCATCGTTCCGCTTAAAAAATAATAATAATATGCAGTAAAATTGATAAAAAGACACAAAAAAAAATCAATTTTTCACTTCGACAGTACAATTTAAAGGATAAAGGTTGACATCTGATTGGCTGCTGTAGTTTCCATAGTCCCTATTTTGCTAAATGTGTTTTGCTGCTGTCTGTTTGGGACGATCGCTTGTACAAAGGGGGGGGGAGGGGCTTGCACGCTGTGCTACAATAGTGCCTGCTACTACTACTACTATGTAGATCAATAGCTTTTTTTTTTTTTTTGGTAACATTATAGATCATTGCATAGAGCAGGGATATGCAATTAGCGGACCTCCAGCTGTTACAAAACTACAAGTCCCATCATGCCTCTGCCTCTGGGTGTCATGCTTGTGGCTGTCAGTCTTGCTATGCCTCATGGGACTTGTAGTTCTGCAACATCTGGAGGTCCGCTTATTGCATATCTCTGGCATAGAGGACCTGGTAAAATTTTGGTCCAGTTTGTAAAAATAATATATTTTTCTTTTTTTTTTTTTTCCTTGCGGGCTTAGCAGGGAAGGCTGTACTTTGAGATGTACCTGCTTGTAATTTAAGCGTTTTTTCCTCCCCATGTCTATATTTGTATGTGAGACGGCTGTACAGTGTAACCAGAAGCGACTTGCTGAACTGCCACGGCATAACATCCACCTGTATGTGAATAATTTGAATAATATGTATTATTAAATAAATACTAATTCTTTCTCACGTCTTGGTTTTTATTATGAAGACTCGATTTGTGGTCGTTTCCAATTTATTCGTGTCACATATTACCGCAATATGGTAAACTCAAAATTTCAGGTAAAAAAAAAATACACTCAAGTCCATTTTAGGGCACACAAACAAATTACCGAACTTTTTGGTAAAATATAAAAGACGAGGTTGCACCAAATAAATCTCCGCCTGCTACGTAGACTCATCCCCTTCATTCCAGAAGAGGACAAAGTGGCAGTAGTTGGAACCATCATCAACTCCCAACTACGCAAACTCCCTCTACATAGGTCTACCTAAATACCAGATTGTACACCTACAAGTCATCCAAAACACGGCAGCAAGACTGGTAACGGGAAAAAAAACCCCCCTGGGAATCCATCTCCCCATCCCTGAGGAGCCTACATTGGCTAACCGTAAAGGATCGGATCACATTCAAGACCCTCTGCCTCACCCACAAATGCCTACAAGGAAACGCTCCTCAATACCTATGCGAGAAAATAGAACACTACACACCCAATCGCAGTCTTCGATCGACTAACCAAAACCTCCTTCTCATTCCCAAGTCCTGCTACAAATCAAAGTGGGAGCGAAGATTCGCAGTCCAAGGACCACGGCTATGGAACGCTCTACCGACCAACATCCGTATGGAAGAAAACCATCGGGCCTTCAGGAAAAAACTCAAGACCTACCTCTTCTAAGAAACAGGACAACACAGGACGGATCAAGCGCCTTCAGGCGATTCAGTTCGCAATTGTAGCGCTATACAAATCATTCATTCATTCAAATAGATACCCAACATATCAAACCTTAACGTGGAGTTCCACCCACTTTTACAACTCTTCAGCATCCCTCACTAAACTGTGCACTGTAAACGAATTGAATATTTAAAAAAAAAAATTTACTCAGCACCTACTGTATATCTGCTGTATTCATTTTTCACTTCCTCCTCCCTGGCCGCGGCCCATCGCATCATTTCCTGTTTGCAATGCCTTCTGGGAAGGGGCGGCAACTTCCTCTGACACTGCCGTTGCTATGGAAACCTGACCTGAAACCTATTACACTGCTTGTGCTGCACTGAGCATGTGCGAGATCTGCAAGGATGAGATCCAGGAAGAAATACAGTCTGGCTTCAGATGCCCACACTTAAGATGGCCACGGCCTGCTGTAAGTTTATAAAATAACAAACTACTGCTATAAACTAACAAAACAGACCTTAGTTTACAGACTAACTTTACTAGAATACATTAAGCTTGTGTATTATAGGGGTATTTTTATTTAAAAAGTATAATTTCGGCCGGAACACCACTTTAAATTAGCATACGCCAGTGAAATGGCAACAAACTTAAGTACCCCTATATTTTCCATAGGTGACGCTTTAACCACTTAAGGGACTGCCCCACGTACATTTACTGCGGCAGGGCGGTCCTTAAGCACAACATCACGTACCTGTACAAGATTTTTTTTTTTTTTTTTTTTTTGTTCGGCTCTGGGGCGCGCGCACAGGCCGCCGAAGCTCCGCTCCCGCTGTAAGATTTGACACGGCGGTAGCCAATCGGGCGAAGTCTGCCGGCCACCCACGATTGTTCTGAGGAGAGGCAGAACGGCATTTCTGCCAGACAGGAAAATGGAGATCTTGTGTTTCTGCTAAGCAGATTATAGACAAATTACGGCGGGTGGGGTGCTCTCTTGTTCTGGGGTGACGTCACCCCAGTCTCGCGGGCGCACTGTGGACCCCGATCTCGGTAAAGAGCGGATGAGACGCGGCTTTTTACCCATGTGATCAGCTGTGTCCAATCACAGCTGATCACATTTAAACAAGGAAATGCCGGCATTCCTCGCCTCACACTGACAACGTGAGAGGAGAAGAGGGGTACCGATTTATCACTGAAGCTCCAGCAGTGATGCCAATTTGTGCCCATCATTGATGCCAGTCAGTGCTGCTCATCATTGCCCATACAGTAAGGGCCGCCTATCAGTGCTGCCTATCATTGCCCATAAGTGCCGTCTCTATCAGTGCTGCATATTAGTGCCCTTCAGTGAAGGAGAAAAAATTTCATATGGGTACAGTGTAGTATGAGCCCGCAAATTGTCATTCACAGTGTGGCAAAGCTGAAAATTGGCCTGGGCAGGAAGGGGGTAAAAGTGCCCGGTATCGAAGTGGTTAAAGGGCCCCCCTATAGGTCATCAGTTTAGCGTTACAAAGAAGGTCCGGTGGTAGAAATTTTTCTTTCACAGCGGCGTGCGTGACGATATGTAACGTGTATCACCATCGTCGTTTACATGCGTAGGTGCCTCGGGCACATGTGTTTGGGTGAAACTTTACTTATTTTTTTTACGTAACTGTTTTATATCATCACATAGGAGACAAAAAGTCTCCTATGTGATGATTTTTTTTGGTGACAGGTTCTCTTAAATGACATATCCAATGACCCTGCATGTCTCCACTGAATGTAAGGCAATCACATCCTATTGCATTACATTCCTTCCCAGCCATGCTGGCCAAGAGGCGGACCTGGAAGTGACGTCGTACACGTCGCTTTCGGGATCGGCAATAAGAAGGGGGAGGAGATTTTTGGAACCTGTTCAGATGATTGGAACAATTGACCGTTGTCCCTAATAAACCAAAAGGCCAAACTCCCCATCCAGTTCTGCAGAGAACTCACTTCAACGTTTTCTGCCTGGGACTTTTTTTTTTTTTTTTAGCTATGTAGTCATAGTTTTCTCAGATATATTTACCTTTCTTCCCTGTTTCCACAATTCTTTACTTTGTGGCAGTTTTCTGCCCTGGCCATTTTTTTTTTGTGGGTAATCTGCCAATAAATGGCACTCCTAAGTCAACTGACGTAGCAGCTGAATTTGGATCACCCTAACCGAATTGTTTTTGGCCACCGTACATCCCTCGTCATGGAGCTCACAAGGAGAGCAGTACTTCTATTTATTTTTACACCCAGCCCATTCCACATAACTGAGTCAAGGAAAACCGAGAACCTGAGCATACAGTGCCTTTAAAAAGTATTCATACCCCTTGAAATTCTCCACATTTTGTCATGTTACAACCAAAAAACGTCAACGTATTTTATTGGGATTTTATGTGATAGACCAACACAAAGTGGCCCATAATTGTGAGTTGGAAGGAAAATGATAAATGGTTTTCAAAATATTTTTGCAAATAAATGTGTGAAAAGTGTGGCGTGCATTTGTATTCAGCCCCCCTTTACTCTGATACCCCTAACTAGAATCTAGTGCAGGGGTCCTCAAACTACGGCCCTCCAGCTGTTGCAGAACTACACATCCCATGAGGCATTGTAAAGCTCTGACATTCACAGACATGACTAGGCATGATGGGAATTGTAGTTCCTGAACAACTGGAGGGCCGCAGTTTGAAGACCTCTGTTCTAGTGCAACCAATAACCTTCAGAAGTCACCTAATTAGTAAATAGAGTCCACCTGTGTGTAATTTAATCTCAGTATGAATACAGCTGTTCTGTGAAGCCCTCAGAGGTTTGTTAGAGAACCTTAGTGAACAAACAGCATCATGAAGGCCAAGGAACACGCCAGATAGGTCAGGGATAAAGTTGTGGAGAAGTATAAAGCAGGGTTAGGTTATAAAAAATATCCCAAGCTTTGAACATCTCACGGAGCACTGTTCAATCCATAATCCAAAAATGGAAAGAGTATGGCACAACTGCAAACCTACCAAGACATGGCCGTCCACCTAAACTGACCGGCCGGGCAAGGAGAGCATTCATCAGAGAAGCAGCCAAGAGGTCCATGGTAACTCTGGAGGAGCTGCAGAGATCCACAGCTCAGGTGGGAGAATCTGTCCACAGGACAATTATTAGTTGTGCTCTCCACAAATCTGACCTTTATGGAAGAGTGACAAGAAGAAAACCATTGTTGAAAAAGTATAAGAAGTCCCGTTTGCAGTTTGTGAGAAGCCTTGTGGAGGACACAGCAAACATGTGGAAGAAGGTGCTCTGGTCAGATGAGACCAAAATTTAACTTTTTGGTCTAAAAGCAAAACGCTATGTGTGGCAGAAAACTAATGCTGCACATCACCCTGAACACACCATCCCCACTGTGAAACATGGTGGTGGCAGCATCCAGAAAAGCTGGCGCCTACTGATGACATCACAGAAAAACATGGTGGCGCAGGACCAAGCAAGTGGCAAAACAAGAGGATCTCAGCAGAAAACCGCTTGATACACTGAGTGGGTCTGATAGGGGTTCCAATTCTTTCACACTGTGAAAAAAAACTTACCAAAAAAAACAATTTTTATAATTTAGAGATTTGGTGACTAACAAGCAACTACTACTACTTCCACCACCACCACTACTACCACTACCACTACTATTGTGCTAGTAGGACGGCAGCCCTGGAAGGTTTTAGTGACATGACCGCTGGCTGTCAGTGACAAAGTGGAGCATTTACACTATAGCATCTTGGGAACGCATGCAAAATTGAGTAACGTAGAAAAAACATGTCACACTTGTGCAATTTGTTGTCAATTGCACCCCAAAGGTGCCAAAACAGATGTGCATTTTTTCATGTGAAAAACAAACACGCCAAAAAGCATATTTAAAAAAAAAACAAAAAACTGCAAAGCTCAAAAAGGTGAGCTACCTTGCTGCGTTGTTTGCCTAACGTGTGACAAAGTGAAATTTTGCAAATGTTCACGAAATGCTATAGTGTGAATGCAGCCTCAGTCTAGGAGTTGACTTGATCACGGCTGTAATGGTGAGTTGGGGCGTCATTCAAATTGAACGGCATGCAGCACACGGACAGTGATGCACAGGTTGCCATGGCAACGCAGGTAAGACTTGTTTTCCTGCGCATTAACGCAAATTTATGAAAACGTTTGTGTGGCCCCCCCATATCTGAGGGCCATAACTGTGGCCTCCTATGTTGACCTGAAGCCGCCCACATGACGTATATGTGCAGCAGCAAAGGGGGGCAGGCTTTGACGCCCCCGCGCCACACATACGAGTCAGTGGCAGTCATTTCTGTGGTGAGAGTGAGCCTGCTGCGTGTTCCCAGCATAGAGACCGAGCTGTCAAGGACACCTCCCGAGCCCTAGAAACAGGAGGCATTGGGACCATCTCCTGATCCTGTGACCACTATGACAGCCGATCACACTGGCCCACCCCACCCCCCCCAGGCACATGACTATCATTCATTTAAAGCAGAGGTGTCAGACTCAATTTCATTGCGAGCAGCATCAGCATTATGGTTGCCCTTAAAGGGCTGGTTGTATCTGTAAGATTAGATGTCCAGAGCACCCCAACCCCCGTTACATCAGATTTCAATAGTTCCCCTTCCTCCCTTACATTGTGCTACTGGGAAGGAGCTGGGAAGGAGTTAAGAAAGGAGAAAGAGCAGGGTCTGGAGGAGGGCTGCAGTCAACGGCCGGAGTCTGCTGAATGCTGAGACCAGGGGAGGTGGAGAAATGGGAGTGCTGTGGCTCCACAGAGAGGCACAGGATCTGTAGGAGGAGTTCTGTCCTCTTCTCTGCTGCCGACTACTGAGACAAGACGGGGGGACAGAAACAAGAGAGGGTTGCTGCAGCTTCAGGAGAGGTGCGAGGGCCACATGAAATTACCTGGGAGGGTCAGATTAAGCCCACGGGCCTTGTGTTTGACATCCGTGATTTAACCTCCTCGCTATACCTGAATGACGGCAACAACACGGACCTACATTGCCAGAAATGCCACCATATGGGGTCCTCCCCTTTGTACGCTCCTTGTGGGGTGCGCTCTGTGATCACCGTGTCAATGAGACTTGGCTGATCATAGATCCTGGCCCCTTACCACGTGATCAGCTGTCAGCCAATGACAGCTGATCACTTGATGTAAACAGAAGATCGGTAATCGTTTTTGGGGTTTTTTCTCCTCACAGAGAAAAAAAGTCGATCACCGGCTTCTGTGAAAGGGATATCGGTCCCGAAGAGGAAGAGCCACAGCCACATTATCTGTGCCCACCAGTGCCACCCGCCAGTGCATATCAGTTCCACCAATCAGTGCCACCTATCAAAGTCCACCAGTGGTGCCAGTGCCTTATCAGTGCCACCTACCAGCAGTGCCCATCGCTGCCATCCATCAGTGCCACCTCAGTGCCCAGTATCAGTGCGTACATCAATGAAGGAGAAAAATGACCTGTTTGCAAAAATTTTATAACAAAATATAAAACTGTTTTGTTTGTTTTTTTCAAGATTTTCGGTCTTTCAGTTTTAACAAAATGTAAAAAAACCCAGCTGTGATTAAATACCACCAAAAAAAAACTCTATTTGTGGGAAACTTCATTTAAGTACAGTGTTGTATGACCGCGCAATTGTCATTCAAAGTGTGACAGCGCTGAAAACTGAACATTGGCCTGGGCAGGAAGGGGGGTTTAAGTGCCCAGTAAGCAAATGGTTAAAGTCTACCTTTTTAAATTCAACAGAAAATGAGCCAAAAGACACAATTGTATTTTTATTCAATTGTTTTTTTTTTTTTATTAGTGCCAAAATCTTGTTGTCTTTCAGTCCTCCAGTTTCCTGCACATTACATTCTGCACTGTAATCACAAACCCTTCTTCTTCCATCGAGAGTAAAGACAACGCACATCAAGACACCAATAGACAGTATATAGATTTATATATATATATATTTTTTTTTTCCAATAGATTGATTCTCTTTGGTGGGGGGAGGGGAATTCTCCATGAAGATGCCATGGAATAATTTATTTGCCTTGTAAACAATATTACTTATGTCATGATTTCACTTAAATAAAAATACATCTGACAACATTTTTATCTGTGAATATATATATTTATTTTTCTTGCGTTTAAAGTGCACCTGTCGCCCGTAGCCAAGTTACCATAAGCAGTCACCAGCGCGCTATTGATCTGGAAGCCTCCCTTTGTACCCAATTACACTAAAACAGGCAAATTTACCGCAATGGTGTGGTGCAGCGCCATGCATTGTGAGCGTTCCCCCCCCAAATGCACAGTATGGTAGCAGCCATGGCACTATTGAAAAATGTTATGTGCGTTTTTTTTTAACCATTGCAGTGCGTTGACAGCTCATTCATTCAATGGGGGCACTTAAACCCCCTTCCTGCCCTAATGCAATGTTTGTTATTGTGCAAAATAACAAGCATTCCCATACTGCAACAGGGCGAAAAGTGTGAATCCGCCCTTTAAATTGGGTTTAAAAGAGGTCACCCTCCAGCAGAAAAATATGGCGGTTTGTTACGTATTCAGGCATATGGGGGCGCTAGAAGCGCGATAAGATGATTGCATGGCGTTACATAAAGGTTCTAATTAATAATATGCTGAATCCTCACTGATATAGTTTGAGTCATCAAAATGGTACACTTGACCATACCAGTGACAGGTCCACTTTAAACTTCATGATCTTGCACTGGTGCTGCATTAGAGGTCAGTGGATCATAACAGAGTAAGCCTGGTCTAGGTAGCCGTTTTTTTGTGTAGACAATATTGGGGCCAAGAATCTAATGCTGGCGTCAAGTTCCTAGAGCAGTGATGGTGAACCTTGGCACCCAAGATGTTTTAGAACTACATTTCCCATGGTGCTCATGCACTCTGCAGTGTAGCTGAGCATCATGGGAAATGTAGTTCCAAAACATCTGGGGTGCCAAGGTTCTCCATCACTGTACTAGAGCTTCGGATTGGTCTGGTTCAGAACAAAAATGGCGCCCCCCCCGTGCTGCCTGATGGCGACAGAGCACTTTATACTCAAGCTTGTTCCATCAGGCTTTGAAGACGTATCCAAAAGGACATTTACGTGATGCGTCCATAAGGATTGTGGTTTTTTTTAAACATATGTTAACCCTTTACCGCAGCCATGCACAGCACAGTTCATCAACCGGCTCGGCTGCCGTGGCAGCAGCAAGGATGCCCGTTAGCGATATCACAAATACAGGAAATTACGACACGAGGGATTTGACCTACTCGAAAAGTGCAACGTAAAAACACGTGAAGAAGACAACGGACGCACATGAACATGAAACAGCTTAGAACTGCAGCTCCCTCTGGATGCCCCAGAGTGTGTCCGCGCTCTTTTTAAGACGGTCCTCCTCGTCCTTCTTTAGTGTCATGGTGATGACGTCTGTGATGCCCTGACTGCTGAGAACAGACGGTACGCTGAGGAAGACTTCATCGCTCACGCCGTACATTCCCTGCAAGAGAAAAGAACGCGATTATCAAACAAGGGATGGTTACAGGGTGAGGAAGATTTGTGTTTTCACTAGAGGGGCATGCTAACATTTTACACAAAAAAAAAAAAAAAAAAAAGCACAAAAACTGTCCCATCAGTATCTACTACTACGTTGGTGGAAGGAAGGCATGGGTAGCATACCAATGACGTCACAGTATGTCAAGACCTGGATCACCTTCTGGTGACATTGTGGTTCCCTGGGTGGAAGGTTGTAATTCCAGAGTCCACCAGCTGGTGTCTCCCAGCAGCCAGCAGACCCAGGTAATCAGTTTCCACCTGATGGTGGCTGCTGGGAGGGTAATTAGGTCCCCTACCAAGTGCCTCTTGCTCCAGTGTTTTGCTGCTGCCAGATACTGCAAGCCCTTATCCTGTTCCTGCTCCCGCCTTGTATCCTGCTGCCTTGTACCTGCTCCCCTTTTTGTTTACCTTTTCCCATCTGCTCCCTGCACCCCCAGTTTTTCCCTGCTTTTCAGTGTTCCCCATTTTGTATATATTGTATATAGTTAGTTGCTAGGCTTCTGTTAGTTATTAATCAGGTATTCTGTCAGAGTTTTTTGATTCACTTATATTTTTATGTTTTGCTGAGTGCTGCTAGATTTTGTTTAGCTGTAAATAGATCTCACTTAAAACGATACACAGTCTGGTCCCAGTTTCCTGAGTGTAGCCACGCAGATCTGGTCATCCCCACTGCTACACAGTATTTTAATAACTCACATCCACAAAGTGGCTTGCCACCTCTCATCCAACCACTTCTACGTGTTTCACCCAAAAGGCCTTAACCATGGAGAGCGTGCTTTCCACAGGTAAGTACCTTTTTGGGCAAAAATGCATTAGCAGGTGGATGACAGGCAGCAAGCCATTTGGTGGATATGTTCTCCATGATTAAGACCTTTTGGACAAAACACATTAGAGCGGGTGGATGGCAAGCAGCCAGTCATGAGTTGGGTGTGGTCTTCATCTTTAAGCTTTCTGGGCAGAAAGCATTGGATTGGGGGGGGGGGGGGGGTGAGAGGGGACCCATACCCACCAAGGCGACTTGGTGGGTATGGTCTGCAGGATTAAGCCCTTTTGGGTGTAACGCGTTGGGAAGGGTGGATGACGGGTTGCAATTCACTTGGCGGATAAGAGTTACCAGGATAAAACATTTAAACGCTGTGACATCAGTGTCATGCCCCTTTTTTTTCTTCTAGTCACATTGTTGCGCAGTAAGAATGTACTCTGGAGCAGCACCCGATGCAGACCAAAGTACTAAGAAGGAGTGAGGTTCTTGGAGCAACGTGATCCTTTGTCAGCTTCACTACTATGTTGGTTCCATTTTAGTGCTTTGCAGTCTTAGGGCTTATACATATGGGTGAATGATGGAATGCTCAACTAAATCAGCTAAATATATTTAGTTACAGTTCAATTTCTTTAGAAAACCACCACAGACTGAGTAGAAAAGCCTTCCCCTGCCAGCATGCAGCAACAAATGACCCTTGCTCTCTATGTGGAAGCAGTAGTCTCTGTGTGAAGGTTCGACATGGCCCCTGCCAAGTTAGACCTATAGCTCTGTAGTCAGCAAAGTTCATTCTCCCCCCACCCGCTTATTGGGGAGCTCTTGCTCTTACTCCGTAGCGGGCACATCAGCCCTCTGCAGAAAGCAAGGTTCCTTCTCTATGCTGGCAGGGGACAGGCCTCAGACTGAAAGCTCAGTTAAGCATTACCAAAATCTTAGGAGAACCTTGTGACTGCCCCCTCTATGCTCACTTCTGCTGTTGGCTTAACCCTCATATGTACAAAAGGAGCCAAAAACTGGCAAACATTGATTTATTTTGGTGATGCCTCTTGTTACCTTGATGGCCCATTAATATCATACAGTGGTTTTGACCATGAAGGAACCTGCAATATAAAAACACAAAAGTACCTACCTTGATCATTGTGGAAATGGGGTGCACACGCCTGAGATTCTTCAGTATGGTTTCACCTAAATCTGCCACCGAGAGGCCGATGGCCCAGGAAGTGTAACCCTTCAGCTTAATCACCTCGTAGGCACTGCAACCAAAAAAGGCGAAACAAATGATTTCCCATCAAAGATACCGGCCCAACTCTGGAATCTGTCCTACCTACTCTCTTAAAGTGGACCTCTCATTAAAAATCTTTAGGAATCCCTGCTCACAGCAGATAAGTCATGGTTGTTAAGGACGCAGCGGGTGCCGGCTCCTTAATAACCAGCTATTTCCTGGTTGTTAAGGTCACTGGCGGGTGCTGGCTCTTTAACAACCAGCTATTTCCTGGTTGTTAAGGACACTGGCGGGTGCTGGCTCTTTAACAACCAGCTATTTCCTGGTTGTTAATGACACTGGCGGGTGCCGGCTCCTTAACAACCAGCTATTTCCTGGTTGTTAAGGACACTGGCGGGTGCCGGCTCTTTAACAACCAGCTATTTCCTGGTTGTTAATGACACTGGCGGGTGCTGGCTCTTTAACAACCAGCAGTATTCCTTAACCAACAAGTGGCTAGACCACGACTTGTTTAACAAATGCTTTTGTTCACATTTTTAGTGAACTGACTTTTAACTAGGTTTATGCGGTATTTACTGAGAGTTTCTTATTTTTTCGGTAAATACAGCATAAGCCTCTAGTAAATTCAGCTTTTCAATATCGCATGCACTCTCTTTTAGTAAACGGAGCCCATAGTGTCTATAGTAAGATATGAGGATCAACAAAGCTCACCCAGTAAGCAGAATGTATCTTATTCTAAAAAGGGATAAAAGCACTATAGTTTCTCTTAAGAAGTGTATGTTGAATAGCATGTCCTCTGCTGGGCCTTGTGGTACATCAGTACTGTGGTCTTCAGTGTTATAACGACTAGTGGGAGGAACCACTACACCCAGCAATAAGGTTGAGGGTGCGGGATGTGGTGCCATTCCGATCTTCCATGTAAAAATGACTACACCTACCTCTCCACCACTTGTTTATGAACTTCCTTCCAGTTCTCCTTGTCGGAATCAGAGCCCATGTCTGGGTTGAGAGTCTTTAGGGACACGCCGGCCACGTTCACGCCACTCCATACGGGCACTGTGGAAGGACAGAAATCACCAGTGTTATTAAGAAAGCATACTGTATATGTAAACTCTCCTATATGCCAAAAGATTTGTAATTCATGGAAACATGGAAGAACATGGAAATGCAATTATTTTAGTAAATATAAACTGCCAAATACCTTTTCCCATCAGCAGTATATAGCAGAAGTTCTAAGTCTTGTGACTTCTATCAGTGTCTGGTTAAAGCTTGTAGGTGTTTTCATTCTTCTCTGACTGTCCTATGAGAATGCAGGACCCCTGACCCTCTGTCTGGACAGTGCCGATGGGAGGGTGCATGTGATCAGCACAAGGCCAAAGAAAAAAAAAAACACCTCTCTAGCAATACACACCAAACTGAGCATGTGTGTCTCCAATCCTCTATTCTATCAGATGGATTGGGGACAGTAGAAGGGGAGGATCAGAGCAGACAGGATCAAACATCCTTTACACAATGCAGAAGATTAACCCCTTAGGTTCCACAGTGAATATAACAAGCATGCTTTCCTGCATATACAGACTGATTTTACTGTTGTGGGTTTAGTAACACTTTAAGGTGCTATATATGGATAGATTTCACACTTTTTTTTTAGTTAAACGGGTCAATCAATTAACCCCCCCCCCCCCCCCCAAAAAAAAAAGAATTAGATGAACCCCACATACAAAAACATACATATCTAAAAGCAAATGACAAACACAGCAGGGGACCCCAATTGTCAACAAGCAGAGATAACCAAGACGACGCTGTTCTATGAGACCAAGGATATTCTGTTACCACATATTGTTATATAGAAAATCCAAAGCTTTAGGCAGAGAAGTCCCCTTTGCCACCCAAGACACAATTGATTATAACCTTATGATTACTGTGCAAACTCCATTAACCCAAAGCCACCGCTCTGCAAACAGTCATAATACCAAAATAATATTGCATAAGAAAAAGCCTTGGATTGCAGCCAGTGGAGTATGGACCTCTGATCTACAGTAACTGATCCCGGCCATGTAGGTTAATATATAACCGTCACTTGTCTCTGCTAGAAAAATCAGTCTGCAGGGAGTAGATTAAAGTCTATATCAGTGGTCTTTAAACTGTGGTCCAAGGGCCCATCGGAGCCCTTTACTTGCCTTTATCTGGCCATTGGGGCATTATTCCTCCCACTGACACCAACCATGGGGAATAATTCCAGTCACTGACACCAACAGTGGTCACTATTCCTCTCACTGACCCATCAATGGGGCACTATTCCACCCACTGACCCCACAATGGGGCACTATTCCACCCACTGACCCTACAATGAGGCACTATTCCACCCACTGACCCTACAATGAGGCACTATTCCACCCACTGACCTTACAATGGGGCACTATTCCACCGACTGACCCTACAATGGGGCACTATTCCACCCACTGACCCTACAATGGGGCACTATTCCACCCACTGACCCTACAATGGGGCACTATTCCACCCACTGACCCCACAATGGGGCACTATTCCACCCACTGACCCCACAATGGGGCACCATTCCACCCACTGACCCAACAATGGGGCACTATTCCACTGACTGACCCTACAATGGGGCACTATTCCACCCACTGACCCTACAATGGGGCACTATTCCACCCACTGACCCTACAATGGGGGCACTATTCCACCCACTGACCCTACAATGGGGCACTATTCTACCGACTGACCCTACAATGGGGCACTATTCCACCCACTGACCCTACAATGGGGCACTATTCCACCCACTGACCCTACAATGGGGGCACTATTCCACCCACTGACCCTACAATGGGGCACTATTCCACCGACTGACCCTACAATGGGGCACTATTCCACCCACTGACACCAACAATGGGGAATAATTCCAGTCACTGACGCCAACAGTGGGGCACTATTCCTCTCACTGACCCAACAATGGGGCACTATTCCTCCCACTGACACTGATGGGGCACTAGAACTTCTCCTGATACCAACAATGGGGTACTATTCCTCCCATTAATACCAATGATGGGACATTGTTTAGTCCCATTGACCATGGGGCATGTTATGCTCCCACTGGTTACATTTTGCCCCCCTTAAAGTCTGAAGCACCGTAAACTGGCCCTTTGTTTGGAAAGTTTGGAGACCCCTGGTATACTAAAGCCAAAACTTGTTTTCTGGATGGGTAGAGAAGGGTTAAAACCACAGTCAATTCCCCCCAACTTTCCCCATCTGTGTCTCACTTGGTAGATTTCCCTTCACTTCCTATCTTGTGGACTAAACAGGAAGTCGGCGGATATCTTTCCAATGTGAGCAAAAAGTCTTCATTGAGGGATTTAAGCTCTATTCCTGTTCTGCTGACAAATCTAAGGCTACTTTCACACTGGGGCAGGCGGGCGCCAGCGGGAAAGTGGCGCTATTTTTAGAGCCGCTTTACCGTCATTTTAGCTGCACTATTTGGCCCCCAGCGGGGCAGTTTTAACCCGCGCTAGCATCCGAAAAAGGGTTAAAACCGCCCGCAAAACGGTTGCTAACGGTTTGGCGGCGTTGCCCCATTGTTTTCAACGGGTAGGAGCGGTGTATACACCGATCCTACAGCGCGGCAAAGATGCGGCTGGCAGGACTTTTTTTGACCGTCCTGCAAGCGCACCGCTCGGGCTTTCACACTGGAGACACAAGTGAGGCTCTTTACAGGTGCTATTTTTTAGCGCTGTAGCGCCTGTAAAGCGACTCAGTGTGAAAGTAGCCTTACATTTTGGATTTTCCTATTTCTGTCTCAGATGATATTGCCACACCTCTGAAAAGCAATCCACAGAGGTGCTTGACATGTGTAGAGGAAGCAATATGTTGCCTCTTTACCACCTGTCTTTACCTTGTAATTACTGCGCCACATCCACATGTATTGCACCTGGTTGTGGTGTTACCATATTCGCTTAAATTGGTTGCGGGATAAATAAAAAATAAAATTTGTTTTACTATGTTTCTAATTTTGTGGCATTGTGTTTGTTGTCCATTCCGAAAGTCGCCCCCGGTTTGCACATACCTTGATTTGGATACATAATGTTGTCTAGACAGGTCATTGCATGCCTCATGTAATCCATGTTTTATATGGATATGTTCCAGTTTGTACTGGTTGTATGTGCAATAACTGTTAATAAAGACAGATTAAACATAAAGTAGTAATAAAGAAGGCTGTATTAAATCAAGTTCTGCTTTAAGGGAGGGGGGGGGGCAGGTCAACCACCCGGTTATACAACCCCCCCCCCCTCCCAAGTCTAAACGAGCCCTTATTTAACATGGTCGCAAGGACAAACTAAGGCCGGTCATAGATGGATCAAAATTGTGATCCATCTATGGGCAGGCTGCTTTTGCTGAAGTCGATCTAGCAATCGACTTCAGTACATCCAGCCTGTCAGGTTTTTCTTGTGCGACCACTGCCGTCAGCTATAGCCGCCAGCAGTGATCATTGTATTCTGATTGCAGGGAAACCGCTGTCAGAATACAATACTGCAACAGGAGGGATTGCTCACACTGACTGTTAATGGGGGAGAGTGATTTTCTTTCCTTTGACCACAGGTTGAAGGAAAGAAAATTGCATGATGTATCGCTTGCTTTACAGGGGGAATCTCCCCAGTGGGGACACAGATAAAAGTCCTGGCAGGGCTTCTAACCCTTCCCGAATACATGCACTAGTTACCCTTTCCATTCACCATATACTGTAGGTAGGTAGAGATAGCAGTACCTTTTATAATTCTCTCCATCAGCTGTTTCATGCACTCTCCTTCTATCCTCCAAACTGAACACCACAGTGACTGTTATGCAAATTTTGACTTTGTTGGAAGTCAACAGCTAAGCCCCTCTACGCCTGTTCAGGTGGCAGTTCAACATTTTTGAATGACCCATCACTTCCCTTCCCGTGGACACTGGTGATCAGAACAGTGAAGCTCCCTAACAGGAGTACAGACAGGATTAAAAACTTGACAGGGGTTCAACCGAAACCAAACCAAACCAAACCAAACCGAACCTCTTGCAATCATGTAATATGTAATATGTGTCCATCGCAGTTGAGGTTTCTGAGAGCGTGCACAATGTCTGCTCCCAGCACGATGGCCGAGCTGTCACTTGTGATCATGTGCAGGCGAGATGGGCTACCAATCATGTGACCACTGTGACAGCAAATGACAGTGGTCATATGATCAGGAAGTCCATCCTGTCCCCCACCCACCCAATCGTAAGACCCAGGTAAAGGGCCACAGTGGACGGGCAGGAAGGGGTTAACCTGGAGATCTGAATACAATAGAACGTCAGGGGGATTAGTCTATTCCCATCATTTAGCATGAATGGAGGTATCTGTTAGGACCCATTCACATGTGTGGTTATACTGCCACCACTTTTCAGAGGGCATTTGACAAGTAGAGAGGAGGTGATATATTAGACTCCTCAACTAGCTGCTTTAACTCTCAAAATGCCAACCAATCTCACAACTGCGTGCATTGCAGTGCGGTTTTGGTGTGCCCCCATTCGCTTGCGTTGAACGTGATTGCAGGGCTGTTGCGACACGTCCCCATTTACTTGAAAGGGTCGCTTTCGGCAGTGGTACCACCTACCATGCCCTAGTTTAGATTGGCAGGGGCAGTAAAATTGTCTGCTTTAATGCTTTTACTGTCCCTCATGTCAATGAGCCTGCAAAAGAAATCTATACATGTAATATGTATAGAAACATACAGTGAAACGGCCTCCCTCCACTATCTCGGCGCTTAAGGATATGTCAGGTTTCATACAACAGACCTTTCACAGCAGAACGCATAGAGAGAACCAATGGATATGCTGTGATGCTGCCCTGATCGCTGAGGAATACTGTGGTTTATCAATCCATGCTTGATATAGACAACCCTCTGGTGAGTGTAAACCCCGAAGGGGAGCGTGTTGCACAGAGTGGAGTTTTGCAGTGGGGTGTTTTTGATACAACATAGCAAGATTTCCATCTGCGGTTTCTGCGACTGTTTTCTCACATAATCTGTCAATTATTCACTACCCATGTGTACTACATACACATGAAAGCTGATCGTATAACTTTATGGCAGTATAATAACTACTGGCACTTGGCCTGGTCTTGTTATTATTCATTTTTGTTCTGATATTTATGTAATATGTATACATGTAATATAATGCAAATATGGTACAGTAGACAAGTAAAATACAAAAAACCACAGCTATGTAAAGTAAAGGCTCGTAAACACGGTACGAAAATCAGAAGGGGATTGTCGTTTTGACAGGCTGTTGTCCAAAATTCTTACCGTCAGTACACTCCTTTCGACAAATTGTTTTCCAATTTTTGGACAATGAATGTCGGATGACAGGCTAGTAAATTTTTGGCGAACGACGGCTCCACGTCTGATTTTCGGATGGTCAGTACAGAAATGCGTCACACAAAAGTGGAAAAGTACAACCACGCATGCTCGGGATCAAGGAACGAGCCGGAAGAGTTCGGTCTTGTAAACTACCATTCGTAATCTAGAATTACCGTATATACTCGAGTATAAGCCGACCCGAATATAAGCCAAGGCACCTAATTTTACCACAAAAAACTGGGAAAACTTATTGACCCGAGTATAAGCCTAGGGTGAGAAATGCACAGCTACTGTAAGTGGAAAAGAGGGTCAACAATGCCCATTTGCAGCCTCACTGTGCCCATTTGCATGCCTCACTGTGCCCATTTGCAGCCATAGGTCCCCCAACTTCAAACTCGGTAGTTAAGGGTTTCTAGATGCCCCCTAACTGCAGCCAAAATTTGGGGTCTCTGGACCCAAAGGGTCCCAAAATGACATTGCTGCAGATGGACACAGTTGACTGACTTTGGAGCCTTGTATCTCGGGGCCACTTGGTGCTAGGAGCCCCAAATTCAGATATATTGTAGTGCTAGGCGCACTGGGTTTGAACACCAAATTTGGGGTTCCTAGCACCAAGTGGCCCCGAGATACGGGGCCCCAAATTTGGTTCAGAAAATGTCATTCTCCACTGCAGAAAAGTGTTTGACTCGAGTATAAGCCGAGGGGGGCACTTTCAGCACAAAACAACATTTGTGACATGGCAACTGATGAAATGTCAAAATTGTCAAAATGTCACATTTTTCCTCTTACACCATTCAAAGATCCCAACCAAAACATACAAGAAATCACTAATATGTCACTTGCTTAATGCCGCAAAGGCGTGCATATCCCTCTATTGGAAGCAACAGTCGTCACCCCCCCCCCCCCCCCCGAACATTGCACTTTGGCTGAGAAAAGTGGAGAAGGTAAAGAGAATGGAGGGTTTAACCCTCACTGCACAACACAGACAGGAGACTTATACGAAGACCTGGAATTAATGGAATGTCTTTATCTATTCTAATGAAGGGCAACGTCTTCTGGGGTCATAGATCATCTCTGTTTCCACCTTGAGTTCATATCCCTCGGTTACCGCCATGTCTTTCCCCTCCCTTTCTCTGTCCCCTTCCCTCACCCCCTCCTGGGGTGTTCCCTTTCCCTTATACTATTCTACCCTATAACCAAATAGCGTCCTTGGTTTTTCCTTTTTTTTTTTTTTTTTTTTTTTTAAGAAAAGGTGAAAAAGCAAAGGGGGAGAGCCCTCTACCTCCTGACATTTTCACGGAAATTGATGTCTGTGAATGTGAACCTCGTTGGAGACAAACACTTGGCCTACTGTCTCATGCCAACATGTGAGCTGTAATGTAATGTAATTTGCAATTACCTTAGGCATTGTACATAGACTATGTAACTTTGGCATTGTTCACACTCTTTTCTGTTTTTCTTCTTTTTTGGTGTTTAATAAAACTTATATTTGAAAAAAAAAAATATTCACACATACACTAATCTCCCTCTAAGTGCAAGCACCTATATATACAATCAGTTTGACTCAACGGGGTGTTGCAGTAAATAACAGAAATCTAACTTAAAATATGATTGGCTGTGATAAGCATCAGAACATAATCATTGCTCTTTAAATGGAGGTATTCAATACTCTGAACGTGTTCCATCAAAGCCAGATTTGTGATTCAGCTGGTTTAAAGAGTCTGACATTCTGCGCAGCAACTGTTTTACAGTAATGTGACCTTTCCAGGCCCTTCAGGGTGAAGGCCGCAGCGTCTGACCTACTTGTGTTACACTGGTGACCTTTTCCGAGAGGATAAATTTAGAAGGGATCTTGGGTTACTTAAGGTTCTGCCTAAAAATATTCTCCACCAAACTTACCGCTGGAGTCTCCGTGTTCACCGATGACCCAGCCGTGACAGCTCAGTGGACTGATCCCCAACTTCTCTGACATGAGGTAGCGGAAACGGGCTGAGTCCAGATTGCAGCCGCTGCCGATGACCCGGTTTTTGGGGAAGCCGCTGATCTTCCAGGCCACGTAGGTCAAAATATCCACTGGAATGAAAGAAGGAGGATAGTATATTATATTCGATTCATTATATTGTGAAGTCGATCGCACTAATAGTATGAGGTTCTTGGAGGAAATTAATACCATTTGCAGACATACTTGTATCTCAGATAATGGATTTCTAGAAGATATGATGCCATCTAGCCTTACAGGACAAAGTGACAGTGTTTCTGCAAAGGGGACCCCCCCTGATGCTCACCTTACATGCACTCCCTCACTGCTGCTTTATCTGTCCCAACCAAAGCTGAATTCAGCCATGTCAGCAATCCAGGGAAGGTCTTTGGACCCCCTTTTTTTTATATGCTTACCTTTTCCAGGTGTCTTCAGCCGGGTCACATGCTAAGCAAGGTCCCCTTCCTTTCTGGATCTTCTCCAGCGGTGTGTGGTTCTCAAAGATGCAGATGACATCAGCACCCCTATCTGCATTGTTTTATGCAAGTTCAAGGTGCTGTAGTGTCTCCCTCTAAGGAGGCAGGTCCATGACACTTTGCACTCATAGGATGTCCACTGGATGTCATTCAACCCAGAAGACTGAGGACATCTAGTGGTGGAAAAGAATTACTATGGGGTAAAGCGCTGGAGACGGGGTGAGTATTGCAGCCAAAACTGCGGGGGGACCTTTTTTTTTTTTTTTTTTTTGGCCAAGGTTGGGCTTCAAAAGAGATTTCTATTTAATAGATGCATTTATCCAGTCTTGCAGCTTTTGATTCTGTCATCTATTACTTTAAAACCCAAACGCCAGCCAAACCTTTTAGTTTTTGGCAGGGCCAGTAAGGTTTAGCAGCTGGACCATGCTGAAGGCAAACGCTGTTGGTTGCTAGGACACTGGTGGCCTGGGCCACACAGCGTCACTGCTTGCTAAAACACTGGCAGCCCCGGGCCTACAGGATCATTGCTTGTTAGGATGCAGGTCACTGGGCCGCACAGGCTGAAGCCTGCACTATACCAACTAATGACGCTGTGCAGCCTGGGGGCTAAAGATAATCAGGACTGAACATGCATTGAGGACAGAGTGTCTAGTATGCAAACTCCAGTCTCAGTCCCACCACCCACTGTGAGTGCTGACTGAGGCAACCACCCCAATTGGCCTTATGTACGACATGGCCCTGGTTAGTATTAGTTACTGTGTGGTCGCCTGGACAGGAAGCAAGCAGAACCTCTTCAACAGCACACACACAGCAATCCAAGCCTTTCTGCAGTAGAGGCAGCTTTAACCCTTTACCGCTTCACCGGAAACCCAATTACTGTTTGTAGCCCTTTCCGGTTAATAGTGGCACAGGCAATGCAGACTCCTCACCAGGGTTGGAGACGACGAGCAGTATGGCGTTTGGACTGTATTTCACAATATTGGGAATGATAAATTTGAAGATGTTGACATTGCGTTGGACCAGGTTCAGGCGGCTCTCTCCTTCCTGTTGACGAGCGCCAGCTGTTATCACCACCAGCTTGGAGTGGGCTGTAACGCTGTAATCTGGAACATAGATGGGGTATTCAACTAACTTTGTAGAAGACACCTCTACAGTCATGTTTTACATAACTACATAAATACAAAGCTACATAAGTGAGCTAACACATTATCGTACCTGTATCTCAAAATATTTTACAAAGAAAAATGGTAATAAATTGTTCTTTTTTCTGCACAAAATGAATATTTCTCTTTCATATGGAAGCTGTAAAGATCAGATTTGAGCCTTCACCACCTGTAACTCTGCGCTGCTTATGTCAGACTACAGTGCACACCTGCCCTGATCAGGAGTGCTTAAAGTAGAACTATGGACACACTATAAAATCATATATGTGAGGTAGACTGCCCATACAGGTAAGATGGGGCTTTGTTTTTCTAAGTACACTCTAGAACATTTTGTAAATACATTTGGTGCCTGCCAGTGGAACCATTGGAAAGGCATTTTCTTTGAAAGTGTGACAATGCTCTTCCTTCTGCAGTAAAACCACTGCAGTGCTGTCAAGCTTGATACTGCTCTAGCCCAAGAGTCTCCAGACTTTCCAAACAAAGGGCCAGTTTACAGTCCTTCAGGTTTTAGGGGGGGGGGGGGGGGGGGGCTGGCTGTTGCCAGTGGGAATATAATTTTTTTACTATCCCATCCCACTGTTGGCGTCAGGGGCAGGAATTATGCCCTATTATAGGTGTCAGTGGGCATAAATGTATCAGTGGGATGAATAGTGCCCCAAGGGCTGAATAAAAGAAAGCAAAGGGCCTTAGTTTGGAGACCACTGTTCTAGCCGTTTAGATGCTGGCACCATTAAAAGGAGCTTAGGAAAAAGATGCAAAAATCCTGCTCAGACCCTCCCATCCATTCAGCACTATCTGGTACGGTACAGGAGAGATCCAGCTTTCCAGCAGAATTTACTATTAAAAAAGAAGGAAATTACTTTTCTTTATAAGGCATTTAACATGTCAATTTGCTTTGAAAATGTTTATCACTTTGGGATGCTCTGCATCAGTGCTTGCCCAGGGCTTAGCAATAAGAGCAATCCAGGGAAGCAGATTGTGGCCCCTGGGGGTAGAAAATGTCCCGGGCCCAGCATTAGCATGGCCCCAGGCTTGGTGGTCATTAGGAGGAGGAGTAGTGCACCATCATTGGTATTATTGGGAGCAATAATACCCCATCTTTGGTGTCAGTGGAAGGAACAGTGCCCCATTGTTGGCGTCAATGGAAATCAAAGTGCCCCGTCATTGATAATAGTGGGAAGAAGAATGCCTCATCAATAATGTCAGTGGCAGGATTTATGCTCCACTGTTGGCTTCAGTGGGAGGAGTGGTACCTAATATCATTGGGAGGAATAGTGCCCCAAGGACCGTATAAAGGCTAGCAAAGGGCCACATCCGGCCCTAGGGCTGAAGTTTGGAGACCACTATTCTAGGTAATCTTAGGAACAAAAAGCTATGCAAAAATCTTTATAAATTGACTTTTACAAAATAAATGCCATATAGAGCTGTAATTTAATAAACAGTAAATTCAGTAAACCCATGTGACCTTTAGTAAATCTTTAGTAAAATTTAACTCCAAAAAATTCTGATTGTTGATACAGAAAATATTCCATGTCCTATTCTTCTGTGAACTGACGCCAATGTAAGTAGTGGTAACAGGACATCTCTAAGGAGCTGGAGCTTTAATAGAAAACACAGACCTTTGCCGGAGACAATCTTTGGGGTCTTCAGGAAAAGGCTGCCGTGCTGCAGATCCATCATTTCACCCTTCAGTTTGTCTTCAATCACATCAACCAGAGCAAGTTCATCGGCCATCTCCTGCAAAGTGAAGAGGATAAACCACATGGATTGCGTTCAATAAAATATTGAATTTGGAGAAAAAAAAGCATAGATGTACTTCCACCTTTAAAGTGACCCTGAAAAAAAAGAGAAAAAAAAAAGGAGTTTCTATACTTGCCTTTCTGGCACCCTGTTTCTTCAAACTCCATTGCTTGGTGTTCCCTGGCCACTGCAGGTATTATACATTTCTGGGTTTGTCAAACACCTGTTCCCCCTGCCAGACAGTGGTTCCTCCCTCCGGCCTATTGTGATGTATGAGCTGGCAACAGGAAATGCAGCGTGTGGCAGGGGAGCTAGTACTAGATGTAGACCAGCTACAGTGGCCGGGAAGCAAAAAAAGAGCCAGACTTTGAAAAAACAGGAAACCAGAAAGGTAAGCATACATGTTTTTCTGGTAAGACCAAGTTTAAAGGGGCCCTTCTGTGTGCCCCTGTGAACCTAGTTTCACTTATTGAGGATGTACTGACTTTGAGACAAAGCCCTGCCAATTTGGCATCCACTTGTACTGTGGCAGTGCCTCAGTGGCCAGTAAGGACAGGAAAAACGTCGGATAGGTACTTAGAGGCCTTTAGTAAGTAAGTGAAACTAGTTTCAGAGAGGTGCAATGAGGAGGGTTTTTATTTTTTAATAACAACAGGCATCTTGTATAAAATGGATGACAAGGTCATTTTAATTGGGTTAAAAATGATCATGGTCAAGTCCACTTATGAAATATGTCAAACTCACCTTCTGCAGGACGCTGATGGCACAAGCCATGCCCACTGCACCCACGCCAACGATGGTGACCTTGTTGTGGGAAGAGGGAGGGTCGCTCACCAGATTGTGAATCAGCTTTTCCTTTGTGCCGGCCATCTTGCTGTCTATGAAATAAACACAGTGGAATCTCAGTACTGGGGTAAAGGGCACAGAGTGTTGCACATTAACCCACATTTGCTGTAATGTATAAATAAAACCTGGACTTGGCTGCAAAAAGTACACAAGAACCAGATAGTCTTGGGAGGTGTCCTGTGACCCTCATCACCTAAGCTCTATATACTGCATATAATCTAAGATCTATATACTGCATATAATCTAATAATTCTGCTTTATTAGATCTATAAAAAAAAAATAAAAAACTTTTTTTATGCCAAAAACGACTGAGCCAGCCTCCCTAAGCTGTCTTGGACGGGCCCCTCTGACTTCCAGGTCCCACTGACAGTTGCACCTTTTGCACCCCCTATATTACACCCTAGATGGGCTCTTTCTTTGCTCAGGCCCACATGTACTGATGCACAAGCAACCCACTTCTGTCATTCAGCGCATGTTCCCCAATAAGGAATCTGACTGTGTTGCCTGGGGCAACCCTAAACTTTCCAGTCTGATGCTTTTATAGACAAGGCCTAAACTTGACAGATAATTTTCTTTCACAGTGATGAATAAAAGGACTGAGACAGAAAAGCCTACAATTGTCTGCTGTAGACAATATAAAACAGTACTTCTTGCAATAGGTACAGAGGGAATAATAAAGCCTGCCTCCAACTATCATTCTGCGCAGCATTTAGGAAGCCAGGCCTCAAGATTTCCTGTACATACAAGATCTCTCTTGTGACCATTATAATTAAAAAATGGACGTATTCCAAGTAGCAAAGAGGAAGAAAAGGTCGCCAAGCAACGATCCTTGTGTTTATTCTAGAACAGGTTTTTATATAACGCTAGGCCCGAACTGATATACACGCCCATAGCTGGCTGCTTTCCCTTCTCACACTTCACCATGCTGTCAGTTTGTGGTCTTGTTAACCATAAGGATATAAAATTTAAATACTGACATAGTACCACAAGCTGGAATCGTATTTTCTACAAAAGTAACGGTCGTCAAGCATAAGGTGACCAGACGTCCCCGTTTTCCGGGGACAGTCCCCGTTTTCCGACTATGATCCCCGGACCCCGTTTGTCCCCGCTTTTGTCCCCGGTTTTGCCGGTCGGCATTTAGGCAGCGGCAGTTTCCCGATGTATGGGGGCGTTTCCCAATGGACGGGGCGTTTCCCAGTGGACGGGGGCGTTTCTCCAAGAGATAGCACATGCAGAGCTATGTAGAGTGACTGTAGAGGAGGAGCTGGAGCGGCTCCAGCCTACCTATGCTGTGCTAGTGTAGTTAGAAGCTGCCACTCCTCCTTAGCTGAAAAATGCATCAGGTGACTCTTCCAGCATCCCGCCCCTCTCCTCCTACCTCTGCTCCCTCCTCCAATCGCGCTCCTGGCAGCATAGGGGAGAGGACAGAGTACAGCGTTCCTCCCCTTCCCTCTGGTCCTGCAAGGCACTATGGGAATTGTAGGCAAGAAGTAGTATAGAGTGAATGGCCACAAGCAGGTGAGTTTTTATGCTAGCAGCTAACATGATAAAATTTTTCTCCTTCACTGGTGGGCACTGACAGGCAGCACTCATGTGGCACTATATATATATATATATATATATATATATATATATATATATATATATATATATATATATATATATATATATATATATATATCTATAGATATAGATAGATCTATCTATATCTATCTATCTATCTATCTATCTATCTATCTATCTATCTATCTATCTATCTATCTATCTATCTATCAAATATGCAATTGATTATATAAAAAAAAAATCAAATATATGTGATAGTTTTGTTTAACTAGCATTGCAGGAAATGTCATTCTTGAATGTGTGCGCTGTAATATGTTTCTCCACTAATTCAGGGTACTTTGTCGCAGTAAGACCCCTTTCACACCGAGCCGCCTATAGCGTCGGCGGTAAAACGCCACTATTTTTAGCGGAGTTTTACCGTCGGATTTGCGGCGCATTTCAGCCGCTAGCGGGGCGCTTTTACCCCCCGCTAGCAGCCGAGAAAGGGTTAAAACCGCCCGCAATGCGCCGCAATAGCGGGGTTTTGCCGGCGGTATCCCAGCACTGCCCCATTGATTTCAATGGGGAGCAGCGGTGAAGGAGCGGTAAACACACCGCTCCTTCACCGCTCCAAAGAAGCTGCTGACAGGACTTTTCCTGATGTCCTGCCAGCACACCGCTCCGGTGTGAAAGCCCTCGGGCTTTCACACTGGAAACAATAGAGCAGCTGTTTGAGGGCGGATTGCAGGCGCTATTTTTAACGCTATAGCGCCTGCAAAACGCCCTCGGTGTGAAAGGGGTCTTAGTGGGCTTAGCACTATATGACCATATAGTGTGACCAAACCCCCGTATTTTTTTGAATATGTTCAGGTGTTTAACTAGCCCTGCAGGAAATGTCATTCTTGAATGTGTGCGCTGTAATCTGTTTTGTACAGTTTGTAGGTCTTATAGCAGCACCATCTTGAATTTAAACGCATTGTAGGGTGTGCCCCCCAAATATGTTTTTGTATATGTAAGCTGTGTAAATCAAAACAGTCCAAAAAAAACTGTATTCGTGAATCCAATGAAACATACAGGAGCTCAGTCCACAAATGACATCTGCTGTAAGGCTGCTTTCACGCTGGGGCGGGGTCGGCGGTAAAGCGCCGCTATTTTTAGCGGCACTTTACCGTACATTTGTAGTCTTATAACAGTTCGCTATTAATATTTTATTATTTATGTTCGAAGATATCCTACATGTTGTTACCATGTATTCTTTTACTGTTCTGAATTGTTAATTTATTGTTCATTGTTATTGTTGAACCAAAATTCTTTGGCAAGAATAAAATACAAAATATGCATTGAAAAGTTTTATCTCCATCTTATCTTCTTAACATTTGGTAGTCGTATCCCAAAAAATTCTAAGAATTTTTTTTTTTAATCTCATGGATGAAATGTGAGAAATAACGTATATATTGTATAATCCTTCCATAAACATATACCACATACACTGCATATATAATTTGAGGAATATATGCTTATAAAATCGTTTACCATTTGCCAAAAAAAAACTGTCCCCGGATTTCATTTCGAAAATCTGGTCACCTTAGTCAAGCAACAAACCCTGTATTTACTCTAGAGCAGGCTTTTGCGTGTCACTAGGCCCCAACAGAGACATACACCTATAGCTGGGTACTTTGCATACATCCTGACCCTATATGTCAGCACCATCACTGAGCGGTGATGGGGGGGTGGGGGGGGGGGGATTACTGGCAGCGCTTCTTCCATTGACCTGAAAAGGAACCGCTTTGCGTTTATGACTTTTTTGTGTTTATTTTCTTACTGGCCTCTATAAGAACTCAGATTAAATGTTCTTTCTATACCTGTGTCCTCCTGCTTCAGCCTAAAAAAAAAAAAAAAAAGAATACTTTCTAGATATTCCTCTTCCAGTCACTGATTAGCGCTGATAGTAATCCCCCCTCATCCCTCAGTGATGGTGCTGCCATATAGAGTCAGAATGTAAGGAAAGTGCCCAGCTATAGGTGACTGTCTCCATTGGGGCCTAGCGACACACAAAAGCCTGCTCTAGAGTAAATACAGGGTTTGTTGCTTGGCGTCCTTCCACAAATCCAGCTTGTGGTATATCAGTACCGGTATTTAAAATATTAATCCTTATGGTTACCAAGACAACAAATCAACAGCATGTTAAATCTTCAGAATTAGAATTATAACTAATAACGAAAAAGGAACATTGCATTATTCAAGCACAGTTGCTGTGGTAACCAGGATTTGGCAGCGAGCCTGCATTCCTGCATTCACACCTGAGCAGAACATAAGCAGAGAGTATTTTAAAGCGTTTTTTTTTTTTTTTTCCCAGATTTTTTTTTTTTTTCTGGCAGTTTTGTAAACTTCAGGCATTTGTTTTCTTAGCAATGGGAAGAGATCAGTTCTATAAAAAGGAGAGGAAATCTTTAGGTGTAAAACCACTCGCAGAATTGTGTGAAAACAGCTAAAAAAAAGGCTTGAGGTCTCATGCACACTGGGTATAAAAAAAACACTGCTTTTCAGGGTGTTTGGCATTTTTTTTCTGCCTCTAAACACCCCTCTGTGTTAGCCTATGGCAGTGATGGCGAACCTTGGCACCCCAGATGTTTTGGTACTACATTTCCCATGATGCTCAACTACATTGCAGAGTGCATGAGCATCATGGGAAATGTAGTTCCAAAACATGTGGGGTGCCAAGGTTCGCCATCACTGGCCTATGGGGTTGATTTACTAAAACAAAGATTGTGCACTCTGCAAGGGAAATTGCTCCAGAGCTTAGTAAATGAGGTAAAGCTTCACTTTACAAAGAATACCCAATCACATGCAAGGAAAAAAAATAAAAAATTGCATGTTTGCTTGCACATGATTGGATGATGGAAGTCAGCAGAGCGTCTCCTCATTTACTAAGCTGTCCAGCAACTGTACTTTGCAGAGTGCACAGTATTTGCCATAGGGGTTGATTTACTAAAGGAAAATCCACTTTACACTGCAAGTGCACTTGGAAGTGCGGTCGCTGTAGATCTGAGGGGCACATGCAAGGAAAATAAAAAACAGCATTTTAGCTTGCACATGATTGGATGAAAAAAATCAGCAGAGCTTCCCCTCAGATCTACACGAAGTGCAGATCCACTCTGCACTTCCAAGTGCACTTGTAGTGCAGAGTGGATTTGCCTTTAGTAAACCAACCTCCATGTCTCCATGCACAAATACGTGTTTACAGCGTATTAGAAGAGAAGAGTTTTGAGACAGGAAAAAAAAAACCGTCAGTGGGCAGAACTGAAATTCAATGAATGAAAGGGGTGTAGCGTCCCATATGGCGATCCATCACATTTGGCTACCTGCTGCACTGCGCATGCGCGACGCCGCCATATGCGTGCCAACACTGTGGCGATCTGCGCTTGCGCAGAATTTTGTGGCCACACCCCTGAGTCCAGGTTCAAGCCCCATCATCCAAGTGGACATAGAGTTAGATTATAATTATGCAGAGTGAAGCGAGGCCGTGCCAAAAGAGTGACGCGCGAAGCGAGCCCGCAAGGGGACCTGTGGCAAAGTCGTCTTACAACAGTGTTGGAACGCATAGGGCAGCGTCGCACATGCGCACTGCAGCGGGTAGCAAAATGTGATGGGTAGCCAAATGTGACGTGACAGGGGCATGCCAATGACAGTCAGGTTGGGAAGAATAGGGCTAGATTAAGCTGGATGTCCTACAACCTGAAAATGAGGTGGGCTCTATCTGACTTGCTGCAGCCTCTAATGCACATTGTGAGAAGCTCACAGCATGCAGCGAAATCAGAGCAAACAGTTTCAGTCTAGGAGAGGAGCCTATACAACTGTGCAAGACTGAAGAGAAGGCCGGGGATCAGATTTAACTCTAGAAGTCAGTATTACACATTGCGGCTCCATGGAGATAGCCTGGCCACCGACTGCAATGACGCCAGAAATAGAATGGACAGCCCCTGGAGACAACGCAGAATCTTCAGATCTACAGGAGGAGAGCTTTCTTTACCTAGGTGAGATCAGTGACGTAAAATGCATGAAAACATCAATATGTACAATCTTCTCTCTGTACATCTTCTATTCCACCATAGGGAACATTTTGTAGATCTGCATGGATTTATTTTTCATACCATTTTGTTTTTTTTAGGTGTTGATTTTACCAATTGGATTGCAACCTGAAAAGATTATATATATATATATATATATATATATATATATACACACACATATACACATACATACATACGTATATATATATATATATATATATATATATATACACATACACATAGTATATATTGCAAAGCAAACCTAAAAAGTATCCATAGCCAAAAATTTTCCTAATCTTAGGGGAGGGTTAAAATCACCTTTTTTTTTTCTATGTACATTGGAAAGATCTCTAAATTTTGGTCACAGAGTCACAATAGGAAGTAAGAGGAAAATCTCTCCAAAAAATCTCTCCATACATGGTTCCGTTTTTTCGTTCCCGCTGCGCTATTGTATTCTGACCAGTGGCGGCTGGTGGTAATTTTCATTGAGGGAGGCGGCAAAGAGGGACAACCCCCCCCCGGTGGTCGGTCAGTGGGACGGACTTGTGCACTTACCCCATATCTATGCGGCGCTTCTTTCAGGCCCCCCCGGCGGCAGTGGCTTTCCCGTTCTGCTCTCCACAGGTGACGGCCCTGGCTACCGTTTTTTCTCTCCTTCTTGGTGGCCAATCGGGAGTCTTCTCTTTTCGGCCAATCAGAAAGCGGGTCTTACACCCACTTCTGATTGGCTAGATCGAGAATCAGTGTTACAACAGCGAATATTCATTCGCTGTTGTAACACCTGGGTGGGCTCATGGCGCAATACTTTGCGCCACGATCCCACATATTTTGAAGCCTATTAGAGCCTATGGATCTAGTCAGGTGCTTAAAAAAAAAACACCTCTGCCTCTGTAATTCAGGTGCCTGGCGTCCTACAAGGGGCCGGACGCCTGAATAGGGGGTGGCAGCGGCGGCCGTTGATAGATTCATGCTATGCATGAATCTATCCATTAGTCATGCAGGGGGTGGCGTGGAGAGAGGGGGCGCCCCTAATGGACGGGCCACCGCTGATTCTGACAGTGGGGGGGACTCCCCCGGCGTCTGAATACACAGATTAGCACTGAAGCCTATTGCCTGATAGTGTGATCAAGCAGCTTTTATCGGACAGGTCGGTTGAAGAGAAGTCAATCGGTAGATCAACCCTGTCCCTCAGGGCCCAACTTCTGTTCAACCGTAGTGGCCACACATGTTCATAATTCATCCAGTTCTTTGTGAACCATCCGAATTTGGATCCATCCATGGCCACCTTAAAGCAGAACTTCACATCTAAAAAGGGAAGTTCCGCTTTTCTGCCTCCTCCTCTTTAACTTTTGGGCACTTTTGCGGAGCAGGAACTTGGTTTTGACATGTAGCCCCCCCCCCCCCATCGCTCCTACTTCAACCCGGATCACCTAGGCGATCCAAGCGGAAGTCGTTATATATATATATATATATATATATATATATATATATATATATATATATTTTTTTTTTAAATTTATATTTATTTATTAATATTAGACAATTGACAATTTCTACTGTCCCTTCCCATGCTCCAGCGTTGTCCTCCTTGGTCTGTTGCCAATGGTCCTCTTCATGGTGGAAAGACACTTGCACCTTTTTACTCTTATCTTGTGAGCCCAACCTGTCATTTACACCCCCAACCCCCAGGGGGCGCCTCATTACACAGGCTGGGCTCACAACACTCCAGGACAAAGCGGCACGCATACATCATGAACCCAGGGGGTGTGTCCATGACAGCCTGGAGAACTGATTGAGGCAGCAACCAAGGTCAGAGAAGGATGCAGAGGGCGGTGATGGAGCGTAGAGTAGGCAAGCAGTGCATTTTAATCTTCTCATTTACACACAGGGGAAAAAAAAAATAAAAGAATAGAAAAATAATTGAAGTCGGCATTGGGTTTAACACACAGCAACCATTGCATGAACACTCAGAGATAATTTATGTTTTTTATTATCAATACATCCCTATATCTGTGATGAAACATCCCAACCAGATGCTTACATTCTGCAATAAATATTCAGGAATTGTACATTACACCCGCCATATGCAGCGATATAGTAAAGTGCTATCCAATAGAATCATAGAAACCAATTCAATAATTGTGTCATGGACACGGCTCATCTAATTAGCAGACGGCGCGGTTGAGTAGAGTTAAGTGATGCGCAATGACGCGATGGCCATGCTGGAGGACAGATGAAGGTTTCTATTCAAGGACACAGTGATGCGGAAGTGGTACATCCCTGAAAATGGAACATTCCAGCCCGGGATCTGCAATTCCTGAATATGACGGATGATCAAGCAAGTGAAGAAAATTACCCTAGACAGAACCATTGATCTTCACTAAACGCATGTCACAATATTTTTTTGATTCCTATTTTTTTTCTTTATTATTTTGATCATTTTTTGTATTCTTTTTATTCATATTTATTTTTGATTATTTTTATTCCTATTTTTGATTATTCCTTTTAATTATTATTTTTATAATTATTTGTATTTTTATTCTTATTTTTGATTATTATTTTTATTCTTTTCATTATTTTTTTATTATTATTATATTTTTTTTATTATTATATTTATTCTTGATTATTTTTATTCCTATTTTTGATTATTCCTTTTAATTATTATTTTTATAATTATTTGTATTTTTATTCTTATTTTTGATTATTATTTTTATTCTTTTCATTATTTTTTTATTATTATTATACTTATTCTTTTTATCCTTATTTTATTTTTTATATACTTTTTTATTATTATTTTTATTCCTACTTTGATTGTTATTTATATTCTTTTCTTTATTTAGATTTATCTTTGATTATTATGTTTATTCTTTTCAATGTTATTCCTATTTTTATTCTTTTTATTTTTATTTTTTTATTCCTAATTTGGATTTGATTCCATTCCAATAACCCAGCTGGATACAGATCATAACAAAGCTTTTTCTCTTCTCCCACGCTGAGGCAAGCAATTGCTCCACGTCCTATCCTGCCAATGACCCCCAGGGCTACGCAGAGGTCAAACGCTGCAACCTTCCCGTATTGCAGATGTGCAGCGTATCATAAATTCTTACAGGAACTAAATAAAAAATGCAATGATGATTTATTTTCATTCTTTTTACCAAAAAAAAAAAAAACGTCTGCTAACATCAGAAACTGTGTTCCTTGCTAGAAAGGAATCGGCCAGAGTGAATTCCACGTTGGGCTTTAATCAGCTTAGGAAAGCTTAGGCCTGTTCTTACTTAATGACGCTATGATGTAATCGGGAGGTATAAACTGATGATGCACAGGGAATGGAAGAAGCAATGGGGGGCCTAGAAAATAAATTGAAAGGGTCAGTCCACCTCCAAGTGATATTTTAATTATGGATGGAGGCAGGTGGGCTCAGTCAGCCCCTGTTTTTGAGATCACAACAGGAGTACAGAGACCTGGGAACTCAGGACCGGGATGGTGGGAGCCCCTCATAATAGGCACATCAGGTGTACCCAAAATTTTGTATATTGACCTACAGTGTCCAGCTGCTGAGTTTTAGTAATTAGGTTTTGCGCTGTCGGTTTCTTCTGTTTAAGTGTTACATCAGATGTACCAACCCTAGTACTCAGCACAGGGATGGTGGGAGCCCCTCATAATGGGCACAGTAGGTGTACAGACCTGGGAACTCAGGACAGGCATGGTGGGAACCCCTCATAACGGGTACAGCAGGTGTACCAATCCTAGTACTCAGCACAGGGATGATGGGAGCCCCTCATAATGGGCACAGCAGGTGTACCAATCCTAGTACTCAGCACAGGGATGGTGGGAGCCCCTCATAATGGGCACAGTAGGTGTACAGACCTGGGAACTCAGGACAGGCATGGTGGGAGCCCCTCAATGGGTACAGCAGGTGTACCAAACCTAGTATTCAGCACAGGGATGGTGGGAGCCCCTCATAATGGGCACAGCAGGTGTACCAACCCTAGTACTCAGCACAGGGATGGTGGGAGCCCCTCATAATGGGCACAGTAGGTGTACAGACCTGGGAACTCAGGACAGGCATGGTGGGAGCCTCTCATAACGGGCACAGCAAATGTACCAACCCTAGTACTCAGCACAGGGATGGTGGAAGCCTCTCATAATGGGCACAGTAGGTGTACAGACCTGGGAACTGAGTACAGGGATGGTGGGAACCCCTCATAATGGGCACAGCAGGTGTACAGACCTAGGAACTCAGTGCAAGGATTTTGGGAACCCCTCAAAATGAGTGCAGCAGGTGTACAGACCCGGGAACTCAGCACAGGGATAGTGGGAACCCCTCATAATGGGCACAGCAGGTGTACAAACCTGGAAACTCAGGACAGGGGTGGTGGGAGCCCCTCATAATGGGCACAGCAGGTGTACCAACCCTAGTACTCAGCACAGGGATGGTGGGAGCCCCTCATAATGGGCACAGTAGGTGTACAGACCTGGGAACTCTGCACAAGGATGGTGGAAATCCCTTATAATGGGCACAGCAGGTGTACAGACCTGGGAACTCAGCACAGGGATGGTGGGAACCCTTCATAATGGGCACAGTAGGTGTACAGACCTGGGAACTCAGGACAGGCATGGTGGGAGCCTCTCATAACGGGCACAGCAAATGTACCAACCCTAGTACTCAGCACAGGGATGGTGGAAGCCTCTCATAATGGGCACAGTAGGTGTACAGACCTGGGAACTGAGTACAGGGATGGTGGGAACCCCTCATAATGGGCACAGCAGGTGTACAGACCTAGGAACTCAGTGCAAGGATTTTGGGAACCCCTCAAAATGAGTGCAGCAGGTGTACAGACCCGGGAACTCAGCACAGGGATAGTGGGAACCCCTCATAATGGGCACAGCAGGTGTACAAACCTGGAAACTCAGGACAGGGGTGGTGGGAGCCCCTCATAATGGGCACAGCAGGTGTACCAACCCTAGTACTCAGCACAGGGATGGTGGGAGCCCCTCATAATGGGCACAGTAGGTGTACAGACCTGGGAACTCTGCACAAGGATGGTGGAAATCCCTTATAATGGGCACAGCAGGTGTACAGACCTGGGAACTCAGCACAGGGATGGTGGGAACCCTTCATAATGGGCATGGTACCCAGGAACTCATTGCAGAGATCTCACCAATACAGAATACCAGAAACTGTCAGAAAAATGAACCATTGGGTGGACTGGTCCTTAAAGCGTTCACAGCACAGTGCATGCATTCATGTGGTTGGCATGCCTTTTAGACCCATTGCATTTTTTAAAATGCAGGTAGGCGCATCCAAAATGCACCATGCGGACCGCTTCACAACGCATTGCAACACAAGGCAACATATTCTCTCTTGTCCGTTCCTCCAATGCAGCCACATTCTTGGCACGTCACGTTGAGCAAACCAATCTGTAGCCATTTTGAGGCGACAACGCTTAGCATGTTAAAGGGTCAACAGGTCATGCTGGGATTTGTGGTTCCATAACTGAGAGCTTGAAGCTGCTCCTCCCCTTCTGAGATCTTATTTCCCCAGCAAGATGTCGCCCCACCCTGCAGAGAGACGCAAACCCCCACAGACTGACTCACTTCCCCCGCCATCAGTACCCAGCTACAGCAGGAGGGCCAGTGCCAATCACAGCGCCAACCCACCAGCACCCACTTGTTATTTTATATCAAAGACCCTCCAATGAAATCCAGGCTATAAATAAATCCAGACGCACAGCGGACAGAAAATCTTCACCGTTATATGTCCTAGGCGTGGAGAAGGCGCCTCCAGGGGACTGGAGCTCTGTTAAGAAATGCATGTCACCCTGCCCTACGTCTGCTGATAATCCATAACCTGGGGTCATCGGTGCAAGATGTTACCGATTTCATTAGAAATTGTTGAGTCCTAAAATGTATTTACGGTGCTAAGAATATATTTATGGCTGTGTGGCATCAATGTATATGATGCAACAATGTAGCAATAACATGCATCCTTTGCAAAAAAAAAAACCTAAATAAAATAAAAAATGTTTGTTTTTTTATTTTATTTTTGCAAAGGATGCATGTTATTGCTACATTGTTGCATCGTAAACATTAATGCCACAAAGCCAGAAATAAATATTTTATATATTTTTAACTAAATAGCAGAATTGCATATTGCAAAAGCAACAATGTAGCAATAACATGCAGTTTAAAAAAAAAAATAAGTAGCAGAATTGAACATTGCAAAAAGGGCATGTGCATAATTAAGCAGACTAACTGTATATATTAATATATACAGTTTGTCTGCCTAATTATGCACATTAATTTAATACATATAGCATTATAAATACATTGTATCAATATCTGATACTCATGTGACATTTCTCTGCTAGGAATTCAGCCCCCATCTGACTATATATGAGCCATGATGATAATGATCTAGGACCTCACCCGCGGGCCACCACCCCCCAGCCGCCCTCACCTAGGTTCGATCCCGGGTCCTCTCTGCTCGTCGATGCTCCGATCCGCAGAGATCTCGGCTGGAAGGAGACAGATATAGTGTCAGCTGTCACTACGTCACCACACTCATTAGCATAGAGCGGAGGACGTGCCTGTGAACAGGTCCTGCGGCGGGCGGAGGGATATCAGAGGAAGGATGCAGAGATGAGATCGGAGAGGAGAGGAGGCTGAGTTCTGGCCTGCAGACACAGTGTTATTTATGTCATATAATGTACTCCCTGTACCCATAAATTCATACCCCACCCCCAGTTTATAACACTGTGCTCCCTGCACCCCAAGACTCATCACCCCCCATATATAACACTGTGCTCCCTGCACCCACAGACTCATCACCCCCCATATATAACACTGTGCTCCCTGCACCCCCAGACTCATCACTCCCCATATATAACACTGTGCTCCCTGCACCCCCAGACTCATCACCCCCCATATATAACACTGTGCTCCCTGCACCCCCAGACTCATCACCCCCCATATATAACACTGTGCTCCCTGCACCCCCAGACTCATCACCCCCCATATATAACACTGTGCTCCCTGCACCCCCAGACTCATCACCCCCCATATATAACACTGTGCTCCCTGCACCCCCAGACTCATCACCCCCCATATATAACACTGTGCTCCCTGCACCCCCAGACTCATCACCCCCCATATATAACACTGTGCTCCCTGCACCCCCAGACTCATCACCCCCCATATATAACACTGTGCTCCCTGCACCCCCAGACTCATCACCCCTCATATATAACACTGAGCTCCCTGCACCCCCAGACTCATCACCCCCATATATAACACTGTGCTCCCTGCACCCCCAGACTCATCACCCCCATATATAACACTGTGCTCCCTGCACCCCCAGACTCATCACCCCTCATATATAACACTGTGCTCCCTGCACCCCCAGACTCATCACCCCCCATATATAATACTGTGCTCCCTGCACCCCCAAACTCATCACCCCCCCCATATATAACACTGTGCTCACTGCACCCCCAGACTCATCACCCCCCATATATAACACTGTGCTCCCTGCACCCCCAGACTCATCACTCCCCATATATAACACTGTGCTCCCTGCACCCCCAGACTCATCACCCCTCATATATAACACTGTGCTCCCTGCACCCCCAGATTTATCACCCCCCATATATAACACTGTGCTCCCTGCACCCCCAGACTCATCACCCAGCATATATAACACTGTGCTCCCTGCACCCCCAGACTCATCACCCCCATATATAACACTGTGCTCCCTGCACCCCCAGACTCATCACCCCCATATATAACACTGTGCTCCCTGCACCCCCAGACTCATCACCCCTCATATATAACACTGTGCTCCCTGCACCCCCAGACTCATCACCCCTCATATATAACACTGTGCTCCCTGCACCCCCAGACTCATCACCCCCCATATATAACACTGTGCTCCCTGCACCCCCAGACTCATCACCCCCCATATATAACACTGTGCTCCCTGCACCCCCAGACTCATCACCCCTCATATATAACATTGTGCTCCCTGCACCCCCAAACTCATCACCCCCCATATATAACACTGTGCTCACTGCACCCCCAGACTCATCACCCCTCATATATAACACTGTGCTCCCTGCACCCCCAGACTCATCACCCCCCATATATAACACTGTGCTCCTTGCACCCCCAGACTCATCACCCCTCATATATAACATTGTGCTCCCTGCACCCCCAGACTCATCACCCCCCATATATAACACTGTGCTCCCTGCACCCCCAGACTCATCACCCCCCATATATAACACTGTGCTCCCTGCACCCCCAGACTCATCACCCCCATATATAACACTGTGATCCCTGCACCCCAAGACTCATCACCCCCTATAGGAGCACAGTGTTATATATGGGGGTGATGAGTCTGAGGGTGCAGGGAGCACAGTATTATATATATGGGGGGTGAGTCTGGGGGTGCAGGGAGTACAGTGTTATATATGGAGGGTGATGAGTCTGGGGGTGCAGGGAGTACAGTGTTATATATGGGGGGTGATGAGTCTGGGGGTGCAGGGATCACAGTATTATATATATGGGGGTGATGAGTCTGTGGGTGCAGGGAGCACAGTGTTATATATGGGGGGTGATGAGTCTGGGGGTGCAGGGAGCACAGTGTTATATATGGGGGGTGATGAGTCTGGGGGTGCCCGGAGCACAGTGATATATATGGAGGTGATGACTCTGGGGGTACAGGGAGCACAGTGTTATATATGGGCGGTGATGAATCTGGGGGTGCAGGGAGCACAGTGATATATAGGGGTGATGAGTCTGGGGGTGCAGGGAGCACAGTGTTATATATAGGGGGTGATAAGTCTGGGGGTGCATGGAGCACAGTGTTATATATAGGGGGTGATAAGTCTGGGGGTGCAGGTAGCACAGTGTTATATATAGGGGGTGATGAGTCTGGGGGTGCAGGGAGCACAGTGTTATATATGGGGGGGTGATGACACTGGGGGTGCAGGGAGCACAGTGTTATATATGAGGGGTGATGAGTCTGGGGGTGCAGGGAGCACAGTGTTATATATAGGGGTGATGAGTCTGGGGGTGCATGGAGCACAGAGTTATATATGAGGGGTGATAAGTCTGGGGGTGCAGGGAGCACAGTGTTATATATAGGGGTGATGAGACTGGGGGTGCAGGGAGCACAGTGTTATATATAGGGGGTGATGAGTCTGGGGGTGCATGGAGCACAGTGTTATATATAGGGGGTGATGAGTCTGGGGGTGCATGGAGCACAGTGTTATATATAGGGGGTGATGAGTCTGGGGGTGCAGGGAGCACAGTGTTATATATGGGGGGGGTGATGAGACTGGGGGTGCAGGGAGCACAGTGTTATATATGAGGGGTGATGAGTCTGGGGGTGCAGGGAGCACAGTGTTATATATGGGGGGGTGATGAGACTGGGGGTGCAGGGAGCACAATGTTATATATGGGGGGTGATGAGACTGGGGGTGCAGGGAGCACAATGTTATATATGGGGGATGATGAGTCTGGGGGTGCAGGGAGCACAGTGTTATATATGAGGTGGTAATGAGTCTGGGGGTGCAGGGAGCACAGTGTTATATATGAGGGGGTGATGAGTCTGGGGGTGCAGGGGGCACAGTGTTATATATGGGGGGGTGAAAAGACTGGGGGTGCAGGGAGCACAGTGTTATATATGAGGGGGTGATGAGTCTGGGGGTGCAGGGAGCACAGTGTCATATATGAGGGGGTGATGAGTCTGGGGGTGAAGGGAGCACAGTGTTATATATGAGGGGGTGATGAGTCTGGGGGTGCAGGGAGCACAGTGTTATATATGAGGAGGTGATGAGTCTGGGGGTGCAGGGAGCACAGTGTTATATATGAGAGGGTGATGAGTCTGGGGGTGCAGGGAGCACAGTGTTATATACTGGGGGGGGGGTGATAAGACTGGGGGTGCAGGGAGCACAGTGTTATATATGGGGGGGGGGTGATAAGACTGGGGGTGAAGGGAGCACAGTGTTATATATGGGGGGGGGTGATAAGACTGGGGGTACAGGGAGCACAGGGTTGTATATGGGGGTGATGAGTCTGGAGATGCAGGGCGTAATATATAGGGGGGGGGGTGAGTCTGGGGGTGATCACCAGTCTTTTTTTGTCCTTGCTGCCATAAAAATATAGAAAAAAAAACATATAAAAAGATATAAATATATTAATAAAGATATAAAACATGAGGAAATATTCATGTATTATGCCGCGTACACACGAGTGGAATTTCCGTCAGAAAAAGTCCGCTGGGAGCTCCTCATCGTATATTCCGACCGTGTGTACGCCCCATCTGACTTTTTCTGTCGAAGATTCAGACGGACTTAGATAGAGAACATGTTTTATATTTTTCAGACGGAACTAATTACTATCGGAAAAACCTTTCGTCTGTATGCTGCTCCGACGAGATTAGCAGGAGGAGCCCAAAGGGTGGCGCACTGGCTATTGAACTTCCTTTTTCTAGTCCCGTCGTACGTGTTGTAGGTCACCGCGTTCTTGACGGTCGGACTTTGGTGTGACTGTGTGTATGCAAGACAAGCTTGAGCGGAATTCCGTCGGAGAAACCTTCAGAGTTTATTCCGACGGCAAAACCGCTCGTGTGTGCGCGGCATTAGAGATGTACTATTTTGCTCGGATATATACTGTATATTTTGCTCGGATATATACTGTCTGTAAGGCCCCTTTCACACTGGGGCGGTAGGGGGCGTCGGCGGTAAAACAGCGCTATTTTTAGTGCTGTTTTACCGCGGTATTCGGCTGCTAGCGGTGCGGTTTTAACCCCCCGCTGGCGGACGAAAAAGGGTTAAAACCCCTCGTATAGCGCGGCTATAGCCGCGGTATTACCGCGGTATAGTCGCTCTGTCCCATTGATTTCAATGGGCAGGAGCGGTTTAGGAGCGGTGAATACACCGCTCCTTCACCGCTCCAAAGATGCGGCTTGCAGGAGATTTTTTCTTCTCCTGCCAGCGCACCGCTTCAGTGTGAAAGCCCTCGGGCTTTCACACTGAGCAAACAGTGGAGGCTGTTTAGGGGCGGTTTGCAGGCGCTGTTTTTAGCGCAATACCGCCTGCAAACCGCCCCAGTGTGAAAGGGGCCTTATGGATCAGAACCTGGCTTGTGCCTATCCTGTGCCTGGTGACCCCCCTTGTGACAACTACCGGTAGTACATGAGGACAAGCACCCATCTATATCGTGTCACCTGTGATAGTGACTATGGTGTATAGTGTAATAATGGAGCAATAAACAGGTTCTTTGTATGTATAGGACACGCCGCACCTTTCTCTTTCACCGCCACACTCAGTTTATTGCGTCCTACAACTATTATTACTGGAAGTGAGGAAGTGACGGAGAACACAACCCCCGATTATCGTTGTGCTTTCTCATTTCCTGTCCGATATTACACTCAGCGTGTAACATGTTTCATCACCGGGGATTGTGTGCACAGATATTAGACTCTGTATCAGAATATGTAGACACGGATCATCAACTCCTTAGAACAACAACGCTGCGTTCACAACGGTGCATTAAACGTGCGACAAAACACACATTTCTTTCTTTTTTATTTTGCATTTGTTTGTTTGTTTCGTCGTATTTGTTATGTTAGAATGATTCATTTTCAGAATTTGTTTCATATATTCAGATTCATTTCGTATATTTGTTATTTTCTAATTAAATTTGAAAAAGAAATCGAATTTGAAATGGAAACGTATTGCAATAAATACACAGCAGGGTATAAAAGTGAAAGAAGATGATGATTCCCAGTTAGCCTACTTTCACACTGCTCTGTTGCAGAAACGTGGTAAAAACGCAAATGCGTATGTTCCATTGGATTTAATGGTCATGCGTTTTTCTTCCATTTTAAAATTTAAAAAAAAAAAACTGAAGAAAAACTGATCAGTGTGATAGCAGCCTTAGCAGCTGCCCCCCCCCCATCCATGCGTACGTCCCCCTAATCTACATACCAGGCGCCGGATGCATGGATTCCAATAGGGGGTTGTTTGAAGCATGGGATTAAAACCAGAGGCTCATAGGCTTCAAAAAAAGGGTGGGCACGGGGCGTAGAGCACTAGCGAATGGATATTTGCTGCTACTCTCACACTGATCCTCCTCCCGGCCAATCAGGAAGCGGGCCATCACCCGATTAGCTGAAAGTACAGGCAATCCTATTGGATGCCTAGGAGGAGGAGGGAGGAGACACATGGCACATGTTTGCGCCCCCCCCCCCCAAAAAAAAAAAAAAATCCCACCAGCTGCCACTGAGCCTTAGGCTGCTTTATAGCATAGAATAGAAAAGACAAGAAATGAAAAGATTAAAAACAGAATAGAATAAAAAATAAAAGAAGAGATTCAAATAGAATAGAATTGCTAAGCAAGGAATAGAATAATATAAGTCACTGACACCAATAATTGGATACTATTCCTCCTACTGATACCAGCGATGGGGCACTATTCCTCCCACGGACACTAATAATTGGATACTATTCCTCCCACTGACACCAATAATTGGACACTATTCCTCCCACTGATACCAACGATGGGGCACTATTCCTCCCACTGACACCAATGATGGGGTACTATTTCTCCCACTGACACCAATGATGGGGCACTTGTCCTCTCACTGACACCAATAATTGGGTACTATTCCTCCCACTGACACCAACGATGGGGCACTATTCCTCCCTCTGACACTAATAATTGGGTACTATTCCTCCCACTGACACCAATGATGGGGCACTATTCCTCCCACTGACACCAATGATGGGGCACTATTCCTCCCACTGACACCAATGATGGGGTACTATTCCTCCCACTGACACCAATGATGGGGCACTATTCCTCCTACTGATACCAACGATGGGGCACTATTCCTCCCACTGACGCTAATAATTTTATACTATTCCTCCCACTGACACCAATGATGGGGCACTATTCCTCCCACTGATACCAACGATAGGGCACTATTCCTCCCACTGACACCAATGATGGGGTACGATTCCTCCCACTGACACCAATGATGGGGCACTATTCCTCCCACTGACACTAATAATTGGATACTATTCCTCCCACTGACACCAATGATGGGGCACTATTCCTCCCACTGACACCAATGATGGGGTACTATTTCTCCCACTGACACCAATGATGGGGCACTTGTCCTCTCACTGACACCAATAATTGGGTACTATTCCTCCCACTGACACCAATGATGGGGCACTATTCCTCCCTCTGACACTAATAATTGGGTACTATTCCTCCCACTGACACCAATGATGGGGCACTATTCCTCCCACTGACACCAATGATGGGACACTATTCCTCCCACTGACACCAATGATGGGGCACTATTCCTCCCACTGACACCAATGATGGGGCACTATTCCTCCCACTGACACCAATGATGGGGCACTATTCCTCCCACTGACACCAATGATGGGGCACTAATCCTCTCATGAAAATCAATAATGGGGCATTGTTACCGAGAACGTTTGGAGACCCCTGCTGTAGAACAAAGTATGAAAGTAATATACAGTCAGTATATATAATCAGGGGAAGAATGGAGTAAACGTTTCACTATAACCATAAAGTGAGTCACATAGTGGTACATTGAACTCTGGTGATTAATATCAGGAGCAACTCCTCACACGTCCTCATAGTGACATTTCATTCATCTTTTCCACCCATCCTGTCTTATGGGCTGTTCTGTGTCTGGCTGTATTAAAGGGGAACTCCAGGCAGATATAAAAGACACAAATTAATACATTAATTATTCCATAATTAAAGCCCAGCTCCTGGAAATTTTTCAATCTTGCCTGTGACCGCACTGCAAGGGTTAAATGCTCATTTAGTTTGGGGGACAGGAAAAGCACTTTCAAAAAATGTTTCCCAGCGCTAAACCTTTCATTTAATTCTATACTGCTGCATTTGTAAATTTCAAAAGCCAATGACAATCAATAGTAGTGGTAAATAAAAAGCACTTACTTTAAGTAATCTTCCTTTTAATTCTCCTTTAAGGGGGTGTGGCAGGGAGAGGGGGGTGTCCTACGCCCACACATTTTTTGCTGAAGTTGGGAGGTGTGCCATTGCAGGGAATATTTTCAGGTTTCCCAGGGTTGGGTGGGAGGAGGAGGAGCAGATCGTCTTTCTCCTCCCCCAATCCGGACGAGGGAGGAGGGAGGGGGAACTGTCAGTGCAGGCTCTGGGCTGTATGAGAGAGATGCTCTCAGCTCAGAGACCTGCAGCCAGCAACTCTCGTTGCGGCCTCCACCCCCGTCAGTGGTGGAATGCCAGGGCCCAGTCGCAAGTGCGACCTTTGTGCCCCTGGAAGTCCCGCCACTGGAAATATGTCTATACTTACCTATTCTGAAGTCGCACAGGTCCGGTCACATGATCAGCTCCCAGCAGAGGATTCAGTGTAGAGGAGGGACAGCCGACAACAGATGCTCTATAATAAACCTATGGGGGACATCACCGCCCAAGCTCTGCAGCCGTTTTTGCTGCTCTCTCCTCTACATTGAAGCTGGAACCAGAGAGATCGCCTGGCCGGACTGAAGCGACTTCAGAATAGGTAAGTATAGACATCTTTCCTTTTACAGGGTGGAAAGAATAGGTTTAGGAAGGTGCTGGGAGTTAGATGTTTGCTTAGCTAGGTATGGACTGGAATTATACTTTAACACATTGTTTAATACAGGCAGTGTACAGCAGAGCTCAGAGAGCAGGAGGGAGAAGCAGCACAAAGGAGGCTGTCAGGAGGAGAGAGCAGAGTGACCAAGAATTGACATCAGTCTCCTTCTTCTCCTTTCGCTGACCCGTCACAGGCTGGGGGAGGGGATATAAGACCTTCATGGGATTCAGTGTGTGATGAAAATTACACTAATTGATCCAATCAGGTCGGGGATCATCCTGGAATGAAATCCAGTTAGAAGAAGATATTTTTATGTGTTCTTTTTTGGGAATGGACTAAAAACAGAAGCTTACATTGTACAAAGGATATACAGAGAGGAGGATGAAGGTCATCCATAGAAATCAATGATACATCCTATTGATCTGTAGAGTCCTTTGTCTGTGTCATGAATAATGGAGGATTGTATAATATAAAGGTGTGTTGCTGTTGCCATGGACCATGCCATGCATCTCATAAATTATTAACCAATCATTAATGAGTCACTTCATCCCAGGTACGTTTATAATCCCATTATGTTGTTAATGGCTCTACTCCCTAGATAAGCGAAATGTCACTTCCCAACAACGGGGAATGGAGGCTACTAGACATGTGCAATTCGTTTCGTCTCCGAATTCGTTTTTTTCAACTAAATTCGACAAACCCGTTTAGATAATTTTTTCTAGAATATTCGTAAATTCGCTAATTCGTAAATTCCAATACCCTGTTTCCCTGAAAATAAGACCTAGCGTGATTGTCGGTGATGGCTGCAATATAAGCCCTACCCCCCAAATAAGCCCTAGTTAAAGTCCTTGTAGCTCTTATTTTCAGGGTACGGCTTATTTTTGTGGAAACAGGGTAGGGCTTATTTGGGGGGTAGGGCTTATATTGCAGCCATCACTGACAATCACGCTAGGTCTTATTTTCGGGGAAACAGGGTATTCATAAATTCGCAAATCCCTAAATTCATCATTTTGAAAATCCAGAAATTCGGAAATCCGAAAACCCGTAAATTCGAAAATTCACAAATTTGGAAATTCGAAAATCTGAAATTAAATTCTAGGTATTGGAATTTACTTTTAAATTTGGCTGTTAGTGAACGTAACGAATACGAATATTTCCGAAGCTACGAATTATCAGAAATAACGAATGCCGTATCTAAACGAAGTGAACATTACGAATTAATAATAGTAAATAACAATAATAATAATAAAAACGTAGTATTATTATTATTTATTATTGATTTGTTCAGTTCCATTCGTTTAGATGCGGCATTCGTTATTTCGGATAATTCGGAACTTTGGATAAATTTGTATTTTATTGGGATTTTATGTGTTAGACCAACACAAAGTGGCACATAATAGTGAAGTGGAAGGAAAATGATAAATGGTTTTCAAGTTTTTTTTACAAATAAATATCTGAAAAGTGTGACGTGCATTTGTATTCAGCCCCCTTTACTCTGATACCCCTAACTAAAATCTAGTGGAACCAAATGCCTTCAGAAGTCACCTAATTAGTAAATAGAGTCCACCTGTGTGTAATTTAATCTCAGTATAAATACAGCTGTTCTGTGAAGCCCTCAGAGGTTTGTTAGAGAACCTTAGTGAACAAACAGCATCATGAAGGCCAAGGAACACACCAGACAGGTCAGGGATAAAGTTGTGGAGAAGTTTAAAGCAGGGTTAGGTTATAAAAAAATATCCCAAGCTTTGAACATCTCACGGAGCTCTGTTCAATCCATCATCTGAAAATGGAAAGAGTATGGCACAACTGCAAACCTACCAAGACATGGCCGTCCACCTAAACTGACAGGCCGGGCAAAGAGAGCATTCATCAGAGAAGCAGCCAAGAGGTCCATGATAACTCTGGAGGAGCTGCAGAGATCCACAGCTCAGGTGGGAGAATCTGTCCACAGGACAACTATTAGTCGTGTTCTCCACAAATCTGACCTTTATGGAAGAGTGACAAGAAGAAAGACATTGGTGAAAGAAATCCGTAAGAAGTCCCGTTCGATGTTTGCTAGAAGCCATGTGGAGGACACAGCAAACATGTGGAAGAAGGTGCTCTGTTCAGATGAGACCAAAAGTACACTTTTTGGCCTAAAAGCAAAGCACTATGTGTGGCTGAAAACTAACACTGCACATCACCCTGAACACACCATCCCCACCGTGAAACATGGTGGTAGCATCATCATGTTGTGGGGATGCTTTTCTTCAGCAGGGACAGGGAAGCTGGTCAGAGTTGATAGGAGGATGGATGGGGCCAAATACAGGCAATCTTAGAAGAAAACCTGTTAGAGTCTGCAAAAGACTTGAGACTGGGGTGGAGGTTCACCTTCCAGCAGGACAACAACCCTAAACATACAGCCAGAGCTACAATGGAATGGTTTGGATCAAAGCATATTCATGTCCCTTTCTAGATGGGCAAAGCTGGTAGAGACATCCCCAAAAGACTCATTGGTGGTCAGTCGGAAAATTGTCCCTTACATTGGTGGTCAGTGGGAAGAATGTCCTTTACATTGGCGGCCAGTGGGAAGATTGTCCCTTATATTGGTTGTCAGTGGGAAAAATGTCCCTTACATTAATGGCCAGTGGGAAGCTTGGCCCTTATATTGGTGGTCAGTGGGAAAAATGTCCCTTACATTAATGGCCAGTGGGAAGCTTGGCCCTTATATTGGTGATCAGTAGGAAGAATGCTCCTTACATTGGTGGTCAGTGAGAAGAATGTCCCTTATATTGGTTGTCAGTGAGAAGAATGTCCCTTATATTGGTTGTCAGTGGGAAGAATGTCCCTTATATTGGTGACCAGTAGGAAGAATGCTCCTTATATTGGTGGTCAGTGGTCAGTGGGAAGAATGTACCCTAAATTGGTGGCCAGTGGGAAGAATATCCCTTATATTGGTGGTCAGTGGAAAGAATGTCCCTTACATTGGTGATCAGTGGGAAGAATTTCCCTTACAATGATGGTCAGTGGGAAGAATGTCCCTTACATTGGTGGTCAGTAGAAAGAATGCTCCTTACATTGATGGCCAGTTGGGAGAATGACATGGCACAGGTTTGGTTGGAAACCGGGAACATGCTGAAGATGATAATAAGAAATTGTGGAAATGTTACACAAGGCAATGTCACTGCTATTACCCTGTTATAGATCAATGCCCCAAATCCTACTACAGACTACTGGGGTCCAAGGGCTACACAACAACTGTCAATAGGCTGCAGATTTGGCACCGGGGTTCTAAAAGCAAACCCTTGTATGTTGGAACTACAGACGTGATCTGAGAATACAGAGACTGGACAAGGCAATGGAACTGTCAGCTAGAGGTCAAGCGAAGGTCAGATTTATAAGGTCAAGCAGAAGGCTCGGGTGCCAAATATGAACCTGTAAATGTCAGTCAATGTCCTCCGTGTTCCTCTGTGTGAAGGACAGAATGTAACCCTTTGCTGACCTGAAACACATGAGGAACTGGGACATTAATGACGGATACTCTGTGCTTAGGATACTCTATCTGGTAAGATACCACCAGCACAGACACTAGGCATAAAAATACCAGAGAACGACATGAAATTCAGCAAAAAAAACCCTGAATTTTAATTCTCACTCTTATCCCATTCACATTATTGCATTGTGAGAATGCGCATGTGCCTGTGTGCATTAGTGCAACACGTGGCTAGTTGCAATGGTGCAATATGGTGCCATTACCTTTGAAAGGTACCCCAATGCACCTGGCTGATAGAGGTGTGCTGCAAAGCAAGGCGAACACACAAGAGTGCTGCGCTGCCAAGAAAGGTGCAGGTCCAATTTCTGGGCCGCAGAGGTGGATGCCAGTCCATTCACTATGAATTGGCTACCTAAAGCAGCGCATGCTAACATGCAAAAAAAGTGTGTGCTTTAATGCACTTCAGCTGTTTGGTATGAATTTAGCTTCTATCTTCTCTCCTCCTGCCACAATAATTCTATAAAGCCACTGTACAATTTTCTTCTAATGCAGGGGTCCCCAAACTTTCTAAACAAAGGGCCAGTTTAGACTTTAGAGGGGCCAGATAGTGGCCATCGGGAGTCGAAAAGGTCCTGGCACCATAGGGCGTAAGCAATGCCCCATCTTTGGTGTTATTGAGAGGAAATTTGCCCTAACGATGGTGTCATTGGGAGGAATTGCGCCCAATCATTGGTGTCATTGGGCCCCATTATTCATGTCAGTGGAAGGAACTGTGCCCCATTGTTGGTGTCATTGGGAGAAACTGTGCCCCATTGTTGGTGTCATTGGGAGGAACTGTGTCCCTTCGTTGGTGTCATTGGGAGGAATTGTGCCCAATCATTGGCGTCATTGGGCCCCATTATTGGTGTCAGTGGAAGGAACTGTGCCCCATTGTTGGTGTCATTGGGAGGAACTGTGTACCATTGTTGGTGTCATTGGGAGGAATTGTGCCCAATCATTGGTGTCCCTGGGCCCCATTATTGGTGTCATTGGGAGGAACTGTGCCCCATTGTTGGTGTCATTGGGAGGAACTGTGCCCCATTCTTGGTGTCATTGGGAGGAACTGTGCCCCATTCTTGGTGTCATTGGGAGGAACTGTGTCCCATTGTTGGTGTCATTGGGAGGAACTGTGTCCCATTGTTGGTGTCATTGGGAGGAACTGTGTCCCATTGTTGGTGTCATTGGGAGGAATTGTGCCCCATCATTGGTTATCTTTGGGAGGAACTGTGCCCCAACGTTGGTGTCTTTGGGAGGAATTGTGCCCCATCATATGTGTCATTGGGCCCCATTGTTGGTGTCATTGGGAGGAACTGTTGTTGGAGTCGGGGGAGAAAATAGTGCCCTGAGGGCCGGATAAAAGTAAGCAAAGGGCCACAGTTTGGAGACTGCTGATCTAATACATCACATACTTATTCTAGGCAGTTGAGCCACATTTTTACTGCACACCCCCAGAATGCCTCCCCTTAAAGTGGTTGTAAAGGCTGAAGGTTTTTTTTACCTTCATGCATTCTATGCTTGAAGGCAAAAAACCTTCTGTGTGCTGCTCCCCCACCAATACTCACCTGAGCTCCTGCTCGATCCAGCGATGTACACGAGACCCTCAGCTGTCCCGGGACTCCCTCTCCTCATTGGCTGAGACAGCAGTGGGACTGCTGTCAATCACAGCCAGTAAGTCAATGAGAAGACAGCGGGGTGGGGGGGGGAAGGCTCTATCTGTCTTGTGGATGCATAGAGCAAGGCTCAGGACCGAGCATGCACCAGTGCCCCCAAAGCAAGCAGCTTGCTATTGGGGGGCACTGGTCAAGAGGGAGGAGCCAGGAGCGCCAACGGGGGAACCTGAGAAAAAGAGGATCGGGGCTGCTCTGTGCTAAACCATTACACAGAGCAGGTAAGTATAACATGTTTGTTATTTAAAAAAAAAAAAAGAAGAAAAAAAAAGCTGAACCTTTACTACCACTTTAAGCTTCAAAGGCAGTTGGATGGGGTTGTATAAATGCAGTGTCCACAATGCATAGCTTCGCAGACTTGGCAAAAATGACACCCCCTTTTCACGTTCGGAGAGCAGTACCGATGCCGAAGCAACTCATTCACGCAGACATCAACGGCCAATTAAAGAGCCGCTGGGAGGTGGTAATAGAAAAAAAAGGACATATGAATTGTTTATGACACACAAGGCTTCAGCCCTCTGAATGTCATTCAGTTCAGATCTACTTTAGGGTGTCGATGATTTTCGCACGTATTGTACAATTAGCGCCAGGCCATGGGAAGACGATCACCATGGAATGTGGACACATCTGTCTAAATAGAGGGGGCACAGTGTGCACAGTAGGTCAATTATAAAAATACAACTGACATACCCAGAATTCCTCAGTCACGGGGGGGGGGGGGGCATCTGAGCCAAGGAGTGACTTATGTAACCTTGGCAGTGATGGTTTCCCCAACCTCCCCCCCCCCCCCCCCGGTGACACGGCACCACCGCTCTTATTATGGATCCTTGTTCTTCCGATGATCCGTATACAGAGCTTGGGGATCAGAGGGATTTCAGTGTGTGCTGTAAACAAGTCTTCATACATAATTCACCGAGCTCGGCTCATCCTTGGGAGGATTCTGAGTGGGCTGCAGTGAACGGTGGAGGATGATGGCGGCGTGGTGGTTTTATTAATTGCCGACGGCGGTTTGTGCCACCTTTTATATTTTCAGCAAAGGCCCGGCACACCCTGCTGAAGAGCGGGCGTCTGGCAATTGCCACGCTGGCCGGACCTGTACATCTTCTTCACATTCAAGTTGCCAAAGTTGCAAATGTAACAAATTCAACAACATACAATTCATGTTACAAATGTAGCAAAATAATTCCATACAATATAACCTGTTACAGCAACTCTACCTTTTATTAAAGCGGACCTTCAGCCATTTTTTTTTTTTGCATCTTTCCATCTATTAAATCTTTTGCTTTTGTTGTTTTAACTTTGGATAGTAAAACATTTTTATTCTGCCAGTACAGTGGAACCTCAGTTTACGAGTAACGCGGTTAACGAGCGCTTTGAAAGACGAGCAACTTTTTTTCTAAAAATCCTGACTGCGAGTTTTGTCTCACAAAACGAGCAGGATTCGAGCTAATGGGGTGTGCAGTACCGCATTTGGCCAGGGGTGCGGGGGGGGGGGCGCCGGTGACAATCAGAACAGTTCGGAGCCGCACGGAAATACTCTGAATCACTCAGAAACGCTCGGAAATACTCTGAATCACTCGGAAATACTCGATAACACTCAGAAATACTCAGTTCACGAGTGTTTCCGAGCCTTTCCGAGGGCTTCAGAGTTCAGCCGAGCTGTCGCCGAGTATTTCCGAGGCTCTCCGATGCCCCCCCCCCACCTCTGGCCACATGCGGTATTGCATGCAATAGAAGTCAACGCGGAACGAATTATCTTCGTTTCCATTGACGTCTATGGGAAAACTCGCTTTGATGCGAGTACTTTGGATTACAAGCATTCTCCTGGAACAGATTATGCTCATAATCCAAGGTTCCACTGTAAACACCTTATACAGCCCACTTCCTGTTTCTTGTCTGGTCATTAGCCTAGGCTGATGACATCATGCACAGCTCTCTCTCTCACTCTCGTGAGTTTGCCCGGAAGGGAGGAGGGATGAGTCATAAGAGGGCCAATGAGAGCTGCAGAGCTGGAGGTGTGTGTCTGTGTAAATCCAGGAAGTGAACAGGCAGCAGCTTCAGCTGCCCAGTTAAAATGGCTGCTGCCAGAATCAGTGGAGGGAGATTTCTGCAGCATATTTGGCCACTGGCCAGTACAGAATCACAGTATATATAAAATAATATGCAAAGTGGTTGGAGGGAAGCTTCAGAATGGCAAAGATGTTTTTATTACAAATTATGTGAGCAGATTGCAGTTCCTCTTTAATGCTGAAGTTTAAAGCAGAGCTCCACCCAAAAGGGGAAGTTCTGCTTGTTTGCACCCTCCCCCCTTTTGCAGCCATGTTTGGCACTTTTAGGGGGAAGTACCTGGTTTTGATAGGTACCTGCTCCCACTTCTGGCTTAGATTGCAGCGGCCCCCCTCCTCCTTTTCCCGCAGTCTTCTGGGACACATCACAGGTCCCAGAAGGCTATGGGGACCATTCACAAAGACAAAGTGCAGAGCGAAACCGGCTGTGAAGCCACAAGACTTCACTTCCTGCTTCCCTCACTTCAGATGCCGGCGCCTGCACCCAAAGCCAATTGAAGAATCAGATCGGTTGCCGACATTGCGGGAACCCTGGACAGGTAAGGGTCCTTATATTAAACGTCAGCAGCTACAGTATATGTAGCTGCTGACTTTACATTTTTTTGGGTGGAGCCTGGAGCTCCTCTTTAATCTGCATATATTTGGCCTTCCTTGCATTTTTAAACCAAACCTTTTCACTTTTACTACATACCCTGTTTTGGTCCATCACTGGGTCTCTGTGCTTCTCTATGCAATGAAGGCAGATCATGGCTAGTGGAAGGGGCTTATTTTTTGGGGGTTTTTTTTAAGAAGAAGCACTGAGGTCAGTGTGAAACGCACGAGTCACCTCCTGGGTTCGAACACTCTGTCTTTGTTGGCTGTCATTTGCTATTTTTGGAATAAAATTGTTGGAACGTTCCTGTGGTGTGCAGCCGTTTTTTTCTTCCTAGTTGAAGGGGCTGTACAAAGCTTCCTGGATACATCAAAGCAACCTGCCTCAGTACTCCTCTCATGATCACTCAGCTCCAATGCAAGCAGTGGGGTTGGCTCTTCGAAGGAGTTATGCAAATATCAAAATGCCTTGGTGGGTGGGTGTCAGTCTGGAGGAGTGGGTGTTCCTAGGCAGGGTATATGTTCCCAGGTACCACCCAAATGTCATTTTGATCCTCTATGATTGAAGGAACTAAATAAATAAAATCAGTGGTCATCAACCCTGTCCTCAGGGCCAACTAACAGGCCAGGTTTTATGTATTACCTTAGGGAGATGCAGACTAGAATACTGCAATCACATAGTTGCCAACATTGTAAAAAAAAATTTAGGGACACTTTTTTGGCTGTAGGCGGAGTCTTGTTCTAATTAGGGGGCGGGCATGCATTTGTAGACGTGACACAGTGAGAAAAGAAAAATGTGGCGCGCTATGCGCCAAAAGATGGGCGTGGTTTACGTGAATGGTGGGCGTAGCTTATGTGGGCATGGTTCAAATGGGGGTGTGGTTACAGTCTGAGATGAATGAGAGATGGAGAAAGAAAGGGGAAAAGAGGGAGGGAGGGAGAGAGAAAAAAGGAAAGAAGGAGGGAAGGAGAGAGAAGTAAGGAAAGAGGGATGGAGGGACAGCAGGCCCAGATCCTACACCACAATAGAAATGTGTATTCCAGAGTTTAACAAATCAGCAGATAAGGATACTCCAAACACCTGGTGTTGGCGCTTCAATCATCCCAGCACCATGGTTGTTGTGGTGTCAGGATGATTGACGTGCATTATTACTATTATTACATTGTAATATAGAATGAAATCATTCAACTCACCATAATCCAGAATCAGTGGGACCCCTGAGCGTGTCACCTGCCACGTCGCCTGCCACCAGATGCCATCAGGAGTCCCTAGCAGAGTCCGTCCTTACATCAGGTGCCCCCAGCAGAGTCTGTCCTTACATCAGGTGCCCCCAGCAGAGTCTGTCCTTACATCCGGTGCCCCCAGAAGCAGAGGCCCTCCTTACAGATGTGTCCCTGGCAGCGGAGCCCCTCCTTACATCTGGTGTGCCCAGCAGCAGAGCCCTACTTTACATCTGGTGTCCCCAGCAGCGGAGCCCTACTTTACATCTGGTGTCCCCAGCAGCGGAGCCATCCCGGAAAATTAATCAGGACGAGTTCCGATCAGGACGAGACAGGGCGGTGTACGGAGGTCAGCAGGTTGCAGGGCGGTGTACGGAGGTCAGCAGGTTGCAGGGCGGTGTACGGAGGTCAGCAGGTTGCAGGGCGGTGTACAGAGGTCAGCAGGTTGCAGGGCGGTGTACGGAGGTCATCAGGATGCAGGGCGGTGTATGGGGAGAAGGCAGCACATACCTGGTCCTGCTGGCCAGCCGAGTTCAATCCGCCCTTCTACCGCTCCCAGCAGCTCCTACCCCACGGCGTTCCCAACATGCAGGCAGCATGGCATAGGGCGGGATCAGAGCAGCAGTGACGCTTACGGCCCCGCCCACTCATTCCTTGCTGGAGAAACATAGCGGCTTGCTGCCTGTCTCCCTACAGCGTGCATGTGCCGAGATGATCTGCCTATTAGCATAGCGTCATGACACACTGTGTGTGTCATGACGGGGGTATGACAGAGCGGCCCGGGAGCGGGACAAAAAACAATTTTTGAGACAAATGCCGGGACAATAAAAAATCGGGACATAGGACGGATTTTCGGGATTGTCCCGGCAAATTCGTGACTATTGGCAAGTATACAATCACTGAGCAGCAAATTATATCACTTGTGATGTATTTTAGTTATCTTGCAAACCTGGCCTGTTAGTGGGCCCTGAGGACACGGGTTGAGGACCACTGCAATAAATGAAAGGGATGGGCCAGGGACAGTCAGGCTGGGTAGGAAAGGGCTGGATGATACCAGACGTCCACCAACCAGGGTCTATCTGACTTGTTGCTAGCTTCCAATGCTCATTATGAGAAGCTCACCGTGTGCAGTGAAATCAGAGTAAGCCATTTCAGTACAGGAGAGGGGCCGGTACAACTGTGCAAGACTGAAGGGAAGGGCAGAGTTCAGATTTAATGTATTTCCATGGCAACAAAAAAATGGGCTAGCAGTCTGCAGAATTGGGCTCTGCAATCCTGTAATCAGGGTGGAACTGCAAAAGGGGTTCTTTGGAATCTAATCAACTTTAATTGCTGACTTCTGGTCAGAGAGTAAATGGATAAAGGTTTTCTAAGCCGGCCGCCGTTGGGGCCCCTCATAGACATGAGGTGATCGACAGCATGCAGACATTTGTCTAGGACAGAATATTTAACCACTTGAGGTCCGGGCCATAGCCGAATGATGGCCACAGCGCGGACCTCAATTTCCGGGAGACCGTCATGGGACGTCCTCCCCTATGCACGCGCACTGCGCGCACCCTGCGCCCCCCTGTGATCACCGGGTCACGGAGACTCAGCCCCTTACCATGTGATCAGCTGTCAGCCACTGACAGCTGATCACATGATGTAAACAAAAGCTCTGTAGTCTTTTTTTTTTTCTCCTCATGCTGTCAGCATGAGGAGAAAAAAAAGCCGATCACTGGCTAATGTTAAAGGCACATCGGTCCCGAAGAGGAAGGAAGCACATATGCCTTATCTGTGCCTGCCAGTGCCACCTGCCATTGCCACCTGCCAGTGCCCACAGTGCCCAGCAGTGACACCTATCAATGCCCACAAGTGCCACCTATCAATGCCCACCAGTGGTGCCAATCAGTGCCACCTAGCAGTGCTGCCATCAGTGTAAGCATTCAGTGCCCATCACTGCCACCCATCAGTACCCATCAGTGCCACCTCATCAGCGTACATCAATGAAGCAGAAAAATTACCTGTTTGCAAAATTTTATAACAAAATATTAAAAAAATATATTTTTTTTTTTTTTAATTCTGTCTTTTTCAATTTTTTTTTAACAAAAACTAAAAAACGCAGAGGTGATCAAATACCACCAAAAGAAAGCTCTATTTGTGGGGAAAAAATGATAAAAATTTTATTTGGGTGCAGTGTTGTATGACCGCGCAATTGTCATTCAAAGTGCGACAGCGCTAAAAGCTGAAAATTGGTCTGGACAGGAAGGGGGTTTAAGTGCCCAGTAAGCAAGTGGTTAATGTGTGTTTTGCAGTATCATCTCTTTAACTGTCTTGCTGGGACGGGTACATAAAGAATATTTGAAGAACTAATACCTTTTACCTTTGCTAGTGAAAATGCTTCTAGGCTTCTTAAGTGCTGGTCACCTGGCCAAAAACCTAGGCACTTAGTCATGTGATCTCTGTTGGAGGTTGGGATAAGAGCTCAGATGTGTCTGACCATCCCTTTCCCTGTGCCCCCGCTGCATGGGTTAACATTTTGTCCAGCGGCGACCAGAAAGCTTATACACCCCCGATCCTCCTCTACAGTGGTAAATGATGCGCCCCCCCGATCTAGCAGTGGACTGTTCCTGATGTCCTCACATTTAGAGCAGGTCTATGGGCTTGATGACATCAGGAACAGTCCACCACACAAGGGTGGAGGGGGATGGGAGGGAGCTGCAGGGACCGGTCTCCTGTGCAGAGAATCAGAGGATCAGGTAAGTGTATCTCCCTTCTCCAATCCCCGAGACAAAAATGAGCAGTTGACCCTTGCAATGCGGGCACAGCGCCACTGCCAGGGAAAACTTTTATTTTGCATGGAGTTGGGTTTTAAAGTGAATTTGTTCTTCGTTTTAAATATGGAAAGTATACTTTTTGTTTTGTTTTGGATGGAGTGGAGAAGGATTAGACACCCCCCCCCCACCATCAGGTTTTTTATCACTGTCTGTGTCCCCATCAGGGAGATTCACCCTCCCTAAATGTCCTGCTGACCGTTATCACTGAAAGGGAAAGAAGATCTAATATTTTGTTTTGTCACCAGAACAGGAATAAAGGGGAAATCTTCCAATGGAAATCTTCCTAGTTCTGGTGACAACCAGGGATTCCCTCACTTTGGAGGGATTTCCTCTCACTTCATGTTTTGGCTATGGGACAGGAACAGTGGCGGCTGGTGCTCTTTGGGGGGGCGCAAACAAACTGAAAAATACTGAAAAAAAAACCATCAATTGCATCCTCACTGTGCCCATCACATGCAGCCACTATGCCTGTCAATTGCAGCCACTGTGCCATCAAACACAGCCACTGTGCCATAAAACGCAGCCACTGTGCCATCAAACGCAGCCACTGTGCCATCAAACGCAGCCACTGTGCCATCAAACGCAGCCACTGTGCCATCAAACACAGCCACTGTGCCATCAAACACAGCCACTGTGCAATAAAACGCAGCCACTGTGCCATCAAACGCAGCCACTGTGCCATCAAATGCAGCCACTGTGCCATCAAACGCAGCCACTGTGCCATCAAACGCAGCCACTGTGCCATCAAACGCAGCCACTGTGCCATCAAACACAGCCACTGTGCCATCAAACGCAGCCACTGTGCCATCAAACACAGCCACTGTGCCATCAAATGCAGCCACTGTGCCATCAAACGCAGTCACTGTGCCATCAATTGCCACCACTGTGCCCATCAAATGCAGCCGCTGTGCCATCAAATGCCGCCACTGTGCCCATCACTTGCCACCACTGTGCCCATCAAATGCCACCATTGTGCCTCATCAAATGCCACCATTGTGCCTCATCAAATGCAGCCACTGTGACCCCCGCCCGTCCGCTGTCTGACCGGCACTTACCCCATCTTGGTGGCGGGTCAGGCAGCAGCAAGCTGTGTCCTCTGTGTGTCTCTTCTTCCTGCTAGGCGTCCAATAGGATCGCCTGTGCTTTCAGCCAATCAGGTGACAGGTATCATACCCGCGCTACCTGATTCTTGGAGAGGTGGTTCAGTGTTAGAAAAGCAAATATTTATCTGCTTTTCTAACACACCTGGGTGGGCTCCGAACGCAATGCTCTGCGCTCCGAGTCCCCCTTTTTTGAAGCCTATTAGAGCCTCTGGCTCTAATAAATGTGCTTCAAATTCATGAATAAAGGGGGTCGGACGCCTGAATAGGGGGTGGCGGTGGTGGCCATGGATAGATTCATGCAATGCATGAATCTATCCATTCTACATAGAGGAGGTGGCGCCTGTGTGCCCTTAATGAACGGGCCGCCCCTGGACAGGAAGTGAAGGGAAATCTCTCCAATGGGACACAGATGGCAAAAAAAAATAAAGGGGTGTAGCCCTCCCTTACTCTATCTATCAGTAAATCCCCTGCCAAAGAGGAGACACCATAAGATGCCAGATTTACTTTTATGAGCCAAAATTGACTAATTTGTGCTCCTCTCTGATTTAGTTTCCCTTTTGTTAACTTGTAGCCTTGAGATTCAGCCTAGGTTTCCACTATTGCGAGCTGAAAGTCACGATTTTGATGCGACTTGAAGCCATGCCGGTGTATTCTTGAGGTCTATTGACCTCAAGTCTCATCAAAGTCGGATCAAAGTAGTGCAGGGACTACTTTGAAATCGCTGAGACTTGAAGTCGCACAGATATGACCGGTACTCATTGGAAATCATGGGGTACGACCTGTCTAGCGACTTTGCAGTCCCAAATCGCAGGACAAGTTGCACAAGTGGAAACGGAGCCTCAGGGTGCAGATTTGTAGTCATTTTCTACTAAAACACAGATTTCAGTTGATCAGCTCCCATCATAACGGTATATGTGCGGCCCTGCTAAGGAGATTAGATTGTAAGCTTTAGTGTGAGCTGCACCTGTTAGCAAAGCTGCGCTACCGCATCTGTTGGTGCTATCTGAACACATGAAATAACATTGAATCGTTTCTCAGGACCGTTTCCTGGCACAGACATACAGAGGTGGCATGGCCTGGCTGGTGTTTATTTATAGACCGCTCTTTGTACCGCGTGCGCTACAAATCAAAGCAACAAAGTCAAAGTTCGCATTTTGTAGCACAACATAGCACAGCCAGGGCCTGGGGGGATAATTATAGAATGTGACACTTTGAGCCCTTTCACACTGAGCCGCCCCCGGGCGTCAGCAGTAAAGCGGTGCTATTTTTAGCGCTGCTTTACCGACGCTTTAGCGGCGCTATTCGGCCGCTAGCGGGGCGGTTTTAACCCCAGCTAGCGGCTGAAATGGGGTTAAATCCTCCCGCAAAACGCCGCTGCAGCGGCGTTTTGACGGCGGTATAGCAGCGCTGCCCCAATGTTTTCAATGGGCACGGGCGCTTTAGGAGCGGTGAGTTCACCGCTTCTAATGCACTGCAAAAAAGTTGCTTGCAGGACTTTTTCTGACGCCCTGCCAGCACACCGCCCCGGGGTGAAAGCACTTGGGCTTTCACACTGGGTTTGCAGCTGAGGCTTCTTTCAGGCGCTTTACACGCGCTATTTTTAGCGCTAAAGCGCCTGAAAAACACCTCAGTGTGAAAGGGGTCTTTCTGAGATGGGAATGATGGACACCTATTAACAAAAGTATGTAGACATGGGGCACACCCCCTTACCACGCCCCCTTAAAAGAGAATTAAAGGGGTTGTACATCCTATCCATTAAGGTGAAAAACCTTCTGTCATGCAGCAGACCCCCCGTTTTACTTACCTGAACCCGTTCTTTCTCGCCCCGGAGACAAGCACACCAGCTCCAGCCAGTGTCTCATATCCTGATTGGATAGATTGATAGCAGCGCAGCCATTGGCTCCCGCTCCTGTCAATCAAATCCAATGACGTAGGCGCCGGGGGGGGGCGGGGCCGAGTCCTGCTGTCTCTGTCAATAGACGCAGCAGCAGGACACGGGAGCACGCCCGCATGGGTGTCCCGAAGGAGATCGCTTCTCCAACGGGGCACTCGAGAGAGCCAGGAGCGCCGCTGAGGGACCCCAGAAGACGAGAGTCGGGGCCGCTCTGTGCAAAGCCAACTGCACAGAGGAGGTAAGTATGACATGTTTGTTATTTTTTTTTAAAAAACGAGGGTTTAGTAACCCTTTGAGATAAGTTAAACCCACACGTGCTTTCTTTTTTTTTACCACTTTACTACTATTCCTTTATATTGGCTTTTGCAAATCACATATGTAACAATTTAGAAATCAGATGAAAGGTTTAGCGCTGGGAAACACTTTTTGAAAGATAAAAAGTGCATTTTATATACAACTATATAGATCAGACCAAAATGAGGGACAAATGAGGGGGAAAGAGGGACAGAGGGACATTGCTCCAAATCAGGGACAGTCCCTCGAAATCCGGGACATTTGGGAGCTTTGACACAGCCAAAGGCCTCTTTCACACGGGCTGTCTGACCAGGTCTGCCTGTCAGACTTTTTTTTAACCCTCTGTCAGATCGTATGAAAACGGACAGGTGGACCATTTCCATCCGATTGCCCCATAGAGGAGAGCAGGACTGTGTCCGTGTTCGTTTAGCATAGCGGAGCAGACAGGACCTGTCATCCCCCTGCTCCGCGGGGATTCTGCTTAGTGGAGACGCCTGTGTGAAAGGGGCCTAAGGTGGCATGGGTTACTGGATCTCCTATCGCCCCCCACCTTGCTGCACTGTCCTTCCCTCGTGAGCCGCTGCCCATCACACCATCAAGCCAAGCACACACGGGGCCGAATGCCGGGCAACATCAGCCGGTTCAATAAAAACTGTCCGCCATTCGACCCGTGTGTATGGTATAGGTGAGAAAGAATATAGGTAAAAAAAAGCACTTGTGGATTTAATCAACCTTTTTTTTTTTTTTTGGTTAATACTCCTTTAAGGGGGTGTGGCAGGAGGCGTGTCCTATGCCTACATACGTTTGCTAGTAGGTGTCCCTCATTCCCATCTCAATATGTTGGGAGGTATGATTATGACTGCGGCACAGCGAGATGGCCAGCCATCCCATAATGACCCAGGACGGACTGTACAGTCAGGGAGCCCATATTCTAAAGCTGGGAGTGTCGGGTGGTGGGCAGGCGCAGTTCAGCGAGGCGTGCAGGACGCAGAGCCCCCCCCCTGCAATCACAGAGATAATAAGATTTGATGCATGGTTGGGTATTTTCTCAGGTTCGCTCGCCCTTCATCCCTCCCCAGTTTTAAGGATTTACAGAGGAATGTCAGCTTTGTGTCTCCAATGAAGGAGAAAAATAACAAGCAGAAGGGATTTCAGGTCACTGTACATTGCTTAGCTTGCAGTCCCTGATCGGGCTCCCCGTGTGTTAAACAAGGGGCCCCATTCTGCATCCAGGGAAGGTCGATGATCACACCTAGTATAGACCTAGAGAACTCAACCACTTCCCCTCTAGAGCAAATTTTCATTTATTACACACATGTAAAAATTTGCATTTTTGGCTTTAAATTTATTTTACCACTTCAGCCCCCCGGAAGGATTTACCCCCCTTAACCACTTCACCCCTGGAAGATTTGGCTGCTGAGTGACCAGGCCATTTTTTGCGTTTCAGCACAGCGTCGCTTTAACTGACAATTGCGCGGTCGTGCGACGTTGCACCCAAACAAAATTGACGTCCTTTTTCCCACAAATAGAGCTTTCTTTTGGTGGTATTTGATCACCTCTGCGGTTTTTATTTTTTGCGCTATAAACAAAAAAAGACCGACAATTTTGAAAAAAACACAATATTTTGTACTTTTTGCTATAATAAATATCCCCAATTTTTTCTTAAAAAAAGCTAATTTCTTCCACAGTTTAGGCCGATATGTATTCTTCTACATATTTTTGGTAAAAAAAAAAATCGCAATAAGCGTATATTGATTGGTTTGCGCCAATTGGTTTATAACATCTACAAAATAGGGGATAGATTTATGGCATTTTTATTATTATTCTTTTTTTTTTTATTGGTAATGGCGGTGATCTGCGATTTTTATCGGGACTGCGACATTATGGCGGACACATCGGACACTTTTGACACATTTTTGGGACCATTGACATTGCGATCAGTGCTATAAAAATGCACTGATTACTGTAAAAATGTCACTGGCAGGGGGCGATCAAGGGGTTAACTGTGTTCCCTGTGTGTTTCTAATTGTAGGGGGAGGGGACTGACCTGGAGGAAATGGCAGATCGTGGTTCCTCGCTATTAGGAACACACAATCTGTCTCTCCTCACAGAGCAGAACAGGAATTTGTGCGTTTACACATACCCATCCCTGTTCTGCCTCTCGTGTCCGTGATTGCTCGTGGCCGGTGGTCATCGCGTCCGTCAGCCACGAGCATTGGCACCCACCCCCGCAGTGCAGCAGGGGCGCGCGCTATCCCGCCTTAAAGGAGCCGACGTATAGCTACGGCGGCTCGCGCGATCGTGCCGACCTGCCGCAGTATAATGACCAGGCCACTTTTTGCGATACGGCGCTGCATTATTTTAACGACAATTGCGCGGACGTGCGACGTTGCACCCAAATAAAATTGACGTCCTTTTTTTTCCCCACAAATAGAGCTTTCTTTTGGTGGCATTTGATCACCTCTTCGGTTTTTATTTTTTGCGCTATAAACAGAAAAAGAGCAACAATTTAGAAAAAAAAAAAGCAATATTTTTTAACTTTTTGCTATAATAAATATCCAATAAGAAAATGTAAAAAATGAATCTTTTCATCAGTTTAGGCCGATATATATTCTACATATTTTTGGTAAAAAAAAAAAAAATTCCATAATAAGCATATATTGATTGGTTTGCGCAAAAGTTATAGTGTCTACAAATAGGGGAAAGATTTAGGGACTTTTTAATTTTTTAATTATTTTTACTAGTAATGGCAGGGATCAGCGTTTTTTTTAGCGGGACTGCGACATTGCCGCGGACAAATCTGACCCTAAGTGACACTTTTTGTTGACCAGTGACACCAATACAGTGATCGGTGCTAAAAAATGCACTGATCACTGTATAAATGGCACTGGCAGGGAAGGGGTTAACACTAGGGGGGTGATAAGTGTTCCCTAGGGAGGTGTTTCTAACTGTGGGGACGAGGATGACTAACTGGGATTAGAGAGAGATCGCTGTTCCTGATCACTAGGAACAGCTGATCTCTCTCTCCTCCCCTGTCAGAACGGGGATCCGCCTTGTTTACATAGGCAGATCCCCGTTCTGTCTCTGCGAGGAGCAATCGCGGCCGTCGGGCACGCACATCGGCTCTCGTGCCGGCGCCCCCTGTATCTATTACACAAAACGACATAGAGGTACGCCATTTGGCGCAATAGAGCCGCCCTGCCGCAGTATATGTGCAGTGGGTGGGGCTTTCACATTGGAGAGACAGGCGCGGCTCTTTCAGGGCGCTTTGCAGGCGCTATTTTTACCCATGTAGCGCTTGCAAAGCGCCCCAGTGTGAAAGGGGTCTAAGTGTCATTTCTGTCTGCTGCCTTGCTCTCCTGCTCTCTGTATGAATCACTTCTGAACAAGTTTTCCTGACACCAAGAGAAAAATGGTGACTAGGGGAGATCCAGCACACAGCCTGTGATTGACAGCCTCAGCTCTGTTCCTGTGTGCTGTGTTGGGGGGTGTCCCTTCCCACCAATCAGCTCTCACAGTGTGTATTTTCAGCTCTCCGCCCCCTGCTTTCTGAAATTTTAGACAAGCTTTATAAATCCTGGAATTTGAACAAAGATCCTGTGCTAGTTCAAATCAAAATCCTGCAACAGACGTGCGTTCATCGATTTCTTCCAGAAACAAAGGAGCAGTAATGCAAATATTGTTCTACTCCACAGACACAAGGTGAAAGTTTATAGCGAGGTAAATACTTCATCTGCATCCTGCCAATCTATATCCTTTTCCATTTCAGCAAATATGGTCTAATGTGAGAGAAGTGTGCCACCTAGAGGCCAACACAAGACATTGAAGGCGTGCTACTGGAGAACTCTGGGATCTCTATGTATTTTGCATGTATTTCGTGGGTGTCAACTCCGATTCATTTCTTATGTGCTGTCACTTTTCATGCTACAGCTTTTATTTGGTTATTAGGCTTCGTATACTGTTTTTACATAACGTTTTCCAATCCCAACTGCACTTTCGGTTTAGGCCCCTTTCGTGCTTATGCGACTTGTTCTGCGACTTGGGACTGCAAAGTCGCAAGACAAGTCGTACTCCGCGATTTTCAATGAGTACCGTTCATATCTATTCAACTTCAAAGTAGTCCCTGCACTACTGTGGTCCGACTTTGAGGCGACTTGAGGTTCCCTAGACCTCAACATCACACAGGCATTGCTTCAAATCGCGTCAAAAAATTTGCGGCAAAAAAAAATTGCGTGACTTTCAGGTCACACAAGTGCGAAAGGGGTCTTTAACCACTTCAGCCCCCGGAAGAATTTACCCCCCTTTCTGACCGAACCATTTTTTGCAATACGGCACTGCGTCGCTTTAACTGACAATTGCGCGGTCGTGCAAAGCTGCACCCAAACAAAATTGATGTCTTTTTTTTCCCCCACAAATAGAGCTTTCTTTTGGTGGTATTTGAAAAAAACAGCGACAATTTTGAAAAAAAAAAATATATATATATATATATATATATATATTTATATATATATATATATATATATATATAAATAAATAAATATATATATATATATATATATATATATATATATATATATATATATATATATATATATATATAATTTTTTTTTTTTTTTTTTTACTTTTTGCTATAATAAATATCACAAAAAAAAAAAAATGTAAAAAAGACAAATTTCTTCCTCAGTTTAGGCCAATATGTATTCTGCTACATATTATTGGTAAAATCCCAATTAGCGTCTATTGATTGGTTTGCGCAACATTTATCGCGTCTACAAAATAGGGGATAGATTTTTGACATTTAAAATAAAAAAAAAAAAATTATTTTTTGCTAGTAATCACGGCGATCAGTGATTTTTAGCAGGACTGCGACATTGCCGCAGACAGATCGGACACTTTTTTGGGACCAGTGACATTTATACAACGATCAGTGCTATAAAAATGCACTGATTACTGCATAAATGACACTGGCAGGGAAGGGGGTCAACACTAGGGGGTGATCAAGGGGTTAAATGTATTCCCTGGGAGGTGTTTCTAACTTTGTGGGGGGCTGGGCTGACTGGAGGAGGAGAGAGATCGCTGTTCCTAATCACTAGGAACAGGCGATCTCACTCTATTCCCCTGGCAGAACGGGGATCTGTTTGTTTACACTGGCAGATGCCCGTTTCTGCCTCTCTCTGGAGTGATCGCGGGTGGCCAGCGGGTTGGCTCCCCCGCTAGCGAATGGGCACAAGCGCGCCCACGGATCGCCGTGTACGTGCCCGACGTACAATGACTGCGATTCACGCAGGCGAGCCAACTTGCCGCAATACAAACTGAAGCGGCTGGTCGGCAAGCGGTTAATTAGTGTTGGTGTGTTTTTAGGTAGGATTTAAAAAAAAAAGCAAAATGCGCACTATTATTTCTGACCTGTACTACACAACAACTGACATACATATATGTTGTATTGCTGCGATTGTCAGGAGCAGGAGAATTTACTTTGGTTTGGTCTTTGGTGGTAGGTTATTGTAGTAGCAACAACAAACACGAACGTAGTGACGTACTACGCGGTTTTTCAGCTCTTTAGCGCCACCCTTTGGGCTGCTAATTTCGTGTTAATAGAGGTTTGGTGAGTGTTGATTCGCGCTTTTCATTTTGCGCTTTTCAGTTAGTTTCTGAACGGCCGTTCATCAACCAGCCATGTTGTGGAATCGGAGAAGATAACGTGTTATTTATTATTGGCCTCGGAGTTATTGCTTTGACCCAAATCCAGTCCAGGAACAGGAGGAGGAGGAGTTCTTGGACCAAAAATTGGTTGCTTTATTAAACGTAACCAACTATGTCATATGCCTTTGCTGCGGGAGCTCCAGGAGAATAATCCGGATGATTTTGGGAATTATCTCCGGATGACGGACCCCTGCTTTCACCAACTCTTGGCATTGCTGACCCCCTATATTAAGAAGCAGGACACATGCATGAGGCTTTTATTTTATTTTTTGGTTGAATAATAATGATTTGATTTGGTATATTTTCTATATTTTTGGATGCATAGAATGCACTTTTTGGTTAGGTTCTATTGGCAGATAGCATGCCTAATTGTATTTGTTTTCTTTTTTAATGCACAATAAAAAAAATTGTGGAGAATAATACTTGGCTATGTGTTTTACTTCAAATGACAGTTTGGGAGTCGGCAGTTACATTTTATAAAAATACAATGTAAAATTGACAAGAGACACCAACATAGTTGTATCTTTGATCTTAAAAACTACGGGATAATGGTGTTGTGGGAACTTGGCCAAATAAAAAATAAAAAAATAATCTTATTCTTGATATCACTAGAAAAAAAAAGCCTTTGAAAATTAGTTTGCAATAACTCCATCAGTATCACCAGCAAAGCAGCTTCATTATTATCCCATTAAAGAAGAAGAGAATTGTGCGCTGCATTTCCAGATTTCATAATTTGCCGCGTCACGAATGTTAATTCTCCATTACGATCGCTAGTTTACAAGACTGACTGCTCCCGGGTCGTCCTTGCTTCCGAGCATGCGTGTTTGTACTTTGGACTTTTGTCCGACGGACTTGTGTACACACGCTCGGAAAATCCGACAACACGCATTCTTCCGTGGAAAATTTTAAAGCCTGCCATCCAACATTTGTCCACGGAAAATCCGACGACAATTGTCCGATGGAGCGTACACACGGTCGGATTTTCCACCAACAGCCCGTCATCACACATTTCCCATCGGAAAATCCAATCGTGAATCAGCTTCTTACTAACACATGTCAGATCACTGCCTATTGCCTGCACAGTGCGAATCGGTGCGGTGCCGCAAAGATTCCCAAAATTTGTTCCTGCACTACTTCTGGTAATTTCGGGGGTGGGGAGGCGATCTCAATAGGAATCTGTGCAGGAACCCATACAGATGTCTCTGAAATCGCTCCCGAAGTCAGACTGAAATGCGGGTTTGAACTTGCACGATTTCAAACCCACCTTCAGTGCGAACCCGGGCTTAAAAATAAATGTTTGGCCTAGAGATGTACTTTCAAGCGGAGCTTTACCCATAACATTTTCACACACATTCCTGCCCAAGCCAATTTTCAGTTTTCAGCGCTGTCGCATTTTGATTGGCAATTGCGCGGTCATGCAACACTGTACCCAAATGAAATTTTTATCATTTTTTTCTTCACAAATAGAGCTTTCTTTTGGTGGTATTTGATCACCTCTGCGGTTTTTATTTTTTGCGCTTTAAACAAAAAAAAAAGCGACAAGTTTGAAAAAAAAAACACAATATTTTTTTACTTTTTGCTATAATAAATATCCCATTTTTTAAAAAAATTTTCCTCAGTTTAGGCCGATATGTATTCTTCTACATATTTTTCGTAAAAAAAAAAATCGCAATAAGCGTATATTTATTGGTTTGCGCAAAAGTTATAGCGTCTACAAAATAGGGGATAGTTTTATGGCATTTTTATTATTTTTTTTTTTTACTAGTAATGTCGGCGATCTGCGATTTTTATCATGACTGTGACATTTCGGCGGACAGATCGGACACTTTTGACCCCATTTTGGGACCATTGGCATTTATACAGCAATCAGTGCTATAAAAATTCATTGATTACTGTATAAATGTCACTGGCAAGGAAGGGGTTAAATACTAATGGGTGATCAAAGGGTTAACTGTGTGTCCTAGGGAGTGATTCCAACTGTAGGGGGCGGGGACTCACAAGGGGAGGAGACCGATCGGTGTTCCTCTGTACTGGGAACACATGATCAGTCTCTTCTCACCTGACAGGACGTGGATCTGTGTGTTTACACACACAGATCCACGGTCCTGCTTGGTTAACAGGCAATCGCGGGTGTTGGCCGCCAGGCACGAGCACCGGGTCCTGAGTGGCGCGGCAGGGGCGCGACGGCCGGGAAGCCCAGGACGTCATATAACGCTTGCCCAGGATGGGAGATCCCTCCTGCGGACGTCATACGACTATATACGGGATGTGATGTGGTAAATAAAAAATAATGTTTTTTCGCAAGGAACATACAGCCGTGGCCAAAAATGACACAAATAGTAATTTTCACAAAGTCTGCTGCCTCAGTGTTTTTAGATCTTTTTGTCAGATGTTCCTATGGGATACTGAAGCTTGATTACAAGCATTTCATAAGTGTCAAAGGCTTTTATTGACAATTACATGAAGTCTATGCAAAGAGTCAATATTTGCAGTGTTGACCCTTCTTTTTTAAGACCTCTCCAATTCTCCCCGGCATTCTGTCATCAACTTCTGGGCCACATCCTGACTGATGGTCACTCCCCATTTTTGCATAATCAATGCTTGGAGTTTGTCAGAATTTGTGGAGTTTTTTTGTTCACCCGCCTCTTGAGGATTGACCACATGTTCTCAATGGGATTAAGGGCTGGGGGGTTTCCTGGACAAGGACCCAAAATTTCGATCTTTTGCTCCCCAAGCCACTTAGTTATCACTTTTGCCTTATGGCAAGGTGGTCCACCATCCTGGAAAAGGCATTGTTCCTCACCAAACTCTTCTTGGATGGTTGGGAGAAGTTGCTCTCGGATGATGTTTTTGTATCATTCTTTATTCATGGCTGTGTTCTTAGGCAGAATTGTGAGTGAGCCCACTCCCTTGGCTGAGAAGCAACCAGCTTTACTGTTGGCATGACACAGGACTGATGGCAGCGCTCACCTTTTCTTCTCCGGACAAGGTATTTTCCGGATGCCCCAAACAATCGGAAAAGGTAGTTCATCAGAGAAGATGACTTTCCCCCAGTCCTCAGCGGTCCAATCCCTGTACCTTTTGCAGAATATCAGTCTGTCCCTGATGTTTTTCCTGGAGAGAAGTGACTTTTTGCTGCCCTTCTTGACACCAGGCCATCCTCCAAAAGTCTTCTCCTCACTGTGTGTACAGATGGACTCACACCTGCCTGCTGCCATTCCTGAGCAAGCTCTCAGGGCTGGTGGTGCCCCGATCCCACAGCTGAATCCACTGTAGGAGACGGTCCTGGAACTTGCTGGACTTTCTTGGGTGCCCTGAAGCCTTCTTCACAAATGCAATGGAAATGTTTTTATGGGATTAACTTCATTTTCACGGCAAAGAGGAACTTTGCAATTAATTGCAATTCATCTGATCACACTTCATAACATTCTGGAGTATATGCAAATTTCCATCATAAAAACTGAGGCAGCAGACTTTGTGAAAATATTTGTGTCATTCCCAAAACTTTTGACCACGGCTGTACTTTCCACATTAATAATTCTGCTACCAAAATGAGTGTGTGCTGCAAATTGCCTCCAGCATTGCTCCTGTTTCTTCTTGCTGGAGGCGGCCATTTTGCTGAAGCCCAGAGCCCCTTGAACAGCAGTAAATCATAAAGCGGAACTAAACACGTTTAAAAAAACAGTTACATTCCTGGAATGCCAGTATTGCCAACTGTCACATTTGCTTGTGTCCGCATCCAAACTGCCAGACCATCAAATGGCTGGTGTCATAACTGATCACACGTGCAGCACCATGGCAGTTGCAGATCAAACCAAAGCAGCTTTCTTGGCTGTAAAGGATAGGAGGGTTTAATTCCACTGTAAGGCTGTCAGCAGATCGGCCTCTACAAACTCGACAGTGTCAAAAAATGAAGAGCAACTCTGCGTATGTGTATTACTGGATAGAAAAAAAGGACAAAAATGTTATTTGGGTACAGCGTCGCATGACCGCGCAATTGTCAGTTAAAATAATGCAGTGCATACCTGTGCAGAGATAATACAGGAGACAGTCAGAGAGTGTGCGGAGATGATACAGGAGACTGTCAGAGAGTGTGCCGAGATGATACAGGAGACTGTGAGAGAGTGTGCGGAGATGATACAGGAGACTGTGAGAGAGTGTGCGGAGATGATACAGGAGACTGTGAGAGAGTGTGCGGAGATGATACAGGAGACTGTGAGAGAGTGTGCGGAGATGATACAGGAGACTGTCAGAGAGTGTGCGGAGATGATACAGGAGACTGTCAGAGAGTGTGCGGAGATAATACAGGAGACTGTGGAGATGATACAGGAGACAGTCAGAGAGTGTGCGGAGATAATACAGGAGACTGTCAGAGAGTGTGCGGAGATGATACAGGAGACTGCGAGAGAGTGTGCGGAGATAATACAGGAGACTGTCAGAGAGTGTGCGGAGATAATACAGGAGACTGTCAGAGAGTGTGCGGAGATAATACAGGAGACTGTGGAGATGATACAGGAGACAGTCAGAGAGTGTGCGGAGATAATACAGGAGACTGTGGAGATGATACAGGAGACAGTCAGAGAGTGTGCGGAGATAATACAGGAGACTGTGGAGATGATACAAGAGACAGAGAGTGTGGAGATAATACAGGAGACTGTCAGAGAGTGTGTGGAGATGATACAAGAGACTGTCAGAGGGTGCAGACATGGCGGGTGAGAGGGTGAAGACAGGGCGGGTGAGGGGGCGCAGACATGGCGGGTGAGGGGGTGCAGACATGGCGGGAGAGAGGGTGAAGACATGGCAGGTGAGAGGATGCCGGATGAGGGTGCAGACAGGGCGGGTGAGAGGATGGCAGGTGAGAGGGTGAAGACAGGGCAGGTGAGAGGATGGCGGGTGAGGGTGTGCAGACATGGCGGGTGAGGGGGGGGGGAGACATGGCGGGTGAAGGGGTACGGACGTGGTGGGTGAAGGGGTGCAGGCGAGGGGGTGCGGACATGGCGGGTGAGGGAGTGAGGACATTGCGGGTGAAGGTGTGCGGACGTGGCGGGTGAAGGGGTGCCGACATGGTGGGTGAGGGGGTGCGGACATGGCGGGTGAGGGAGTGAGGACATTGTGGGTGAAGGTGTGCGGACATGGCGGGTGAGGGAGTGAGGACATTGCGGGTGAAGGTGTGCGGACGTGGCGGGTGAAGGGGTGCCGACATGGTGGGCGAGGGGGTGCGGACATGGCGGGTGAGGGAGTGAGGACATTGCGGGTGAAGGTGTGCGGACATGGCGGGTGAAGGGGTGCCGACATGGTGGGCGAGGGGGTGCCGACATGGTGGGCGAGGGGGTGCCGACATGGCGGGTGAAGGAGTGAGGACATTGCAGGTGAAGGTGTGCGACATGGCGGGTGAGGGAGTTAGGACATTGCGGGTGAAGGGGTGCGGACATGGTGGGCGAGGGGGTACGGACATGGTACAGGACTTGATGTGAACCTTCATCACAGTGCTCTGTACCTCCTGAGCCCTCCCCCCTCCATACAGAACATCCAGCAGATCACCTCAGGCATCGCCAGTTGGCCGCTCACCTGCACCTCTGGCTGTCAGCTCTGACTAAAGTCCCACTTTAATGTTAGGCACATTTCAGGGCCATAATTATTTCTTATTTTACACATTCAGTGGCCCCTTTCCGCCCTTTATATCAGTATTTAAAGGCAATGACGGAGTTTATAAGGCACACTCGAGAGGTAAAAGAACTATAGCGGCCATTTTGTTGGTGGAGGAGGCGCGTCGCTTTTATACTTCCCGTTTATCAAGCCTATAACCACGCCCACATTATAGAAGTCTTTCAGGGATTGCTGGTCTTCCATCTACCACGTGACCACATAGAACCAACCCTCCGCCCACAACTCCGCCCTGAGCCCGGCAGTCGGCCGCCGTCAGCCAATGAGCAGCCCCGTACCTTAGCTTGGCTGTCAGACGTGTCATGTGACCCCTCCGGGCAGCCAATGCGGGGCGGTGTGTGGGGAAGGTTGGATTGGTCGGTGCGGGGCATCGTACACAGAGCTTGAGGAAGGGAAGAGGAAGCGGCGAGAGGGGCCGCCGGGGAGCATGGAGCCGCTGTGCGTCTGACCGGAGCGGTATGTGTCTGTCCTTCCCCCACCCCACCACCCTTCTACCGGATGTATGTCTCCCAATACACCCCACATACCCACCTACCGCCGGGTCCGGACACAGGGGGCTCCGACCTACCTGAGGAGAGAGACTGCGGGGAGGGGAGACAGGAGAGACGTTCTGCAAGCATGGCAGATGGGGGAGATGTTCTGCAGAGGGGGGAGCAGGAGAAATGTTCTGCATAGATGGGGGGGCTGACTGGAGAGAAGAGGGTGTAATGGAAGAGATGGTCTGCACATATGGGAGTGTGGTGGCAGAAGAGATGTTCTGCAGAGATATGTGACAATTTCTGCAAAGGGTGATGGGAGAGGGTGACAGCAAAGATGTTCTGCAGAGAGGGGAATTAAGAGATGTTCTGCAAGGGTGGCAGATGGGAGAGATGTTCTGCATAGAAGGCAGAGGGGTGACCGAAGATGTTCTGCAGAAATAGGGGAGGGTGTGAGTGGAGAGATGTTCTGCAGAGATAGCAGTGGGGGTGACAGTAGAGATGTTCTGCGGAGATGGAGGCGGGGGTGTCAGTAGAGATGTTCTGCGGAGATGGAGGCGGGGGTGTCAGTAGAGATGTTCTGCGGAGATGGAGGCGGGGGTGACAGTAGAGATGTTCTGCGGAGATGGAGGCGGGGGTGACAGTAGAGATGTTCTGCGGAGATGGAGGCGGGGGTGACAGTAGAGATGTTCTGCGGAGATGGAGGCGGGGGTGACAGTAGAGATGTTCTGCGGAGATGGAGGCGGGGGTGACAGTAGAGATGTTCTGCGGAGATGGAGGCGGGAGTGTCAGTAGAGATGTTCTGCGGAGATGGAGGCGGGGGTGACAGTAGAGATGTTCTGCAGAGATGGAGGCGGGGGTGACAGTAGAGATGTTCTGCAGAGATGGAGGCGGGGGTGACAGTAGAGATGTTCTGCGGAGATGGAGGCGGGGGTGACAGTAGAGATGTTCTGCGGAGATGGAGGCGGGGGTGACAGTAGAGATGATCTGCGGAGATGGAGGCGGGGGTGACGGTAGAGATGTTCTGCGGAGATGGAGGCGGGGGTGACAGTAGAGATGATCTGCGGAGATGGAGGCGGGGGTGACAGTAGAGATGATCTGCGGAGATGGAGGCGGGGGGTGACAGTAGAGATGTTCTGCGGAGATGGAGGCGGGGGTGACAGTAGAGATGTTCTGCGGAGATGGAGGCGGGGGTGACAGTAGAGATGTTCTGCGGAGATGGAGGCGGGGGTGACAGTAGAGATGTTCTGCGGAGATGGAGGCGGGGTGACAGTAGAGATGTTCTGCGGAGATGGAGGCGGGTGACAGTAGAGATGTTCTGCGGAGATGGAGGCGGGGGTGACAGTAGAGATGTTCTGCGGAGATGGAGGCGGGGTGACAGTAGAGATGTTCTGCGGAGATGGAGGCGGGGGTGACAGTAGAGATGTTCTGCGGAGATGGAGGCGGGGGTGACAGTAGAGATGTTCTGCGGAGATGGAGGCGGGGGTGACAGTAGAGATGTTCTGCGGAGATGGAGGCGGGGGTGACAGTAGAGATGTTCTGCGGAGATGGAGGTGGGGGTGACAGTAGAGATGTTCTGCGGAGATGGAGGCGGGGGTTGACAGTAGAGATGTTCTGCGGAGATGGAGGCGGGGGTGACAGTAGAGATGTTCTGCGGAGATGGAGGCGGGGGTGACAGTAGAGATGTTCTGCGGAGATGGAGGCCGGGGGTGACAGTAGAGATGTTCTGCAGAGATAGCAGTGGGGGTGACAGTAGAGATGTTCTGCAGAGATGGAGGAGGGGGTGACAGTAGAGATGTTCTGCAGAGATGGAGACGGGGTGACAGTAGAGATGTTCTGCGGAGATGGAGGCGGGGGTGACGGTAGAGATGTTCTGCGGAGATGGAGGCGGGGGGTGACAGTAGAGATGTTCTGCGGAGATGGAGGCGGGGGTGACAGTAGAGATGATCTGCGGAGATGGAGGCGGGGGTGACAGTAGAGATGATCTGCGGAGATGGAGGCGGGGGGTGACAGTAGAGATGTTCTGCGGAGATGGAGGCGGGGGTGACAGTAGAGATGTTCTGCGGAGATGGAGGCGGGGGTGACAGTAGAGATGTTCTGCGGAGATGGAGGCGGGGGTGACAGTAGAGATGTTCTGCGGAGATGGAGGCGGGGGTGACAGTAGAGATGTTCTGCGGAGATGGAGGCGGGGGTGACAGTAGAGATGTTCTGCGGAGATGGAGGCGGGGTGACAGTAGAGATGTTCTGCGGAGATGGAGGCGGGGGTGACAGTAGAGATGTTCTGCGGAGATGGAGGCGGGGGTGACAGTAGAGATGTTCTGCGGAGATGGAGGCGGGGGTGAGAGTAGAGATGTTCGGCGGAGATGGAGGCGGGGGTGACAGTAGAGATGTTCGGCGGAGATGGAGGCGGGGGTGACAGTAGAGATGTTCGGCGGAGATGGAGGCGGGGGTGACAGTAGAGATGATCTGCGGAGATGGAGGCGGGGGTGACAGTAGAGATGTTCTGCGGAGATGGAGGCGGGGGTGACAGTAGAGATGTTCTGCGGAGATGGAGGCGGGGGTGACAGTAGAGATGTTCTGCGGAGATGGAGGCGGGGGTGACAGTAGAGATGTTCTGCGGAGATGGAGGCGGGGGTGACAGTAGAGATGTTCTGCGGAGATGGAGGCGGGGGTGACAGTAGAGATGTTCTGCGGAGATGGAGGCGGGGGTGACAGTAGAGATGTTCTGCGGAGATGGAGGCGGGGGTGACAGTAGAGATGATCTGCGGAGATGGAGGCGGGGGTGACAGTAGAGATGATCTGCGGAGATGGAGGCGGGGGGTGACAGTAGAGATGTTCTGCGGAGATGGAGGCGGGGGTGACAGTAGAGATGTTCTGCGGAGATGGAGGCGGGGGTGACAGTAGAGATGTTCTGCGGAGATGGAGGCCGGGGGTGACAGTAGAGATGTTCTGCAGAGATAGCAGTGGGGGTGACAGTAGAGATGTTCTGCAGAGATGGAGGAGGGGGTGACAGTAGAGATGTTCTGCAGAGATGGAGACGGGGTGACAGTAGAGATGTTCTGCGGAGATGGAGGCGGGGGTGACGGTAGAGATGTTCTGCGGAGATGGAGGCGGGGGGTGACAGTAGAGATGTTCTGCGGAGATGGAGGCGGGGGTGACAGTAGAGATGTTCTGCGGAGATGGAGGCGGGGGTGACAGTAGAGATGTTCTGCGGAGATGGAGGCGGGGGTGACAGTAGAGATGTTCTGCGGAGATGGAGGCGGGGGTGACAGTAGAGATGTTCTGCGGAGATGGAGGCGGGGTTGACAGTAGAGATGTTCTGCGGAGATGGAGGCGGGGGTGACAGTGGAGATGTTCTGCGGAGATGGAGGCGGGGGTGACAGTAGAGATGTTCTGCGGAGATGGAGGCGGGGGTGACAGTGGAGATGTTCTGTGGAGATGGAGGCGGGGGTGACAGTAGAGATGTTCTGCGGAGATGGAGGCGGGGGTGACAGTAGAGATGTTCTGCGGAGATGGAGGCGGGGGTGACAGTAGAGATGTTCTGCGGAGATGGAGGCGGGGGTGACAGTAGAGATGTTCTGCGGAGATGGAGGCGGGGGTGACAGTAGAGATGTTCTGCGGAGATGGAGGCGGGGGTGACTCTAACTCAATTGAACAACAAACTGAAATCTTTTAGGTGGAGGGAAGTAAAAATAAAACAATAAAATAATCCGGTTACATAAGTTTGCACACCCCTTACACTAATACTTTGGTGAAGCTCCTTTTGATTTGATTCCAACACTGTGTTTTTGGGTATGAGTCTATCAGCATGGCACATCTTGACTTGGCAATCATTGCCCGCTCTTCTTTGCAAAAACACTCCAAATCTGTCAGATTGCGAGGACATCTCCTGTGCACAGCCCTCTTCAGATCACCCCACAGATTTTCAATGGGATTTAGGTCTGGGCTCTGGCTGGGCCATTCCAAAACTTGAATCTTCTTGTGGTGAAGCCATTCCTTTGTTGATTTGGATGGATGCTTTGGGTCGTTGTCATGCTGAAAAGATGAAGTTCCTCTTCACCTTCAGCTTTCTAGCAAAAGCCTGAAGGTTTTGTTCCAATATTGACTGGTATTTGGAACTGTTCATAATCCCCTCTACCTTGACTAAGGCCCCTGTTCCAGCCGAAGAAAAACAGCCCCAAAGCATCATGCTTCCACCACCATGCTTCACGGTGGGTATGGTGTTCTTTTGGTGATGTGCAGTGTTGTTCTTGCGCAAAACATATCTTTTGGAATTATGGCCAAAAAGTTCCACCTTGGTTTCATCAGACCAGAACACATTTCCCCACATGCTTTTGGGAGACTTCAGATGTGATTTTGCAAAATTTAGCCGGGCTTGGAAGTTTTTCTTGGTAAGAAAAGACGTCCATCTTGCCAATCTACCCCATATGAAGAATACGGGAGATTGTTGTCACATGTATCACACAGCCAGTACTTGCCAGATATGTTGCTGTAGGCCTCTTGGCAGCCTCTCTGACCAGTGTTCTTCACTTTTCATCAATTCTGGAGGGACGCCCAGTTCCTGGTAATATCACTGTTGTGCCGTATTTTCTCCACTTGATGATGACTCTTCACTGTATTCCATGGTCTATCTAATGCCTTGGAAATTCTTTTGAACCTTTCTCCTGACTGATACCTTTTTTACCAATAAGACGCCTCTGATGCTTTGGAATCTCTCTGCGGACCGTGGCTTTTGCTGTAGGATGCGACTAAGAAACTGCCAGGAAAGACCTACGAGAACAGCTGAACTTTTAATTGGGATTAATCAGAGACCCTTTAAATGATGGCAGATGTATACTGGTGAATCTACACCCCAGTCTCAAGTCCTTTGCAGACTCTAACAGGTTTTCTTCTAAGATTTCCCTGTATTTGGCTCCATCCATCTTCCCATCAACTCTGACCAGCTTCCTTGTCCCTGCCGAAGAAAAGCCTCCCCATAACATGATGCTGCCACCACCATGTTTCACAGTGGGTGTGGTGTGTTCAAGGGGATGTGCAGTGTTAGTTTTTTTACCACACACAGCATTTTGCTTTTAGGTCAAAAATTTAAATTTTGGTCTCATCTGACCACATGATGCTGCCACCACCATGTTTCACAGTGGGTGTGGTGTGTTCAGGGTGATGTGCGGTGTTGGTTTTCCGCCACACATAGCGTTTTGCTTTTAGGCCAAAAAGTTCAATTTTGGTCTCCTCTGACCAGATCACCTTCTTCCACATGTTTGCTGTGTCCCCCACATGGCTTCTCGCAAACTGCAAACGGGACTTCTTATGTCTTTCTTCTTACCACTCTTCCATAAAGGCCAGATTTGTGGGTTGCACGACTAATGGTTGTCCTGTGTAGAGATCGACCGATATATCGGCCGATATTTGGCCTTTTTTAAGAAATATGCATCTGCCGATTAACACTGACTGCACCATGCCGGTTCCTCCTCCCTTCCTCACACTCCATTGGCAGAGCGGCGCTTGCCGGAGCCGCTGAGTGTGTGAAACTGACATATGTAACTGAATGCAGAGAGAGAGAGGAGCTGTCAAAATTCAGCGTTGATGTTGGTGGGACCCAGCAGCTATCAAACACAAGCCAATGGGATGGGATCTGGGCGGGCTGCTATGTGTATGTGGCCCCACCCCCCTTTCTTAAGCAGCCCATTTATTGGCTGGTGTTTCATAGCTGCTGGGTCCCGCCCACCCCCCGACATCACCGCTGAATTTTGACAGCTGGTCTCTCTCTGCCTTCAGTTTTACACACTCAGCGGCTCTGGCATCGGCTCAGTGTGCCACCTGCCAAAAAAAAGCGGCTCCTCCTCTGACCCGCGGCTGACTCACCGACAGTCCTATTCACTTTAATGGGGCGGCTGGTGATGTGGCAGTGATACAACAAGGTGAGCGACGTGGTGGCAGCAGGTGAGTGGACGCCCGCTAACAGGCGCAGCCATGATGCATCTGAAATGACAGGTGCTCTTTAAATGTAAGGACTTATTCTTGCTGGTAGTTAGAACCTTTAATATTTACAAATAAAATGAAGGTTTCCTATTTAGAATAATAAGCTGTCAGGTTAGTAAAACAGCTATATCAGAACCGATTCAATCATACAGTTTGTAGTGTACATAGATTTGCAAAAGAATGGAATAAAGGAATATTCCTGAACTTTGTTTTATCTCATGTTTACTGTGAAATTGTGGGAATGCATCAGTGCAGTGCATGTTATCTCAGCTTGCTGAGCTTGGATTCATTGAATGAGTTTACCAAAACTGTAAATATTGCAGAATATACAGCCTCATGCTACATAAGCTCCATTTCAAGCTGAATAAACTAAATTATTAATGTTTCTTAAATAGAAAACTATCTTTTAGATAGATTTTTACTCCAAAAGCATTTTAAATAAATTTGATAAAAAAACAAATCCTATTTTAAATCCAAAAAATCTGATTTTTGATTGATTTAATCATTGATTTATATCCACCCTGCCATCGAGTCTACCGTGTGTGTGTGTGGTTTTTTTTTTTTTGTTTGTTGTTTGTTTTTTTTGTTTTTTACTTTTTGTTAGCCATTTACTGTTGACTGTCTTACTACCTCTGCTGGTAGTTTATTCCAAGCATCAACTACACTTTCTGTAAAATAATACTTTCTAAAATTTAGTTTTGAACTTTCCTCCAGTTAGTTGGAGGTCGTGTCTCTGTGTTCTTGATTTTGTTTTTTCCAATATTTGTGGTCTTTTTTTCATTTTATATTGCAAAAAATATACATAAAAAAAAAAAAAACCGTTGGGGTTCAAATTCCACCAACAGAAAGCTCTATTTGTGGGGAAAAAAGGATATAAAGGTTATTTGGGTACAACGTCACACGACTGCGCAATTGTCAGCTAAAGTAGCGCAGTGCTGAATAGCAAAAATGGCCTGGCCATGGGGGTGGGGGGTAAAACCTTCGGAAGGTCACGTGGTTAAAAGGCATTAAGAGCCCTTTTCTATCAGTTACAGTGATGATCGGTTAATAAAACAGATCTATTTAATTTCCAATGTAAAAATGTTAGCTACTCTCTCTTCCAATCCCAGGTCCACACAGCCAGTCCACAATTCCTTGTGCAGGGAGTTGAATGTTATATATGGGGGTGATGAGTCTGGGGGTGCAAGGAGCACAGTGTTATATATGGGGGGTGATGAATCTGGGGGTGCAGGGAACACAGTGTTATATATGGCGGTGATGAGTCTAGGGGTGCAGAGTGTTAAATGTTATATATGGGGGTGATGAGTCTGGGGGTGCAGGGAGCACAGTGTTGTATATGGGGGGTGATGAGTCTGGGGGTACAGGGGGCACAATTTTATATATGGGGGTTGATAAGTCTGGGGGTGCAGGAAGCACAGTGTTATATAGGGGTGATGAGTCTGGGGTGCAGGGAGCACAGTGTTATATATGGGGGTGCAGGGAGCACAGTGTTATATATGGGGAGTGATGAGTCTGGGGGTGCAGGGAGCACAGTGTTATATATGGGGAGTGATGAGTCTGGGGGTGCAGGGAGCACAGTGTTATATATGGCGGTGATGAGTCTAGGGGTGCAGAGTGTTAAATGTTATATATGGGGGTGATGAGTCTGGGGGTGCAGGGAGCACAGTGTTGTATATGGGGGGTGATGAGTCTGGGGGTGCAGGGAGCACAGTGTTGTATATGGGGGGTGATGAGTCTGGGGGTACAGGGGGCACAATTTTATATATGGGGGTTGATAAGTCTGGGGGTGCAGGAAGCACAGTGTTATATAGGGGTGATGAGTCTGGGGTGCAGGGAGCACAGTGTTATATATGGGGGTGCAGGGAGCACAGTGTTATATATGGGGGGTGATGAGTCTGGGGGTACAGGGAACACAGTGTTATATATGGGGGGTGATGAGTCTGGGGGTACAGGGAGCACAGTTTTATATATGGGGGGTGATGAGTCTGGGGTGCAGGGAGCACAGTGTTATATATGGGGAGTGATGAGTCTGGGGGTGCGGGGAGCACAGTGTTATATATGGCGGTGATGAGTCTAGGGGTGCAGAGTGTTAAATGTTCTATATGGGGGTGATGAGTCTGAGGGTACGGGGGGCACAGTGTTTTATATGAGGTGATGAGTCTGAGGTGCAGTGAGCACATTAGCATATATGAGATGTTCTAAGTCTGGGGTGCAGGTCCGTTCTAGTGGAGGGTCTCCTGACTCTTGTGTCCATGTCTTCAGCAGTTGGCAGGGGGGGGACCGCAGGCTCCCAGAAGTGTCAAGTGCTTTAGTTCCGCCCTCCAATTCCTACATAATTGATGAGTCCTGTAGTGATGTACAGTTTGGAGGAGCTTTTCACAATGTTCATTAGAAGCTGTAGCACGTCAGATGGAGCCCACCTCATTTCCTGGCTGTAGGACATCCACCACCATCCAGCCCTGTCTTCCTCAACTTGACTGGCTCATCGCTTTTCCATTCATTGGCTTTCAGTTCTTTGAACAATGGGGGCTCAGCATCACATGTGGGTATTACCTAGGGTGGTATGCATGCAAGTACAACCTCCTCCAAACTGACACCCACCCATCAAGGCATTTTGATATTTGCATAACTCCTCCCCAAGAACCAGCCCCCTGCTTACATCAAGGCCAGGGGTCTCCAAACTTTTCAAACAAAGGGCCAGTTTACTGCCCTTTGGACTTTAGCGGGGCCGGATTGTGACCAGTGAAGGTTAAAAATGCACCCGGCCCACCATCAGTGAGAATTAACATTGTCTCAGGGTTGGTGGTCAGTTACATAGCACCTACATAAGGTTGAAAAAAGACACAAGTCCATCCAGTTCAATCAATATAAAATTACTAAAAAAAAAAACCATACAATCCCATATACACAATCCTTCACCTACAGTTGATCCCGAGGAAGGCGAAAAACCCCAGCAAAGTATGATCCAGTTTGCTCCAGCAGGGGGAAAAAATTCCTTCATGATCCCCCGAGAGGCAATCGGATTTTCCCCGGATCAACTTTACCTATAAATGTCAGTACCCTGTTATCTTCTGTACATTTAGGAAGGAATCCAGGACTTTCTTAAAGCAATCTACTGAGCTATGGTCAGTAGGAGGAGGAATAATAGTGTCAGTGGAAGGAATAGTGTCCCGTCATTGGTGACAGTGGGAGGAATGGTGTCCCGTCATTGGTGACAGTGGGAGGAATGGTGTCCCGTCATTGGTGACAGTGGGAGGAATGGTGTCCCGTCATTGGTGACAGTGGGAGGAATGGTGTCCCGTCATTGGTGTCAGTGGGAGGAATGGTGCCCCGTCATTGGTGTCAGTGGAAGGGATGGTGCCCCATCATTGGTGTCAGTGGAAGGGATGGTGCCCCATCATTGGTGTCAGTGGGAGGAATGGTGCCCCATCATTGGTGTCAGTGGGAGGAATGGTGCCCCATCATTGGTGTCAGTGGGAGGAATGGTGCTCCATCATTGGTGTCAGTGGGAGGAATGGTGCCCCATCATTGGTGTCAGTGGGAGGAATGGTGCCCCATCATTGGTGTCAGTGGAAGGAATAGTGCCCCATCATTGGTGTCAGTGGAAGGAATGGTGCCCCATCATTGGTGTCAGTGGGAAGGAAAACCAAGAGGGGGAAAAATGTACTGGAATGCAGTGAAAACGTACATGCAGAAATGCATCTCGAGTGAGTTTTTGTAGTGTGAACCTGCTTTAAAAAATAAAATAAAAAAATCATTACCTCCTCGATGGGAAAGTGGTGGTGGTGGTGGTGGGGGGGGGGGGGACTAGGGAAGGTAAAATATATAAGCAGATTAAACTGAATAAGAAAACTTTATGTTCACAGTGCACATCTTATCACAGCTTTCTGTAATGTGAAGGTGTTTGGGCTGACAGCGCTCGGATCCCCGCACCTCGCCGTGTTCTGACTCCTCAGGTTATCTATTCCATTGCTCCTGTCAGTACATCCCTTCTGTTCTTTATTCGGCTTTCCATGTGTTACCGAGCTCTTACCTGACCTGTCCCTGTCTACGTTCCCCAGCACCCGTCCGCACCGCCGCCATGGCCACATCATCCGAAGAAGTGTTACTGATCGTGAAGAAGGTGCGTCAGAAGAAACAAGATGGGGCCCTTTACCTGATGGCGGAGAGGATAGCCTGGGCCCCTGAAGGCAAGGACCGGTTCACAGTGAGCCACCTGTATGCAGACATCAAGTGTAAGTATCGTCTGTAAGGGGGGACTATGGTGGAGTTTAAGGCCTTCCAAGTTAGTGAGAAACTTAATTCCATTGTGACTTCTATTTGTTTAATTCCTGCTGTTCATTGGTCCCTATTTTCCTGTTGATGAAGACTTATCACTGCAGTCCCAAGTCGCAGGAATAGTTGCACAAGTGTGAAAGGGTCCTTAGTAATTAGATGGGAAAGTATATCATATAATTACCTGTTTTACACTTTTTTTTTTTTTACATTTCTTTAGTTCCTGGTTTCTTGCCTAGCCCCTTGCAGACCGGCCCATTGTAGCTTTACTGCTACAGGGCGGCCGTTCTGTGCAGAATCATCTACATTGAGGGAAAAAAGTATGTGACCCCCTGCTGATTTTGTAGGTTTGCCCACTGACAAAGAAATGATGAGTCTATCATTTTAATGGTCAGTTTATTTTAGTGAGAGACAAAACAACAACAAAAATACTAAGAAAAACGCATTTCACAAAAGTTATAAATTGATTTGCATTTTAATGAGTGAAATAAGTATCTGATCTCCTATCAAATCAGCAAGATTTCTCTCTCCCAAGTGTCTTCTATATAGGTAACGAGCTGAGATTAGGAGCACTCTCTTAAAGGGAGTGCTCCTAATCTCAGCTTGTTACCTGTATAAAAGACACCTGTCCACAGAAGCAATCAATCAGATTCCAATCTCCCCACCATGGCCAAGACCAAAGAGCTGTCCAAGGATGTCTGGGAGAAGATTGTAGACCTACACAAGGCTGGAATGGGATACAAGACCATCGCCAATCAGCTTGGTGAGAGGGTGACAACAGTTGGTGCGATTATTTGCAAATGGAAGAAACACAAAATAACTGTCAATCCCCCTTGGTCTGGGGCTCCATGGAAGATCTCACCTCGTGGAGTTTCAATGATCATGAGAACGGTGAGGAATCAGCCCAGAACTACACAGGAGAATCTTGTCAATGATCTCGAGGCAGCTGGGACCATAGTCACCAAGAAAACAATTGGTAACACTACACTGTGAAGGACTGAAATCCTGCAGCCCCCGCAAGGTCCCCCTGTTCAAGAAATCACATGTACAGTCTGTCTGCTAATGAACATCTGAATGATTCAGAGGAGAACTGGGTGAAAGTGTTGTGATCAGATGAGATGAAAATCGAGCTCTTTGGCATCAACTCAACTCGCCGTATTTGGAGGAGGAGGAGGAGGAGGAATGCTGCCTATGACCCCAAGAACACCATCCCCTCCGTCAAACAAGGACAGTGCATATTTTTATCACTGATCACTGTATTAGTGTCACTGGAGGTCAAGTAGATAGGCAAATAATGTCTTACATCCCAGGTGTCTTTACAAGAGGAGGAGGGGTTTTCTCAGCTACGCACACTCTCCTGTCTGCATGCCTGAGCTAAGGGCAGATGGATTCCAGGGAGTATATGCTAGATCAATCATTTGACGTTACTCAGGATGGGCACCGCCAGAAATGCTAGGAGCGTGTTTTTCAAAGTGATTTCACAACAAGATAAAAGATCACTGAGAATGCAGCCTATCCAATCACTAGAGACTGGTGACATCACAGAGAATGCAGCCAATCCATTCACTAGAGACTGGTGACCTCACTGAGAATGCAGCCTATCCAATCACTAGAGACTGGTGACATCACAGAGAATGATGTAGCCAATCCATTTACTAGAGACTGGTGACATCACAGAGAATGTAGCCTATCCATTCACCAGAGACTGGTGACCTCACTGAGAATGCAGCCAATCCATTCACTAGAGACTGGTGACATCACAGAGAATGCAACCAATCCATTCACTAGAGACTGGTGACCTCACTGAGAATGCAGCCTATCCATTCACTATAGACTGGTGACCTCACTGAGAATGCAGCCTATCCATTCACTAGATAACGGTGACCTCACTGAGAATGCAACCAATCCATTCACTAGAGACTGGTGACCTCACTGAGAATGCAGCCTATCCATTCACTATAGACTGGTGACCTCACTGAGAATGCAGCCTATCAATTCACTAGAGACTGGTGACCTCACTGAGAATGCAACCAATCCATTCACTAGAGACTGGTGACCTCACTGAGAATGCAGCCTATCCATTCACTAGAGACTGGTGACATCACAGTGACATCACAGAGAATGCAGCCTATCCATTCCCTACAGACTGGTGACATCACAGTGACATCACAGAGAATGCAGCCAATCCATTCACTAGAGACTGGTGACATCACAGAGAATGCAGCCAATCCATTCACTAGAGACCGGTGACATCACTGAGAATGCAGCCAATCCATTCCCTAGAGACCGGTGACATCACTGAAAATGCAGCCAATCCATTCACTAGAGACTGGTGACATCACTGAGAATGCAGCCAATCCATTCCCTACAGACTGGTGACATAACAGTGACATCACAGAGAATGCAGCCAATCCATTCACTAGAGACTGGTGACATCACTGAGAATGCAGCTAATCAATTCACTAGAGACTGGTGACCTCACTGAGAATGCAGCCTATCCATTCACTCATTCACTAGAGTCTGGTGACCTCACTGAGAATCCAGCCTATCCATTCACTAGAGACTGGTGACCTCACTGAGAATGCAGCCTATCCATTCACTCATTCACTAGAGACTGGTGACCTCACTGAGAATGCAGCCAATCCATTCCCTACAGACTGGTGACATCACTGAGAATGCAGCCAATCCATTCACTAGAGACCGGTGACATCACTGAAAATGCAGCCAATCCATTCACTAGAGACCGGTGACATCGCTGAGAATGCAGCCTATCCATTCACTAGAGACCGGTGACATCGCTGAGAATGCAGCCTATCCATTCACTAGAGACTGGTGACCTCATCCACTGGGGTGGGGGGTGGATGGGCAGAGATTATTCTGAGAACTTTGACTTACCAGTGTCTGGTTGTGTTTGTTTGCCTCCCAGGTCAAAAGATCAGCCCCGATGGCAAAGCGAAAGTCCAGCTGCAACTTGTCCTCCACGCGGGGGAGACGTCAAACTTCCATTTCTCTAATGAAAGCACAGCAATAAAAGAAAGAGATGCCGTGAAAGAGCTTCTGCAGCAGCTGCTTCCCAAATTCAAAAGGAAGGCCAACAAGGAGCTGGAGGAGAAGAACAGGTATGGGGGAGCTGTGGGTGGGATGAACCGGGGAGCAATGAGAGAATGGCTAATACCTCCATCTCTGTAGAGATAAACATTTAGTTCTCTTTCAGTGAGAATGCTATGTACTGTACTGTATTGTAAGTTGTTATGTTGACCACAAATTATTTAGCGTTGAAATGTTGGGGGCACAACCCTGTATTCCTATTCACCATGGATACAATTTCCCTTTCGCTCGCTCATACAACGTTTGAGATTCTGAAGTCAGATGTTTTTTTGTTTTGTTTTTTTCCTTAAGGATGCTAAAGGAGGACCCAGTCTTGTTCCAACTCTACAAAGACCTTGTTGTCAGTCAGGTGATCAGCGCTGAGGAGTTTTGGACCAATCGTCTTAATCTGAACTCCCTGGAGAACACCGTGTCGAACAGCAAGCAGGAAGTGGGGATTTCTGCAGCTTTCCTGGTGAGTGTATTCAGGTACACAAAGGATTAATCCAGCAGAATTGTGAAGGAACTGTTCATAGAATATAAACATAAGACTTGGAGACTCTCACAAAGCTGGGACCCCCGACTTGTCTTATTAGTTTCAAGGCAATGACTTGGTGAAGAGGTGTAAGCTCTCTACCCAGGAGCTAGTAAATGACACAAGTCGACCAAAGCTTCTACCCGATCTGTCTCATCGCGCAGATGTTTGCTTCATGACTTTCTAAAGCTGGGTACACACTCAAAGTGTTTTTTTGTTTTTTCTTTTTTTCCCCAGGGGGCTGAACAAAAAAAAAAACCATGATTGCCATACTAACACAAGCAAAGTTGGTGCAGCTGTCTCCCCCGCTGTGCTATTGGGTTCTGAGTCCCCACTAGAACACAGTGATCAGCGCTGGGAGCCGTTGGCTGCCAGCGCTGATCGGATGCCGGTCAGATGCTGGTTTTCCAGCATGCTCATTCGTCTGTAGAAAAGGCAGCTGTACACACTTACCAAAAGTTGGCCAATTCCTGCCGAACCGACCGTTTTTTCGGACAATTTTCGTCCTGTGTGTACCCAGCTTTAGTCCCCTTAAAGAGGAGTTCCACCCAAAAATGTAACTTCTGCTTTTCGGAATCACCCCCCCTCCAGTGTCACATTTGCCACCTTTCAGGTAATCCAGGTATTTGCTCCCACTTCCGGGGCGTAGATAGCCGCAGTATCTACGCCATGTCTGGCACCTCCTCCGTCCCCCCCGCCGTTTTCTGGGAGACGCACAGGTCACGGGTGGAATTGCGCAGCCCGACTCGTGTATGCGCAGTAGGGAACCAGGCTGTGAAGCCACAAGGCTTCACTTCCTGATTCCCTTACTGAAGATGGCGGCGCCTCCACCTGAGACAGATCGACTTCGGGTGCTGACATCGCGGGCGCCCGGGACAGGTAAGTGCCCATATTTTAAAAGTCAGCAGCTGCAGTATTTGTAGTTGCTGAATTTTAAATAAATAAAAATCGGCGGAACTCCGCTTTTACAGCTAAGTCCACAATTGACATTTTGTTTGTTACTTGCAGTAACGAAGCATATCGCATATGACAATCCCCTTACTTTACATCATAGGGTGCTTCTATATGCAGCGTTGATTGGCTGAGACACAGCAGCGGCACCATTGGCTCCCGCAGCTGTCGTTTAAAGTCAGTTTGCCAATCTGGGAGAGAGGGGGCGGGGCTGGGTCGGGACTCCGTGTGTCTTAATGGTCACACGGAGCTGTGGCTCGGCTCAGATGCCCCCATAGCAAGCTGCTTGCTGTGGGGGCACTCGACAGGAGGGAGGGGCCAGGAGCACTGAAGAGGAACCCGAGAAGGAGGATCTGGGCTGCTCTTTGCAAAACCACTACATAGAGGAGGTAAGTATGACATGTTTGTGTGTGTTGTGTTTTTTTTTTTTTTTTTTTTTTTAACAAGACTTTACAATCACTTTAAAAAATCTCCATAGGCATCAGTTAAAATTTCTTTAACAGGTTACCAGTTTAGAGTTACAGAGTAAGTCTAGTGCTAGAATTTATTGCTCTCACTCTAACGTTCGCGGCGATACTTGACATGTGTGGTTTGATCGCTGTTTACATATGCGGGCACGATCTATGTATGCGTTTGCTTCTGCGTGTGAGCACGAGGGGATGGGGGCGCTTTGTAATGTTTTTTTTGTTTTTTATCACTGTCCCTTTCATTTTTTGATTGATTGTTTTTTATTCCTATTACAAGAAACCTAAATATTCCTTCTATTAAGAATAGGACATGACAGGTCCTGTTTACAGAGAGATCTGGGGTCTAGAAGTCCCCAGATCTCTCCTCTATGCTGGAAAGCCTGAGATCCAAAAAAATTCAATCTCAGGCCTTCCATATAAAAAAAAAAAAGCGTCAGTTTACATCTGCCGGTGCTGGAAGTGATGTCATGAACATCTGTCCTCTATGGTCAGCTCTATGGTAAACCGTCGCCGGCGGATTCATTCTCCTGGCTCGCCCCAATTGCATGGGCGAGCCAGAGAAGCACTGGAGGGCGGCCGGGGGGGATGGCGGGGGGACCTCCCCTCCCGCCACCTGTAAAAGCAATCAAGCTGCTAAACAGCCACTATGATTGCTTTTACATTGCAGGGAATCGTCTGCTGCCCCCTCAGCCTCCCCCCCAACACTTACCTGAGCCCGTCTTTATCCAGTGATGTTGGAGGAGTGTCTAAGCTGCCCGGGACTCTTCTCCTCATTGGCTGAGACTGCAGCATGGTGTGTTTGGCTCCCACTTCTGTCAATTAAAATCAGTCATCCAATCAGGAGAGGGGGCAGGGCCAGGTCCCAGCTCCATGTCTGAATGGATACACAGAGCTGTGACTCGGCTCGGGTGCTCCATAGCAAGCTGCTTGCTGTGGGGGCGCTCAACAGGAGGGAGGGGCCAGGAGCTCCGAAGAGGGAGCAGAGAAGAGGAGGATCCAGGCCACTCTATGCAAAACCAACTGCATAGAGCAGGTAAGTATATGTTTTATTAAAAAAAAAAAAAGATTTAACAATCACTTTAAGTGGTTAATTTGGCTTAACTCCACCCACACAGCAGCAGCATCCAGGTCCCGGCATGCTCCTTCAAAATGACTAGAAGTCCCATCTTCCACCATGGGAGAGGAACTGTGCAGACCATGCTAGGGGTCGTACCTCCCTCCCCCCACTCTGTAGTTCAGCAGCACTTCCTCCTGTCAGGTCCATAACGCTGTACAGGCCTGAGGCTGGGGAGTGCATGGCAAGAGCCTGTGCATTGGATGCACAAAGCACTGATCGCAGGCGCGATGCTCTACAGGCTTCATTGCAATCAATGGATCATGAGATTCCAGATGCTGCATTAACTAGTCTTTGAAAAGAGTGGACTTTGCCTTTTAAAAGGTGTTTACATGAAATGACCGCATTCTGACCGTACCGCCTACATTGCTCCTTTTAGCTTCACAAAATAACCTTGTGTGGTTCTCTGGCCACGCTCACAGCAATGTCGCTGATTGGAGCTTGGTAGAAACTTCTGCATCCGTCGGTCAGAATGTTTAAAGGTTCTGTTTGTGATATAAGGAATCTTCCTACTGTTTTGTGACAGACAGAAAGTAGCAGTGCAGATATCTGTCAGTTGCCTTGAGGGATATGCGTTTGTCTGCCAACATGTGTTATGTGTTTTTTTTTAAAGGCGGATGTTCGTCCTCAGACTGATGGATGCAATGGCCTGAGATATAACCTCACTACAGATATCATTGAGTCCATATTTCGCACCTATCCTGCAGGCAAGTTTTCATGTGCATGGTATATGATCCAAAAGTAAGTTTGAGGCTGGGTTCACATATGCTGCAGGGCAGCAATCCGCTTTAAGCTACTTTTTGGTAGGTTGAAACTTCCAAGCAGATGCTGCTGCCTTGAATTTTAACCATTTGAGTGAGGGGGGGGGGGGGGGGGGGGTTAGGAGTGAGTTGCTGGCTGGTTCTTCAGGTTCTAAAATACACACTTCCCAATTCATGTTAATTTGATTAACCCCTTTGTGCCTAAGGGTAAAACAAATAGTAATGCCTGAACACAGTTGTGCAACTTTGACATGTGTTAGTAAAGCTGTACATATTATCACAACCAGCCCTCAAAAATTCCACTCGCCTGCTCGCATTTTGCAAGTGGATTTTGTGGGCTGGCAAGCTATGCCTGCCTGGGAGCGGGGGGGGGGGCGAGCAACCACCGTCAGACGGGTTGCATGGGAGCCGTTCTCCCAGCGATCGGAGGGGAAGAGAGAGGGGAGCGGGCGCCCAGGAGATCAGAGCGCCGGGAACATAACAGCTTCCATTTCAATAGCTGTGTGTTCCCCGCCGTGCGCCTTCATATACAGCCCCTCCTCTTTGTCCAGGCACTTTGATAGACAGATCACCCGTCCAATCCTGGGACCGGTGATCTGTCTAACAAAGTTCCCCGGACAAGGGGGAGGGGCTGTATATGCACAATGAGGCTGCATTGGTGACACAGGCTGCATGCGTGGGCGGGCTGCACTGATAGGCACGGATAAAGTTGTTGTTAATAACTTGCCACCAAAGAACAACCTAAAATAAACTTTCCTGTTCTCGACATTTACAGCGATACTGCATATGTGTATGTTAGTTGTTGTATGGCCCAGAAAGAATGCATTTGCATTACGCTTTGTTTTAGATAGGATTAAAAAAATAAATAAAAATCTGTTACTAATTGAAAAAATGTTTTAAAAAAAAAATAACAAAAATCCTGCCCAAAATGTACTGACCTTGACCCAAACACTAACCTACCCTTTTTTCACAGATTTGTTTTTTTCTCCCTGCAAGGAGAAAACAATACAATGTATCTCTCCCTCCATTCAGAGAGAAAGAAAACCTGGGCGGGACTGTGTAGTGACCGATCAATGTGGATAGCCAATTGGAGAATATCGCAGCAATCAGATGACCCTGAACCGGGAGTTCCGGGTCCCGATCATTAGTATGAGACCCAGGACTCCGGGTGAGGGCCACACTCTGTGCTGGGAGTGCGCTGTGTGGTGCTCTCCCATCACAAAGGGAGATACGCATATATGCGACCCCATGGGGAAAAAAAAATCCCATTCCAATGAGGCTGCATATATGTGTACTGTTTGCAGGAAGGAGTTAAAAATAAAACTCTTGCTGCCTTTATCCTGCTGAATCATTATATATTAATGATTGAATTGTTGGGATGAGAATATTTGAATAGTAAAAGAGTAACAATTTTATTTTTTTCCAGTGAAGCTCAAGTACGATGAGAATGTCCCCCACAACATGACAGAGAAAGAGTTCTGGACCCGATTCTTCCAGTCACATTATTTTCACCGAGATCGTCTAAACACGGGATCCAAAGACTTGTTTGCCGAGTGCGCCAAGATAGACGAGATAGGTAATGTGAGCATTTGGAGGGCTTACACACTTCTGGCAGATTTGGAGAGCGCAGTGTGTGTGTTCCAGGCGCTTACAACATTAAAGCGGGGTTCCGCCCAAATTTTGAACAATATCTGTATGTATTCTCTTCCTTGCCTAGATGCTGACATGCCGTTTAAAAAAATTTAAATCGCTGTAATTACCTTTTATTTTTCTATTATTCTTTGCACTTCCTGGTTCTCCTCCCGTGGGAGTAGGCGTGTTTCTAGCCTCTCTCAGACTCCTGGGAGCTAGTCTCAGGCTTCCCAGGATGCCACTGAGCATGTGCGGGAACGAGCGGTGAATGCTGGGAGCACAGCATTCACCACATCCAGGAAATAAATGCTTGTGGGCTTCAAATGCCCACAATGAAGATGGAAACCGCCTGCAGTGAATAATATAAGTTATTCTTTCCGACGAAATCTGACACAGGCGGACATATTACACACAATATGTGAGTATGTAATGCTGAGAAGAAAAGTTTGTGAATGAACTAAAAAAAAAAAAAAACCGATAGATAGGTGGACCCCCGCTTTAAGACTTGTACTGATCACATCACTCCAAGTGGACATGGCAGTTCTCCATTTATTGCTGTTGCTCTTATATCAAACTTGTGCAACTTTGAATCCCTGATCCTTTTTTTGGCCCCCTTATTAGAATGTCACAGCTTATCACACCTGAAGGACAAATGTCAGCGATGTAGTTAAAGTGCAGTTCCACACACCCCCCCGTGTCACATTTGCCACCTTTCAGGGGGGAGGAGATACCTGTCTAATACAGGTATTTTGCTCCCACTTCCGGGCATAGATACCTGAGCCACCCACAGGTATCTACGCCACTTTTGGGCAACAAACACACATAGGGAAGCCAATGGAGGTGAATGGGCTGCCCTATGTGTGACACACAGAATAGCGTGAAAATCACCCACACTGAGAAATGTGAAAGAGGCCTTAGATTTTAGTGCAATGCACAAGAAGTTACAAGAGCACAAGATTTCTGGAAGGATCAACATGTATTTTTGTATACTTGCAAAAAAAAAAAAAAAAAATGCAAAAATGCATGTCGATCCTTCCAGAAATATTCTGCTCTTGTAAATTCTTGTGTGTTGAACTAAAATCTAAGGTCCCATTCACATTTCTCAGTGTGGGTGATTTTCACACTATTCTGTGTGTGTCACACATAGGGCAGCCCATTCACGTCCATGGGCTTCCCTATGTGTGTTTGTTACCCAAAAGAACAAAAGAAGCACTTCTTTTTTTTTTTTTTTTGGGCGACAAGCTTCACGCGATTTTTAAAGGTACATTTTGCCGCATGACAATCATCGCAAAATCGCACAGTTCAGTTTAGAATGAATGGCACCCAAACACATAGACATAGACATGCATGCTGCTTGCTGTCCTGAGGCTACCTGGTCACCCTGGCTACCAAACTCCACCCCCGCAGCAGTGGCTCCATCTTGGTATTCTGGATGGCTCCTCCTCCCACCTGCAGATGCACCAGTGACCGTTATGCTTTAAATCATCCACACACTGTGAGTTGCCAATTATTGTATGGTGTGCCCTCCTCTCCACCTTGCTGCACTTAGATTGGCACCCCTTTTTCTCTTTTTCTTAGTTATTACAGGTACCATCCAAACCACATCAAGTGTGACAGTTCCTTTGTTCTCCCAGGCTGGGATACCCCGGAAGATTTTACCCCCTTCCTGACTAGAGCACTATTTTGCGATACGGCACTGCATCGCTTTAACTGACAATTGCGCTGTCGTGCGACGTTGCACCCAAACAAAATTGACGTCCTTTTTTTCCCACAAATAGAGCTTTCTTTTGGTGGTATTTGATCATCTCTGCGATTTTTATTTTTTGCGCTATAAACCAAAAAAGAGCGACAATTTTGAATAAAAAAGCAATATTTTTTACTTTTTGCTATAATAAATATCCCCAAAAAATATATAAGAAAATGACAAATTTTTCCCTCCGTTTAGGCCAATCTGTATCCCTCTACATATTTTTGGTAAAAAAAATTGCAATAAGTGTATATTGATTGGTTTGCGCAAAAGTTATAGCGTCTACAAAATAGGGGATAGATTTATGGCATTTTTATTATTTTTTTTTTTTTTTTTTTTTTAGTAATGGCAGCGATCTGCGATTTTTATCGCGGCTGCGACATTATGGCGGATACTTTTGAAACTATTTTGGAACCATTGTCATTTATACAGCGATCAGTGCAATAAAAATGCACTGATTACTGTGTAAATGACACTGGCAGGGAAGGGGTTAAACACTAAGGGGGGGCGATCAAGGGGTTAAGTGTGTCCTAGGGAGTGATTCTAACTGTGGGGGGGGGGATGGGCTACCTAGGACATGACAGCGATCACTGCTCCCTATGACAGGGAGCAGTAGATCTCTGTCTTGTCACTAGGCAGAATGGGGAAATGCCTTGTTTACATCATGACACGATCGTGAGACACCGGCGGACATCGCGGATCCCGTGGGCACGGTCACGGAGCGCGTGGCGGACGCGCATGCCCACAGTGCTGCTTCTTAAAGGGGACGTACCTGTAAGCCCATTTGCGCAGCTGTGCCATTGTGCCGATGTATATCGGCGTGCGCTGGTCGACAAGCGGTTAAACATCCACTACACTTAGTCTGCACACTTTGCTCCTTTTGGCGTTCTGGACACGTTTCTGCATTTCTCTCTGGTTAATCAACTTTTTATTTTATTTCCAGGTTTAAAATCTTTGGTTTCTCAAGGGGTGAGGAATTCAATGTTGGATTTAACATCCCTGGATGACAAAAGTCTGGATGAGGTGAGAATATTTTAAAAGGACATTTCCTAAATATTTAGGATTATTTTAGAAGTGTGTTCAGGACTTTAGCCTTATTTTTTAGTTTCTGTTACGTGGCACATTATTAAAAAAATGTTTTTGCCCAATCTCAAGACCCCTTTCACACTGAGGCAGTTTTCAGGCATTTTAGTGCTAGAAATAGTGCCTGTAAAGCGCATGAAAACTGCCTCCTATTCATTGCAATGAGTGCTTTCACACTGGAGCGGTGTGCTTGCGGGACGTCAGAAAAAGTCCTGCAAGCACTATCTTTGGGGCGCAGAGCTCCCAAAACGCCCCTGCCCATTGCAATGAATGGGCAGTACTTCCGAAGCGCCGCAACATGGTAGTTTTTAACCACTTTCTTGGGATTAAATGTGCCCCTCGCTAGAGGCCGAAAAGTGCCGCTTTAAACAGTGGTAAAACATTTAGAAAAAGTCCTGCAAGCAGCATCTTTGGGGCAGTTTGGGAGTGCTGTATACAGCGCTCCTAAAATGCCCCTGCCCTTGCAACGAATGGGCAGCGCTTTGGAAGCACCGCGACACAGGCGTTTTTAACCCCTTTTTTGGGGTTAAAAGCTCCCCGCTAGCAGCCGTAATGTAACGCTTAAGCAGCGGTAAAGTGCCCCTAAAATAAACGGCGCTTTACTGCAAACGCATGTGTGAAAGGGGTCTTATACTGATCATGAATTATACACTACATGACCAGAAGTATGTGGACACCCCACCTGATGATTGCATTCAGGGGTTTCAAAGTGAAGGGTACTGTTTAAGGCTCCAGCATACAAAGACGTTTTAGCCAATTGTGCCCTTCCAACCTTTCTGGTAAGGAAGGTCTTTTTCTGTTCCAGCATGACTGCGCCCCTGTGTACAAACCCATTTCCATAAAGACATGGATTGAGGAGTTTGGTGTGGAGGAACTTGAGTGTCCTGCACAGAGACCTGACCTCAACCCTACCAAACACCTTTGGGATGAACTGAAATAATGATTTGTGAGTCAGGTCTTCTTATCCAACATCAGTACCTGACCTCAGAATTGCTCATTTGGCGTAAATGGACACAAATTCCTCCAGACACACTCTAAAATCTTGTAGAAAGCCTTCCCAGAAGAGTAGACGTTCTCATACCCGCAAGGTGTTGGGGAAGGGAGAATAGGGCAACTCCATGTTAAAGTTGAATTCCAGGAATCCAGCTACTTTGCAAACAGTGTAGGCACCCAATGAGTTAAGTCCAATTAGGTTCATGTCACCTAATTGACTATTTTAAACATGTTTATTGCAGTCATGGAGGATACACTCCTGCTGTGAGGAGAGAAGAACACAGCTATGCCTGCCCCTCCCCTCTGCTACCCATTCACAGAAGCCTCTGTTTTTTGTGAATGAGTTCACATTATACAAAGGCTTCTGTGAATGGGCAGAAGGAGGGGAGGAATGGGCATAACAGTTCCAGCTACTCCTCTCTTGAAAGAACTGATGCCACAGCAAGCAGCATCAGTGCTCTGGAAGTTATCTTCCTGGAGTACAATAAACCTGTAAGATGTGAATAATAGAGATAAGTGTATAAGGCAGCAGGCACCTCGTTGGACTTAACTCATAGTATATGCCTGCAGTTTTTACAAAGTAGCTAAATTCCGGGAGTTCGACTTTAATGCCCATGGTTTTGTAATGGGATGTTTAATAGGTGTGATGGTCAGGTGTTCACAAGCTTTTGGTGATATTCTGTATTATTACACATCATTTAAATCACTTTTAACCACTTCCAGTCCGCCTTATTGCAGATTGACGTCCGCTATGTGGCTCCATTATCCTGACTGGGCTTCGTATGACGTCCAGCTCAGATAAGCCGATCGCGGCGATCGGTGGTGCTGTGTGTTGCTCTGACACACCGCATCATCGATCGTGGTAAAGAACCTATGACGTAGGCTCTTAACCACGTGATCAGCTGTGACCAATCACAGCAGTAACCAGGAAGTGCCGGTAAACGGCTTTCCTCAGTACGCTCTGACAGGGAGAGCCAATCAGCGGCTCTCCTGACAGAGGGGGGGGGTCTACGCTGATAATCGGCGCATTGATTATCAGCGCAGCCCCCATCGGGGGTGCCCACCAGAATGCCAAACAATGCCCATCAGTAACGACTATTAGTGGCCTTCAGTGTTGCATATCAGTGCCACTTTATGAGTGCCCGTCGGTGAAGGAGAAAACAAAATTTTAAAACGGAAACAAAGAAAAACTTTTTTGTTTAACAAAAAAGAAAAAAACCCCAGTGGCGATCAAATACCACCAAAAGAAAGCTCTATTTGTGGGAAGAAAATGATAAAAATGTTGTTTGGGTACAGTGTTGCATGACCGCACAATTGTCATTTAAAGTGTGACAGCGCTGAAAATTGGCCTGGGCAGGAAGGGGGGAAAGTGCCCGGAATTGAAGTGGTTCATAGTTTATTTTCTTGTTTTCAAACTAAGTAAGCCCAGTTTTTCTAACCTTTTTCTTTATGTGCATGAAATTAGGATTGTGAGTATTCTTAATCTGTGTCATCTTCTCTCTCAGGGATACGGGATTTCCTCCGGGCCTTCCACTTCAAATGCAAAATCTGTGAAAGACAACAGCAATGCCGCCATCATCAAACGATTTAATCACCACAGTGCCATGGTGCTGGCAGCGGGTCTCCGAAAAGAGTATGTTTACTCTGCACAGGAAGTAGACCTCCATCATACTGAGCTTATGTTGAGGGTACAACTGTAATGCGCCAAATAGACCATATCTATCCCATTGACTGCTCTGCCTTATGACTCGATCCTGAGGGCACTGAGACTGTCTATTCACGCCAGACTGCCCTCTGAAATATTGCCACCTTTAGAGAAGTGGGTAGATCCCCTATTGGAAAACGTTAAGCTGGCATAGGATGCATTAAGGTGAAAAAACACGAACTTTTACAACCCCTTTAAGTTTTTGCAGAATTGATAGAGTAACTGAACGGCTGAAGTGCTTCCTACTGATATAACTGCAGGTCCCCTCTTGAGTCTTGACATTTGATCGTGTAACCTTCTGAATGAGGCAGCCACACTAAACAGTAAGCTAAGGACAGAATGTATCGGCTGTGTGTATAACGGTGTGCTTTGATGTCTTTGTAGAGAAGCACCAAATGACCAATGCAGTGAGACGAGTAGCACAGACGGTAATTCCCGGGACTCCGATTTCTTTCAGCCTCCTGTAAAGAAGGTAAGAATTGTTATATCACCAGCTATTGCCCACATGTTTCAATATCTGCTTATGTCCACGTAAGAAGCTGATCACAGCCTCACGTTTAATATTCGCTGCTGATCTTCAGCACATTGTGTAGGACGAATTAGTTGGGGTTGATTTACTAAAACTGGTGTGCACAGAATCTGATGCAGCTGTACATGGTAGCCAATCAGCTTCTAACTTCAGCTTGTTCAATTAACCACTTACCAACCACCCTATAGCAGTTTTACTGCCACAGGGTGACCGCTGTGTACAGCATCACGTGTCTGTATATAAAGTGAGTACACCCCTCACATTTTTTTTTGTAAATATTTTCTTCTATCTTTTCATGTGACAACACTGAAGAAATGACACTTTGCTACAATGTAAAGTAGTGAGTGTACAGCTTGTATAACAGTGTAAATTTGCTGTCCCCTCAAAATAACTCAACACACAGCTATTAATGTCTAAACCGTTGGCAACAAAAGTGAGTACACCCCTAAGTGAAAATGTCCAAATTGAGCCCAATTAGCCATTTTCCCTCTCCGGTGTCATGTGATTTGTTAAGCTCTGGATACACACTATACAATGTTCTGCAGATTTTTTTTTTTTTTTACTTCAGATTTACCGAAACCATATAATATGAGGTCAAACCTTAGGAGTTTCAATTTGTATGCAATCAGGCAGGCCCTTGCACCACATGGTTTTGGTAAATTTGATAGAAATCTGACAAAAAAGTTGTATAGTGTGTATGGGGTCTTAGTGTCACAAGGTCTCAGGTGTGAATGGGGAGCAGGTGTGTTAAATTTGGTGTTATCGCTCTCACTCTCTCATACTGGTCCTTGGAAGCTCAACATGGCACCTCGTGGCAAAGAACTGTCTGAGGATCTAAAAAAAAGAATTGTTGCTCTACATAAAGATGGCCTAGGCTATAAGAAGATTGCCAAGACCCTGAAGCTGAGCTGCAGCACGGTGGCCAAGACCATACAGCGGTTTAACAGGACAGATTACACTCAGAACAGGTCTCGCCATGGTCGTCCAAAGAGGTTGAGTGCTGGTGCTCAGCGTCATATGCAGAGGTTGTCTTTGGGAAATAGACGTATGTGTGCTGCCAGCATTGCTGCAGAGGTTGAAGGGGTGGGGGGTCAGCCTGTCAGTGGTCAGACCATACGCCGCACACTGCATCAAATTGGTCTGCATGGCTGTCATCCCAGAAGGAAGCCTCTTCTAAAGATGATGCGTAAGAAAGTCCGCAAACAGTTTGCTGAAGACAAGCAGACTAAGGACATGGATTACTGGAACCATGTCCTGTAGTCTGATGAGACCAAGATAAACTTATTTGGTTCAGAGGTGTCAAGCGTGTGTGGCGGCAACCAGGTGAGGAGTACAAAGACAAGTGTGTCTTGCCTACAGTCAGGCATGGTGGTGGGAGTGTCATGGTCATGAGTGCTGCCGGCACTGAGGAGCTACAGTTCATTGAGGGAACCATGAATGCCAACATGTACTGTGACATACTGAAGCAGAGCATGATCCCCTCCCTTCGGAGACTGGACCGCAGGGCAGTATTCCAACATAACAACCCCAAACACACCTCCAAGACGACCACTGCCTTGCTAAAGAAGCTGAGGGTAAAGGTGATGGACTGGCCAACCATGTCTCCAGATCTAAACTCTATTGATCATCTGTGGGACATCCTCAAACTGAAGGTGGAGGAGCACAAGGTCTCTAACATCCACCAGCTCTGTGATGTCATCATGGAGGAGTGGAAGAGGACTCCAGTGACAACCTGTGAAGCTCTGGTGAACTCCATGCCCAAGAGGGTTAAGGCAGTGCTGGAAAATAATGGTGGCCACACAAAATATTGACACTGGGCCCAATTTGGTCATTTTCACTTAGGGGTTATTTTGAGGGGACAGCAAATTTACACTGTTACGCATTTTTACACTGTGTAAAAAAAGGACGTCAATTTTGTTTGGGTACAGTGTCGCACGACCCCGCAATTGTCAGTTAAAGCGATGCAGTGCCGAATCGCAAAAAATGGCCTGGTCATTGAGCAGCTGAAGCGGTTAAGCTTGCTTTGATTAAAAAAAAAAAACTTTGGAAGCTAATTAGTTTCTATGCAGAGCTACACCAGATTTTGCACCATCCAGTTTTAGTAAATCAACCCAGTTTTGTGTCTGTGGTGCATATAAGGTGTAAGAGAGATCTATTGTTTGATCAGCACAAAGAGTCCAGTGTTCAGGCCTCTGTGCCCATAGGAACTGCTAGGGGTTCCCTTTTTGGTGTAATAAAGAAAATGAAGAATAATTGCAGAATATGAATTCTTTGAAATCTATATAGAGTTTGGACAGAATCTTTCCCCAGCCGGAACCTGCAGTGAAACCCACCGAACTTGGCTGTACCAGCCGGAGTGGGGACCCCAAGCTCATACTTAATGCAGATTAATGATTACTGCAATTTTGTCTTTATTGATTGAACAGGGGCCAGTTATAAATTGCCTATATTGGCATCTCAGGTCAGATTTTAATCGCATATTACTGAAAAAGAATTTATTTTTTAGGTGAAGCTGCAGGAGGCCATAGACTACGAAGATCTGGGAGAACGTAATGGTCTGAAGCCAATAGCACTTAATCTTAAAAAATCTGATAGGTAAATATCACATTTATGAATCATGTTTTGTGTTAGTTACCTGCTTTCTGGTACAAGTCTGCAGAAAGTAAGTCACCATCTAGCCAGGTATTGGCTGATCCTAAACACCCCCCGGTGCGCAACCTGCCACCGAGGGTCATATGTGGCCCTTTGGTACATGATGTGTGTGACAGCATGTCCTTACTCTCTGACCCTCTCTGATCATTTCCTCTATTAGATCTTCAGTTTCTGACAGTCCTCACAAGCATTACATATATTGAACAATATATTGTGGCCCCTTTGGTGATGTCAGGGGCCACATTTGAGGCCCTCTTTAGCTTATAAAATGACAACCACTGCTATTCACCATTCAAGGGACAACGTGTGACACTGCAGAGTTCACTTAAAGGGGTTGTAAAAGCAATTAAAAAAAAAAAAATAACAAACATGTTATACTCACCTCCACTGCGCAGCTCATTTTGCACAGCGTGGCCCTGAACCTGGTCTTCTGGGGTCCCTCGGCGGCTGTCTCAGCTCCTCCCCGCAAGAACTAAACACCTTCATGCGAGCTCTCTCGCATGGTGGTTAGTTCTTGCGGGCGCGTTCCCGTGATACAGCCGTACACAACTGTATCATTCGGCCCCGCCCCCTGGCGCGCCGCGTCATTGGTTGTGATTGACAGCAGCGGGAGCCAATGGCTGCGCTGCTTTCAAGCCATCCACTCTAGCCAATGAACAGCCAGGCTGAGCAGCGAAGAGGACATCGGGGGCGAGCGCAGCAGGTGAACGGGCTCAGGTAATTAAAACGGGGGGGGGGCGGTATTGTTTGGATGTTTTTTCACCTTAATGCATAGGATGCATTAAGGTGAAAAAAAAGCGAACCTTTACAACCCCTAATGACGATCAATACACAGGGAGGACTCGTATTTAGCAGCAGCTGCCGGGCGTTATATAATTGATTGCTCCCTGTCCAGACCTGCAAATCCAGCACTGGTCGACCGAAATCTTCCAGAACCAATCCAAGTTTGCAGTTCTGCTCTATGGTGAGACCAGATGCAGAGTACTACAAAGGGAATTTATGCTGAAAGACTATTTATATGGTGGTTTTTTGGGTTTTTTTAAGTCCATTGAGGGACACAGGAATTTATTAACTGTCAGGTTATACTGCCTTCTGATGCCAGCTTTGGGTGCAAAGTCCTTTCTGTTTTTAGTGCACCTGTTCCTCCTCCTCTTCCTCTTCCTCCTCCTCCTCCTCCTCCTCCTCCTCCTCCTCCTCCTCCTCCTACTCCTCCTTTTTTCCTCCTCCTCCTTTTTTCCTCCTCCTCCTTTTTTCCTCCTCCTCCTTCTTTTCCTCCTCCTCCTTCTTTTCCTCCTTCTTATTTTCCTCCTCCTTCTTTTCCTCCTCCTTCTTTTCCTCCTTCTTCTTCTTTTCCTCCTCCTTCTTCTTTTCCTCCTCCCTCCTCCTCCCTTCTCCTTCTTCTCCCTTCTCCTTCTTTTTCTTCTTTTCCTCCCTTCTCCTTATTCTCCCTTCTCCTTTTTCTTCTTTTCCTCCCTTCTCCTTCTTTTTCTTCTTTTCCTCCCTTTCCTCCCTTCTCCTTCTTTTTCTTCTTTTTCTTCTTTTTCCTCCCCCTGTAGGCAGCAGTATAACCTGACAGTTGAAGAATAATTCCAGGTATTCTTGATATTTTATGCACAGTTACAGATTGTAACTCTGCATAAATCATACCTGTGGGATCCCCCCGGAAGCTGGAAATCACTGTAGTAAACACCGCTAATTCAGAGATCTCCACTAGCTTCTGGGTTCCATGCCGAATGGCTGCCCTGCTGCATTCCGAACACAGAAGGTTGGCTGTGCTCGTCAAAGCCCTCATTGAAAGAGTGTTTTTCATTCTCTCACTGAATTCAAAGCGTTCTCCGTTTGTCCAAAGGTGGCGAGTATGACAGCACTGTGGCGCCTCTCCACCTCGTTCAATCAGCAAAATCCTTGCATCCACTAAGAGAATGCAAAGTGACCCTGAATGGCACTCGTGCCGAGCAGCCAACCTCCTTTGGCGAGCAGGCGTGTTTTATTTATTTTTATATAATATAATCTTTTTTATTTTTCTTCTGTGAGTCTTTCTCTGTCTTCCCCCCCGCCCCATTTTTTTTTCTCTCTCCATTATTTTTTTCAGGCCCAATTTTCTTCCCTCTTTACAGTCGATTTGCATGTTTACTATACATTTTTGTTTTATATTTTTAGGTATTATCATGGTCCAACCCCAGTCCACTCCCAGCAATATGCAACCAGTCAGGATATTATCCATTCTCTGAACAGTATTAAACAACAAATGGACAACTACGTACCAAGTCTAACTCAGGTAAGCAGAAATAAAATTGTAGGCAAGACACGTACAAATTTAACTGTGAGAGTTCAGATAGGAAGAATAATATGGCGTAACTTTAAAGCGGCGTTCCACTCAAAAGTGGAACTTCCGCTTATCTGTCTGCTCCCCACATTTGGGAGGGGGGGGGAACGGGACGGGTACTTGTTTTTGACAAATCCCCCTCCCCACTTCCAGAGACGGCTCCATCCATCGGACGTTCAGTCTCCTTCCTCCGCCGCCGGAGCGCACTTCACGCACGGTACCGGCTGTGAAGCTGAAAGGCTTCACTGCCAGTTTCTCTTACTAGGAATGGCGGCGGCTGCACCCGACAGCCGATCCGAAAATCTGCTAGGGTGCCAACATCGCGGGAACCATGGACAGGTAATCGTCCTAATATCAAAAGTCAGCAGCTATAGTATTTGTATCTGCTGACTTTTAATTTTTCTTTTGGGGGGGGCACCCCTTTAAAGGGCATTTAAGAGAATTGATAAAGTTGTATTTTAGTTTTTCATATCGATAGCCATGTTCCATTTAGTTGTAGTGCCCAATCACTGTGCCTTTATTGCTCTTCCCTCAGTGCAGGTCTATAGGTCAGGTATGAGTAGCTCTTCTTCTTCTAGCACTGTCCTCTAGTTCAAATCTTGGCCAGAACACCATCTGCATGGAGTTTGCATGTTCTGTCTGTGTCTCTGTTTGGGTTTGGATGGGTCTCCTCCCACACTTCAAAGACGTGATGGTGGGTTTATTGGTTCCCGTCTAAATTAGCACTAGTATGTGTGTATGTAGGCATGTGGGATAAGGGACCTTAGATTGTGAGCTCCATAAGGACAGGGACTGATGTTTTGAAGTGTTTGTAAACCTCAGATATGAACAATATATCCCTTTATACTGTGTACTTGTCCTACTTAAAAGCACCAAGTGCCATTTTTGTCTGCTGCCTTCTTCCTCTGTTCTCTGCATGAATCACTTCTGACAAGTTTTCCGGACACCCCGAGAAAAATGGTGACCCGGGGAGGGAGCACCAGCAGGTTGAAAGCCTCAGCCATGTTCCTGTGTGCTGTGTGGAGGGTGTGTGTCACTTCCCTCCAATCAGCTCTGAGCTCTCCTCACTGAGCCCTGCAGAGTGTAACCTCAGCTCTCCCCCCCCCCCTTTTTTTTTTTCTGAACTCTCAGATTAGCTTAAAAATCAGCACTTTGAACAGATGTAGAGAAAATAGAGGACTGCAGATAAACAGATACAACTTGTATAGGAGGGCTTGTTTAATCTCTGTGTATCACCTGAGGATAATCCCTTCATTGGGTATATGTGAGGCTTTACAACCACTATTTAATGTATAGTATGTAAAGTTCTGCATTAATTGACAGTGCTGTATAAATTCCTGTAAGAATTGTATCATCTCGTTCTTATTTCTTATGATGTAGGTTCTTTCAAGCTCGGCTGCTAGTAGCACCATATCAGCTCTCTCACCAGGCGGGGCCCTGATGCAGGGAGGGGCCCAGCAAGCCATAAACCGTGAGTCTACTTTCTCCTCTAGTTACTGAGATTTTTCAAAATTGCGTTAAATTGATTAAAAAAAGTAATGATTTTATGCTGTAGAGGAGGGCGCTTGCACTGTGTGTGGAAGCAGGTGGCCTCTCTGCAAAGGTCTGACACGCCCCCTACGGAGTCAGAACTAGAGCTCTATAATCCGCAGGGAGCATGAGCTTTGCTGATTTCAGAGCTTATAGGTCTGACTCGGCAGGACCACTTCAGAGAGACTACTGCTTCCCTTTCACTTCCTGTTGTGTCTACAGGAGAGGAAGTGGAGGAAAAATCCCACCAATGGACACAGATAGCAAATAAGCCTTAAAGAGGTTTTAACCGTTCCCTACTCAAAAAAAAATGGCTTTAAACATAATTTAATAATTTTATAGCAGGGGTACAATTTACCTTTATACAGTGCCTTGAAAAAGTATTCATACCCCCTGAAATTTCCAACATTTTGTCATGTTACAACCAAAAACGTAAATGTATTTTATTGGGATTTTATGTGATAGACCAACACAAAGTGGAACATAATTGTGAAGTGAAAGGAAAATGATAAATGGTTTTCAACATTTTTTACAAATAAATATCTGAAAAGTGTGGGGGGCATTTGTATTCAGCCCCCCTTTACTTTCATACCCCTAACTAAAATCTAGTGGAACCAATTGCCTTCATAAGTCACCTAATTAGTAAATAGAGTCCACCTGTGTGTAATTTAATCTCAGTATAAATACAGCTGTTCTGTGAAGCCCTCAGAGGTTTGTTAGAGACCCTTAGTGAACAAACAGCATCATGAAGGCCAAGGAACACACCAGACAGGTCAGGGATAAAGTTGTGGAGAAGTATAAAGCAGGGTTAGGTTATAAAAAAAATATCCCAAGCTTTGAACATCTCACAGAGCTCTGTTCAATCCATCATCCGAAAATGGAAAGAGTATGGGACAACTGCAAACCTACCAAGACATGGCCGTCCACCTAAACTGACCGGCCGGGCAAGGAGATCATTCATCAGAGAAGAGCCAAGAGGTCCATGGTAACTCTGGAGGAGCTGCAGAGATCCACAGCTCAGGTGGGAGAATCTGTCCACAGGACAACTATTAGTTCTGCACTCCACAAAATTGGACTACATGTGGAAGAAGGTGATCTGGTCAGATGAGACCAAAATTTAACTTTTTGGCCTAAAAGCAAAACGCTGTGTGTGGTGGAAAACTAACACTGCACATCATCCTGAACACACCATCCCCACCGTGAAACATGGTGGTGGCAGCATCATGTTGTGGGGATGCTTTTCTTCAGCAGGGACAGGGAAGCTGTCAGAGTTGATGGGAAGATGGATGGAGCCAAATACAGGACAATCTTATGCCGCGTACACACGAGCGGACTTTACGGCAGACTTTGCCCGGCGGACAGGATTTCGTCGGACAATTCGATCGTGTGTGGGCTCCAGCGGACTTTGTTTTCTCAAAAGTTGGACGGACTTAGATTTGAAACATGTTTCAAATCTATCCGACGGACTCGAGTCCGGTCGAAAAGTCTGCTCGTCTGTATGCTAGTTCGATGGACAAAAAGCCACGCTAGGGCAGCTATTGGCTACTGGCTATGAACTTCCTTATTTTAGTCCGGTCGTACGTCATCACATACGAATTCGATGGACTTTGGTTGATTGTGTGTAGGCAAGTCCGTTCATTCAGAAAGTCTGTCGTAAAGTCTGGCAAAGTCCGCCGGGCAAAGTCTCCCGTAAAGTCCGCTCGTGCGTACGCGGCATTAGAAGAAAACCTGTTAGAGTCTGCAAAAGACTTGAGACTGAGGCGGAGGTTCACCTTCCAGCAGGACAACGACCCTAAACATACAGCCAGAGCTACAATGGAAAGGTTTAGATCAAAGCATATTCATGTGTTAGAATGGCCCAGTCACAGTCCAGACCTAAATCCAATTGAGAATTTGTGGCAAGACTTGAAAATTGCTGTTCACAGACGCTCTCCATCCAATCTGACAGAGCTTGAGATATTTTACAAAGAAGAATGGGCAAAAATGTCCCTCTCTAGATGTGCAAAGCTGGTAGAGACATCCCCAAAAAGACTTGCAGCTGTAATTGCAGTGAAAGGCGGTTCTACAAAGTATTGACTCCAGGGGGGCGCTATATAAATGTACCCCCCACACTTTTCATATATTTATTTGTAATAAATGTTGGAAAACCATTTATCATTTTCCTTCCACTTCACAATTATGTTCCACTCTGTGTTGGTCTATCACATAAAATCCCAATAAAATACATTTACGTTTTTGGTTGTAACATGACAAAATGTGGAAAATTTCAAGGGGTATGAATACTTTTTCAGGGCACTGTGGTACACCAGAACACACAAGGGTTTTCGATGGAAACAAGATTCCCTCCCCATTGCTGTTCTGGTGACAACTGTAAAATGTTGGATTTCCCTGTTCCTTCCAGTCTTGGTGACGATGGTCAACAGGACAAATGGAGAGGATAAATGTCACAATCGGTGACGCACAACTCTCTCAATCTAAAGCTTTGACTTTCGATGCACTTTAGCAATGTTGGGACTTTGATCAGTGACCACCTAGGAATGAACAGCCTGTGGCACCTTGTAAGGTCTCCTAATATTCTCAGTGAACTCCAATATTGTTTATAATTTTGCGATAGTGGAAGGTGCTCTTTATCCCATATATCAGACTTGTGTATTTGCTCCCTAGGATACAGAGAATATTACTTTGTTTTCCATCAGGCTCTGCAATGACGTGTGTCTGTCCCTTACAGAGATGGTGCCAAATGACATCCAGTCTGAACTCAAGCATTTATACGTGGCGGTGGGCGAGCTGCTGCGCCATTTCTGGTCCTGCTTCCCTGTCAATACACCTTTTCTAGAGGAAAAGGTAAGAGATGCTGAACGTCTGTGTTGGGAAAACTGATGTGGGAACAGAATTGAGTGATGTTTATGGCCGGTTCACACCACATGCAGTCCAGTGCATTTTTTTTTTTTCTGCATCAAAAACGCATGGAAAGTAGGTTATATTGTTTTCAATGGCTTAGTTCACACCAGTGTTTTCCAGTTCCAGAAAAAAAAAGTAGGACCTTTTTCTGCACTGAACTGTACTGTAACGTGGTAATGCGCACTGAAACACGCACATGACCATAACCACTTCCGGACCGCCCACCGTCGTTATACGTCAGCTGTTTGAAGAGGAGTATCGTTGTTATGGCAGCAGCTAGCTATCATAACCCCAGTACTCTCTTCATTGAGCGGTCCGGTTTGAGATAAAAGTGGTCTCTGCGGCGGATTCTCCGCAAAATCACTTTTATCGGCGGTGGGATTGGGGCCCCTCCCACCACACTCCAGTGCCCTGCGCAGCTTACCGGATCCATCGGCGGAGGCGATCGGATCTTCACCCTTGCTGGGCATGGAGACGAGTGAGGGGAAGATGGGCCCCCATCCGTCTCCATAACAATGCAGGGCGGAAGCGGCGTCAAAACGTCACTTCCACCCACAGCTCTTAAAGGGCCATTTTTTTTTTTTTATTGCATTTTAATATAATTATGAGATCTGAAGTCTTTTTGACCCCCAGATCTCATATTTAAGAGGACCTGTCATGCTTTTTTTCTATTACAAGGGATATTTATTTTCCTTGTAATAGGAATAAAAGTGACAAAATTATTTTTTTTTAAAAAAACAGTGTAAAAATAAAAGGTAAAATAAATAATAGTAAAAAAAAAAAAATTTTAAACGCGCCCCGTCCCGACGAGCTCGCGTGCAAAAGCGAACGCATATGAAAACAGTGTTCAAACCACACACATGAGGTATCGCCGCGATCGGTAGAGCGAGAGCAATAATTCTAGTCCTAGACCTCCTCTGTAACTCAAAACATGCAACCTGTAGAATTTTTTAAACCATCGCCTATGGAGATTTTTAAGGGTAAAAGTTTGGCGCAATTCCACGAGCGGGCGCAATTTTGAAGCGTGACATGTTGGGTATCAATATACTTGGCGTAACATTATCTTTCACAATATTAAAAAAAAACTGGGCTAACTTTACTGTTGTCTTTTAATTCAAAAAAATTTATTTTTTCAAAAAAAAAGGTGCGCGTGTGAGACCGCTGCACAAATACGGTGTGACAGAATTAGAAGTATTGCAACGACCGCCATTTTTATTCTCTAGGGTGTTAGAAAAAAAAAATATACTGTTTGGTTGTAATTCTCTAGCAAAAAAAAACTGTTTTTAACTTGTAAACAACAAATCTCAGAAAGAAGCTTAAGTGGTTAAATACGGTGAAGAAAAAAACAGGTGGAAAAAATGCACAGGAACGCATCAAAAACACACTGGAATGCATAATAAACGCGTCAAAAAACATGCATACAGAAAAGCATCCGGACTGTTTTCTATGGTGTGAACTGGCCCTTAAAAGAGAAGTATGGGTTTGACTTTTTTTGGCTATTTGTACTGACCTAGGTGGATGGAGCATCAGACCGATGCTGCAGCTATCCCCTCGCCGTCTCTTCACTGAGAACTGAGCCACCGAACACCGCCGCTGGCTCGGTACTCACTCCTCCCCCGGCAGAGCGATACTGCCTGTCAGTCAGCATCACTTGTGCTCTGCTCCTCCATGCTCATTGGAGCGCTGAGCTCTGGAGGGGGTGGGGAGCGGCCGTATCAGCGGCTTGCTGAGACTACCATGAGTTAAGGCAGCTGGCGGATCCAGACTTCGGATCCGCCAGGATTCCTCGACTGATAGCAGTGACATCAGCGGAGAGCGCACACAGGAGTGCAAAACAAATTGCACTCCTTGTGACCCGTAGGAGAAGCCCAGTATAAGACGCTCAGGCTGAACTTCTCCTTTTAAGCCACGTTCATACAGGCGTACTACAATGCACACAGGTGTGTACAGTGCATCCCTGTGCAGGTACAATGAGGGGAAAAAAGTATTTGACCCCCTGCTGATTTTGTACATTTGCCCACTTACAAAGAAATGATCAGTCTATAATTTTAATGGTCCGTTTATTTTAATAGTGAGAGACAGAATAACAGCAAAAAACCCCCAGAAAAATTTCAAAAAAGTTATAAATTGATTTGCATTTTAATGTGTGGGAAAAAAAAACATGTTTATACTTACCTGCTCTGTGTAATGGTTGTGCACAGAGCAGCCCCAATCCACTTCTTCTTGGGTCCCCTGCTGGCACTCCTGGCCCCTCCCTCCCTCTATTCAGACACAGAGCCGTGGTTCGGCCCCGTTCCCCTCTCTCTCCTCATTGGCTCACTGACTTTGACCACAGTGAGAGCCAATGGTGCTTCGCTGCTGTCTCATCCAATCAGGACTAGAGTGCCAAGCAGCCGAGTCTCTGGTGCACCATCACTGGATCGAGATACGTATTGGGGGGGGGGGCTGCTGCACACGGAAGGTTTTTTTTTTTTTTATCTTAATGCATAGAATGCATTAAGATAAATAAAAAACTTCTGCCTTTAGAACCACTTTAACCCTGATGAGCACTGCTTAAAGTGCTTGTAAACCCTTTTTTACAACTTTATGCTACAGGTAAGCCTGTATTAAGGCTCGTTAGAAAACCAAGACTATATTAAGGCTTAAATGTAGCTACCCAGGATATCTCCTAAACCTGCACAGTTTAGGAGATATCCCCTGTCCCCTGCATGTGCTGATGTCATCGGCACTGGGGCAAACTGAAGCAATGGCACATATGTGCCTTTGCTTCAGTCTGCGTGCCGTCACCGGCGGATCCTGTGCGCATGCGCTGGAGTGACGTCATCGCGGCTCTGGCCAATCACAGCGCCGGAGACGCGATACCCGGAAGTAACTCCAGGATGACATGTCAGCAGCCGGAGGGGGAGATGTGGACCGCTGCGGGGGCTTCGATCTGAGGTAAGTAATACATAATGAGCTAGTGTGATATGTATACTAGCTCATTATGCCTTTGTCTTGCAGGCTTTTTTTTTTTTTTTTTTACAAGGGTTTACTTCTTCTTTATAGTGAATGTGAACACAGCATATCCCTCTATAGTGTGTACTTGTCTCAATCCAGAGCACTAAGTGTCATTTCTGAAAAAAGGTGACACGGGAGAGATCTCCAGCACACAGCATGTGATTGTCAGTCTCAGCTCTGTTCCTGTGTGAAGGAGGGTGTGTTTCTTCCCTCCAATCAGCTCTCTGAGCCCTTTTCACCAAGCTCTACTGAGTGTAAATTCAGCTCTTCGCTCCCCCTTTTTTTTTTCTGACAGCTCTAAAAAGCTTTATAAATTCTGGACTTTGGATGTGAAGAAGTTAAACCGGTACAACTTTTATTTAGTAGGATTTGTTTCATCTCCTGTGTATCACCTGAGGCCACTCACTTCAGTGGGTATATGGAAGGGCAATATGATGACATTTAAATTACATACATTGGGTTTCGGGTTCTTTTCTGCTTTTGGGATGCATGTCAAAAGCAAAACTTGCCTGTATAGCGCTGGGTATATACACTCGGATTGTTTTCATTCAGCCTTTTATAAAGCGCAGATGGAGGAATCGTTCGCTCGGGCTATTGTATTCTGACAGCCACAGCTGGTGCCTGTCAGAATACCCGAGCTGCTTATGAGCAGCCGATGTCCGCCCGACGATTTTCCATCTGTCTCTACTGGCCGTCCACATGGCGAATTTCATCTGGTTCCTGACAAAATTAGTTTAGAGTGTGCGCATCTACAGGGTAGTCATGTGATGTACGGCCCCCTTTCTGTGTTTTCGGTATCTGGTTATGGGAAATAAGGCAAAGATCTAGCTATGATGGTTCAGCAGTTTCCTTATATTGAAGGCTGTGAAAGGAAGTCCTATAGGCAGTCTGTGTAATGCTGTGCTTTCTTTCTTTCTTTCTTTTGCAGGTCATTAAAATGAAGAGTAACTTGGAAAGGTTTCAGGTTACTAAATTATGTCCATTCCAGGAGAAAATCAAGAAGCAATACTTGAGCACAAATGTAAGATATTTCAGTCTTTTCATTCCTGTGATCCTCTGCAGGGTGACCACTTAGCCCCAGGCACAATGCTTAAAGGATTACCGTATATACTCGAGTATAAGCCGAGTTTTTCAGCACATTTTTTTTTTGTGCTGAAAGTGCTCCCCTCGGCTTATACTCGAGTCAAGCACTTTTCTACAGCAAAAAATGTCATTTTCCGAACCAACTTTGGGGCCCCGTATCTCGGGGTTCACTTGGTGCTAGGAACCCCAAGTTTGATGTGCAAATCCAGTGGAACTAGAACCACAACATATCCAAAGATGGTATTCCTAGCACTAAGTGGCCCCAAAATACGGGGCCCCAAATTCGGTTCGGAAAATGTCATTCTCTGCTGCAGAAAAGTGCTTGACATTTTCTGAACCGAATTTGGGGCCCGGTATCTCGGGGCCACTTGGTGCTAGGAACCCCAGCTTTGGATATGTTGTAGAGCTAGTTCCACTGGGTTTGTACACCAAATTTGGGGTTCCTAGCACCAAGTGGCCCCGAGATACGGGGCCCCAAATTCGGTTCTGAAAATGTCTTTCTCTGCTGTAGAAAAGTGCTTGACATTTTCTGAACCGATTTTTGGGGCTCTGTATCTCGGGGCCACTTGGTGCTAGGAGCCCCAGCTTTGGATATATTGTGGTGCTAGTGTCACTGACTTTGTACACCACATTTGGGGTTCCTAGCACTAAGTGGCCCCGCGATACGGGGCCCCAAATTTGGTCAACTGTGTCTATCTGCAGCAATGTCATTTCGGGACCCTTTGGGTCCAGAGACCACAAATTTTGGCTGCAGCTAGGGGGCATCTAGGAACCCTTAACTACCGAGTTTGAAGTTTGGGGGACCTATGGCTGCAAATGGGCACAGTGAGGCTGCAAATGGGCATTGTTGACCCTTCTTTTCCACTTACAGTAGCTGCGCATTTCTCACCCTCGTCTTATACTCGAGTCAATGAGTTTTCCCAGTTTTTTGTGGTAAAATTAGGTGCCTCGGCTTATATTCAGGTCGACTTATACTCGAGTATATACGGTAGTTCACATTTACCAAAAAAAAACTGCCTTTGCCGGAGGGGGTGTCTGTAGATAAAAACAAACTCTGCAGCTTGGACCAATGTTAATGCTCTTGCTGTAGGTGTAGGCCAGGGATATGCAATTATCGGACCTCCAGCTGTTGCATAACTACAAGTCCCATGAGGCCATAGCAAGACTCTGACAGCCACAAGCATGACACCCTGAGGCAGAGGCATGATGGGAGTTGTAGTTTTGCAACAGCTGGAGGTTCGCTAATTGCATATCCCTGTATGTACCTTGTGACGTCTGGCTGAAAAAACTCTCAGAGATGGCATCATCCCATTCTACCTTGTTGCTAGGGCGATGATCAGACAACTACCAGCCAACTCGAACCCCCTGATGGAGAGCTCGCTCCTGTGATAGTTAGGGGTGAGCATAAACGATTGAGGGTGTCTTGGCCCCATCCTGTCCTGCCTTGTTGCTAGGATGTTGCTAAGACACTCCCAGCCAATTCAAACCTCCTCACATGCACTTTCTCTCCCCTGCCATAGTAGGTCTGAGCTCAGTGATCCTGTGACGAAGGATACAGTATAGTGGACGACACATGAGGAGTTTTGAGAGCTCGCTCCTGTGATGGTGGGGGATGAGCAGCAACAACTGAAGGGGGGTGGTATTGGCGTCATCCCATCCTTTCTTGTTGCTAGGCTGTTGCTAAGACACACCCAGCTGATTCAAGCCCCCTCACACGCTCTTTCTCTCTTCTCTCACAGGAGCTGTGAGCTCAGCAATCCACACATGTGAGGGGATTTAAGAGCTCAGTGCTGTGGATGGTGTCTTGGCATCATCCCGTCCTGCCTTGTTTCTACGACGTTGCTAAGACAATCCCAACTGATTCATACCCCCTAACATGTGCTCTCTCTCCCCTGTCACAGTGGCTCTGAGCTTCAGTGATGCTGTGACGGAGGAGATAGTGGACCACACATGTGAGGGGATTTAAGAGCTCAGTGCTGTGGGTGGTGTCTTGGCATCATCTCGTCCTGCCTTGTTTCTAGGACGTTGCTAAGACAATCCCAACTGATTCATACCCCCTCACATGAGCTCTCTCTCCCCTGTCACAGTGGCTCTAAGCTTCAGTGATGCTGTGACGGAGGAGATAGTGGACCACACATGTGAGGGGTTTGGAGTACTCACTCCTGTGATGGTGGGGGGTGAGTAGCAACAACCAGGGGTTTCTTTTGGCATCATGCCTCGTTGCTAGGACATCGATATCTCTGGGAGTTTTTGCCATTTTTTTCCCTCAAGAAACGATCCGACGGTGCAGCCGGCTAGTCCCAGAGGTGATCAAAGAGTAGATCCTCTTTGATTGCCTCTATGGCCTTGGAGCAGTGTTTCTCAACTCCCAGTCCTCAAGGCGCCCCAACAGGTCCTGTTTTCAGGCTCTCCATTATTTTGCACAGGTGATTTGATCAGTTTCACAGCCTTAGTAATTACCACAGCCGTTTTCATCTGAGGGAAATCCTGAAAACATGACCTGTTGGGGCGCCTTGAGGACTGGAGTTGAGATGCACTGCCTTGGAGGACCGGAGCCACGTCATGACGTCCCTTTCTGGTCCAGGCTGGAAGTAAGCAACTTTTTTTTTTTTTTTTCTTTTAAAGCAAAATTTTTTTTAAATTTTTTTTTATCTTATGCCTTTACAGGTAAAAGAGAGATTTGGGGTCTTTCTGACCCCAGATCCCTTTATAAAGAGGACCTGTCATCTATTGTTTATATTACAAGGGATGTTTACATTCCTTGTAACAGGAATAAAAGTGATTAAAAAAAAAAAATTAAAGGGACAGTGTAAAAATAAGTGGTAAAATAAATAAGGAAAAAAAATGTAAAGTGCCCCCGTTCCTCCCTACTTGTGCACAGTACGTAGACGTAAATCGCGCGCGCTTATGTAAACTGTATTCGCACCATATGTGAGGTATCACCGTGAACTTTAGAGCGAAAGCAATAATTCTAGCTCATGTACTTCCCCTGTAACTGTAAACGGGTAGCCTGTAAAGGCGTTTAAAGCGATTGTAAAGCTTAGTGTTTTTTTTTTTTGTTTTTAAATAACAAGCATGTTCTTCTTACCTCCTGGCCCAATCCTCCTTTTCTCGGGTCCCCCCAGGGTACTCCTGGCTCCTCCTCTTCTCGAGTGCCCCCACGGACAGCAGCATTCCATAGGGGTACCCATGCAGGTGTTCTTCCGAGTCCTGCTGCTGCGTCCATTGACACAGACAGCAGGACTCGGCAACCCCCGGTGGCTCCCATGTCTCTGGATTTGATTGACAGCAGTGGGAGCCAATAGCTCCTGCTGCTATCAGTCTATTCAATGAGGACCCGAGACGGCGGCTGGAGCTGTTGTGCTCGTCCCCATCCCTGTTGCTGGAACGATCAGGTTCAGGTAAGAAAAGGGGGGGGGGGGGTCTGGAGGGGTGCTGCAGCACAAAAGGATTTTCACCTTATTGCATACAATGCAATAAGGTGAAAAACTGTGAAGGTTTACAACCCCTTTAAAGCGTTACCTATGGAGATTTCTAAGTACTGTAGTTGATTGCCATTCCACAAGCGTGCGCAAGTTTTAAAGCGTCAAAAGTTAGGTATTTATTCGGCATAACATCTTTCACATTTTACAAAATAATTAGGTTTTTTTTGTTTTTTTATTAGTGTATTTTTCAAAAAAAAATTGCATTTTTTAAAAGTGCTGCGCAAATGTCGTGTGACATAAAAAAATTGCAAAAATCGCCAGTTTATTTCCTAGGGTCTCTGCTAAAAAAAAAAATGTATCATGTTTTGGGGGTTACAAGTAATTTTCTAGCAAAAAATTACTGATTTAAACTTGTAATCAAAAAGTGCCAGAGAAAAAGCGCCAGAGAAAAAGCCTGGTCCTCAAGTGGTTTAAAATTGTCACGGCCTATACCAGTGATGGTGAACCTTGGCACCCCAGATGTTTTGGAACTACATTTCCCATGATGCTCATGCACTCTGCAGTGTAGTTGAGCATCATGGGAAATGTAGTTCCAAAACATCCGGGGGTGTCAAGGTTCGCCACCACTGCCCTAGAATGAACGATGACCCGTGCATCTTCCGGCACTGAGCGCTGTTGTTTTGTATTGCAGCTCACGAACCACCTGGAGGAGTTGCTGCAGACGGCCTACAACAAGTTTCAGATATGGCAATCTCGCCGTTCGCATAGGAAGACGTGAGGTCCCGTCCTCTCCAGCACTTAATTTATACAAAAAAACCAACCACACAACTCGCAATCCGCGACGGGCGATAGAGCGAAAAACAACAAAATTCTTCGGGAGCCTGGCAGACGTGTGGCACGCAAGAAGACGCGTGCGTTTTGGCGAGAAGCTTTCTAAGATCCTCGGCATTGAGTTCGGGCTGCAAGAGCGACTGCGAGACTTCACGACCGAGTGCAAAAGTCACGTCGGAAACCAAAAACTTTAATACACGATGGCCAAAAGGGGGGGAGGGGAGAGAATGGCGTGAGATGTACCGTTTCTGCGATTCCCGCAGGAACTGCTCTAATTCCTCCCTTTTTTCCTGGTGAAAAAAAAAAAATAAAAAAATAAAGCTGCTTGGAATTCTAATGACGTTACGTTTTGTGGATTCAACTGAAAAAAAAAAAAAAAAACTTTGACAAAAATACGATCTGTATATTTCATTTATATATGTGTGGCACAGGGTATAGGATATGTCCTTTGATTTCACCTGGAATTCAAAGTTTAATTTGTACATTTTTTACTATGCGCCCTTTTTTTTTTTTTTTTTCTTTTTTTTTTTTTTCTTCTTTAATGCAAAACTTTATTTAAAATAACAGACTTTTTTTTTTTTTTCTCTCAAACTCCCAAGGAGAAGTGAAATATTTGCACTGGTGGGTTGCTGACTTAAAAAAAAAAAAATCAATTAAAAAAAAAATCAATAAAACTAATATCAAGCATTCTGAACGGCGATGATTTTCAACGCCATTGAGCGTTCTGAGATAATGTCAAAGGTTTGCTCGCCAAATTGCTGTTCGTGGGGGAAATGAGGATCGTTTTCCGTTGTTATGACTGTTACTGTATAGACAGCGACCTGATAATCACCGGCAAGCGAGAAACGCATCTGTAAAAAGAAAAAAAAATTGGCGTGCTTATGGTTATCGCCGAGCCTGTGCCATAGAACGTGGTTCGGATCTACTTCTATTCGGAGAATTTTGTCTTGTATAGCAATGAGAGTTAAAAAAAAATGTTTTATAGTTAAAAAAAAAAAACTGTTTATATATTGTGATCGCTACAACAAACTTTATCTATGCAGTTATAAAAACTGTTTGGGAGATGGACAGTTCAGTTTTGTGCTTTTTTTTTTTTTTTTTTCTTCTTTTTTTCTTTTTTCTTTTCTCCCCTCTTTCCTTCCTGCAATTTTTAATTCTGTTTAATTTTTTTTTTTATTTTATTTTTTTTTTTATTACTTTATTACCCTGTTTTGGGTGCACAAACATTGTCTGCCCCCCTCCCCCCCTTCCGTTCTTGTATCCCCTTTATGAGTTTAGCAACATTTTTTTTTTTTTTTTTTTTCTTCTTCTTTCAAAAACATGGAAGCAAATGAAAAGCTGAGATAAGCGTTGTGATATACCGTCACTGAACGGTGTCTGGCCGGGGGTCTGTCACTTGAAAAGTTGCAATGGCGTTCGTTATTATACAGCAGACTTAATACAGATTTCCCTTCTTTCCTTTTTTTTTTTATATAAAATAAAAGTGAAATTCATATCTTTGTGGCGTAGTCTGTCATTTTTAAACTTAAAGCGGAACTTCAGTCATTTTTTTTTTTCATCTATTAAATCTTTTGCCCTTGTTGTTTTAACTTTGGATACTTTGGATTTAAATTTGGATTTTTCTGCCATTAAATACCTTATACAGCCCACTTCCTATTTCTTGTCTGGTAAAAAGTCTAGGCGTATGACATCATGCACAGCTCTCTCTCACTCTTGTGAGAGTTTGCCAGGAAGGGAGGGGGGGGGGGGGGGAATGAGTCGTAAGAGGGCCAATGAGAGCTGCAGTGCTGGAGGAGTGCCTCTGTGTAAATCCAGGAAGTGAACAGGCAGCAGCTTCAGCTGCCCACAGTTAAAATGGCTGCAGCCAGACTCAGTGGAGGGAGATTTCTGCAGCATATTTGGCAAGTACAGAATCGCAGTATATATGAAATAATATGCAAAGTGATTGGAGGGAAGCTTCAGAATGGCAAAGATGTTTTTATTACATATTATGTGAGCAGACCGCAGTTCCTCTTAAGAGCCCTTTCACACTGGCGGCGGGCTAGTTTTAGTGGCACATTTTGGCCGCTAGCGGGGTGCTTTTAACCTGCTAGCGGCCGAAGAAGGGGTTAAATGTGCTCCGAAAAGCGCTGCTGCCAAATCGCTTTGCAGGCGCTTTGGCAACGCTGTCCATTTATTTCAGTGGCCAGGGGCGATGGAGGAGCGCTGTATACAAAGATGCTGCTTGCAGGACTTTTTCTAACGTTCTGCCAGCGCACCGCCCCAGTGTGAAATCACTCAGGCTCTCACACTGGGGCTGCAGGGGAGGCGTTTTTCAGGCGCTATTTTTAGCCCTTTTAGCGCCTGAAAAACGCCTCAGTGTGAAATTTTTTTTGTGTCTTTATTTTACATTGTCCCATCTATTTCTGTAAATGGATCACAGCACTGTAAATATTTTAATATTAATTAAAAAAAATCTTAGTACAGTTTTCCGAATCGATATACAGCTGTCACGTGACCCAGCTCTCTCCCAGCCTGTCTGCAGGGAAACATGAGCAGGAGGAGCTTCTAGTCCTTTGCTGCTGGTCACATGTTCAGAAAAACAAAACCGCCTTTGGAATACAGATATAAAAATAAATAATATCAATAAACTGTTTTAAGTTGTCATAGAAATATATAATTCAATATTTTGTGGAAATCACATGGTGTGGGCAGATTTCTGCCAGTCACAAGCTGTTATGCCCCTCCAGCCTGTGTCTTAGAATAACAGGGAGGTGAAGCCTCCATCAATCTACAAGTAATAGCCGGCCGCCATTTTTTTTAGCTGGTTAGTGGGCATGGAGGAGGAGGGAGGGTGTGGGCTGTCATTTACCACTGTGTATACGCCCACATGTGTGACTCTATAGTCACATGGGCTGCTCAGATGTGATAGGGAAGAAATGCTCAGCATAGAAACTCACTGAAAACTGAGCATGTGCAGAGCTGCCAACACTGCTCTGCAGAATCTCCAAGGCATCTGTCTGGCCAGCAAGGGGTAACATCCAACGGCCCAGGGCAATGATACAGGCTTAGAAATGGTTTAGGCAGCAATCTGGCCAGCAAGGGTTAAAGTGATTGTAAAGGATCAGTTTTTTTTTTTTTTTTTAAATAACAAATAAAGTAAAACCTCAGATTGTGATTAATGCGGTATACAAGCTTTTTTTTTTTATTTTTTTTTTTTTATTTCTGATTTTGAAGCGTTGTCTCGCAAGACCAGCAGGATTCAAGCCTCTGGGGTGTGCAGTACCGCATGTGGCCAGAGGTGGGGGGGCGCCGGAGACACTCCGAAACCGAGTGTCTCCAGCGCCCCCCCACCTCTGGCCACATGCGGTACTGCATACATTAGCAGTGACGCTGGAATGAATTATCTGAGTTTCCATTGATTCCTATGGGGAAACTCGCTTTGAGATACGAGTGCTTTGGATTACAAGCATTCTTCTGGAACGGAAAATGCTTGTAATCCAAGGTACTATTGTATTTCATACTTACCTGCTCTGTGTAATGTTTTGCATCCTCTTCACGGTCCCCCCCCCCCCCCCCCCTAAGCTTCTTGCTCTGGGGGCACTCGTACTTGCTCACTTCTGAGCCGGCTCTGTGTGTCCATAGACACACAGAGCGTGGCTCAGCCCCGCCCCTGCTCCTCCCCTCACTGGCTGTGATTGACGGCAGTGGGAGCCAATGGTGCTGCTAGCTCTGTAGAGTCAGTGAGGAGGAGGAGGAGCCTCTGCTCTCGTGCACATCGCTAGATCAAGATCAGGCTCACGTGAGTATAAGGTGAGGCTGGGGGAGCCACATGCTGAGGGGGTGTTTTTTTTAACCCTAACGCAGGGAATGCATTAAGGGAAAAAAAAAAAAACTTCTGTCTTTAGAATCACTTTATCATCCAACAGTATGGGGCATTGATCCAGGCACAGCAAGGGTTAAAGTGATTGTAAACGATCACCTTGTAAAACGTGGAAAATAAGTGCAGCGCTAAAAAAATTGATCTCAAAGTGAACTGAAAACAATATAAAACACCTTGTAAAACAACCCATTCAGTTTAAAATAGAAATGAAAGGCAAAACATTTATGTATAGATATAAAAAAAAATTATAAATGATAAAAAAATTTTTTATATTAAATTATTAAAATTAGAAATGTCCCCCCCCCCCCCCTTTCCTAAAGTGATCGCATTCCCTCGGTTCTCAGCTGCATAATAGCTGGAGGAGGAGAAGCAACAGTATACCAAGCTTCCCAGTGAAAGGCTGTTGGGTGGGGGGGGGGGGCGGCTTGTGTCAGGATAGGTCTGATCATTGAAGGGGAGCAGGCTTGAACTGAGCTAGAGAGCTGACCGTGCTGTGTTCCTCTGCTTAGTGTTGTCAGTTTTTAATGGGGAAGCAGAGGAACTGGTAGGAACACCAGGGATTTCACACAAAAGGCAGAACACACACAAAAAGAACTGGAATACAGCAGGCACATATCAGAAGTATGAAATGTTGGGGGGGGTTACAAACCGTTTAAGGCAGGGATCTCTGAAATGGGTCGCTTTGTCCTGGCAAGGATAAGAGGACCGGAGTGGCCTGGCTGTACCATTAACACCATACAGACAGCAGAATGACAACGGAGAAGGGCTCTGCCACATGTCCTCTGGATCAGGTACGTTATATCTGAGCCGGGGATTGCTCTGACCCCATCCAGTGCAGCCACATCAGAAGCGTGGCCAGGTCTTGGTGGCACACAGTGCAGCCTGCCCTTTGGGGCCCGGGGGAGGGAGTCTGCCGCCAGCAAGGCAGTCGGACTGATTAGTGCCTCGCACACAGGGGTTTAGAGAGGTGAAAGCTATGTGCAAGGTGCCGAGGCTCGGGATGCATGACCTCCCACGTGTAGAGGTGTGGACAGGTGAGGAGACATGCAGGGAGCGGAGGGGTAGCTCGGTGCCCGTGGCCTCATTCACAAAGGCGCTGAGCTCCATAAACTGCCCATTGGTTTGTGCAGCTGGAGCTTCCAGGTGCTGAGTGCTGGCAGCCCATGTACATCTACAGGGACACAGCAACTTATCCTAAATTGACAGGTGTGGCCCCCCGAGTGTCCACCAAGTTAGGATGAGCAGCTATGTCCATGCAGCCACTGCATGACCATAGACTTACATAGGCTGGTGGCTCCAGACACATCAACGGGCAATTCCATGTACAGGACTCATGTGAATGAGACCTAACAGGCAAAAAAGAGTCATGCCTCCCCCGCTCTAAGCGTCTATCTGGAGGTATCGGCACATCCAGCCATTAGTTACCTGCCTCCAGGAGTGGACATAACTGCCCCTAACTGTAAATACCCGTTGGATGTGCAGATAGATGCTCACAGTGGTGGAGAGATGCAGCTCCACATCCCAGAGGTGCTCTATTGGATGAGATGTGGTGAGTGTGGAGGACATTGGAGTACAGGGACCTCATTGTCCAGTGGTGAGATGATTGGAGCTTTGTGACATGGTGACATTATCCTGCTGGAAGGAGCCATCAGAAGATGGGGACACTGTAGTCATAAAGGGATGGACATGGTCAGCAACAATACTCAGGTAGGATGTGGTGTGTAAACCATGATCAGTTGGTACTAAGGGGCCCAAAGTGTGCCAAGAAAATACCCCCTCCCCCCCCATACCATTACACCCCCACCACCAGCCTGAACCGGTGATACAAGGCAGGATGGATCCATGCGCCAAATTCTGACCCCACCGTCTGAATGTCGCAGCTGAAATCCAGACTCATCAGATCAGGCAATGTTTTTCTTCTATTGTCCCAATTTTGGTGATCTGTGCCAATTGTAGCCGCGGTTTCCTGTTCTTAGCTGACAGGAGTGGCACCCGGTGTGGTCTTCTGCTGCTGTAGCCCATCTGCTTCAAGGTTCCATGTGCTGTGTGCATTCAGAGATGTTATTCTGCATACCTTGGTTGTAACGATTTTTTTTTTTTTTTTTTGGGTTACTGTTGACTTTCAATCATTTGGAACCAGTCTGCTCATTCTCCTCTGACATCAACAAGGCATTTTCCTGCCGCTCACTGGATATTTTCTCTTTTTCGGACCATTCTCTGTAAACCCCAGAGATGGTTGTGTGTGAAAGTCCTAGTAGATCAGCAGTTTTTGAAATGCCCCGACCAGCCCGTCTGGCGCCAACAACCACGCCACGTTCAAAGTCACTTAAATCCCCTTTCTTCCCCATTCTGATGCTCAGTTTGAACTTCAGCAAGTCGTCTTCACCACGTCTAGATGCATAAATGCATTGAGTTGCTGACATGTGATTGGCTGATTAGCCATTTGTGTTACCAAGCAATTGAGAAGGTGTACCTAATAAAGTAGCCTGGTGGGGGTTATTGAGGCTGAGCCTCTTCTTGTAACAGCGAGGATAATGGATGCAAGGCCTAATACAAAACTGGGAAGAGTTCAGTTCCTTCTATTGATTCACCAAATGATCAAACAGAACAAGAGACGGCCTCTCATAAAGCTAGATTCAAATTCAAAGTGGGGGGACCATCATCCAAATACTATTAAGAAATTGAGAATGGAGACAATTCCCCTATTAGTCTCCAAAAAACAGGGAAATGGGCTAGCACGGTACCGATTGGACAGAAGACACATTGAGTAAAATAAAGTTTTTTTTATTTATACATAAAGATAAAATGCAGGGTATCCAGATAAGAACATAATTTCCAATGTTCATGCCAAACCAGTATTTAAAATACACACTGTCTATACATGTGTGTCACTGATACTTAGTGTACTCCAAAATGGAGACAACGCGTTTCACATCACAACAGATGCTATGACTAAGCATCTGTTGTGATGTGAAACGCGTTAGAATGTCCTTCCCTGTTTTCCATGTATAAGATATGACTGTTTTTGGATTTTAATTATAAATAATATTTATAAATATAATATTTATTTCCAATAAAGATGCCTTCAGCGGTGTGCGGCTGTCCAGGATTTTTCCTTCCTTCCTAATTTGAGCAGAGCCAGCACCTACAAGATCATATAGGTGCGAGTGTCTTCAACAGGTCTGGAGCTTTTGAGCTGCAGTTTTTCTTCATTTTCAAGAGATATAGCGGGTCCTCGCAGGACATTTACTCCTCTACATGTTTCGTGCGATTCTACCGCTTCATCAGGAGGATAGTATCTGGATTGGAGTAACATATACATGGTAATCAAGGGAACAAAAACAAGAAAAAGTTATAGTAAACACAAGCAATAAAATGGGAAAAGGGGGAACACTGCCGCTTACCCATAGGCCAACACACAGAGCCAAGCTCGAGGCACTAGTATTGCGTTTGAAAGAGCGCTGCGCAAATACAGTGTGTCCATAAAATATTGCAACAACCGCCATTTTATTCTCTAGGGTCTCTGCTGAAAAAATATATTCGGACCCCTTTCACACTGGGGCAGTGCGGGCGTCAGCGGTAAAGCTCTGCTAGTTTTAGCGGCGCTTCTCGGCCGCTAGTGGGGCGCTTTTAACCCCCCCCCACTAGCGGCCGAATAACAGGTTAATAGCAACTGTGTTGCGGCGCTTCGGCAGCGCTGCACATTCATTTTAATGGGCAGGGGCGGAGGAGGAGCGGTGTATACAGCGCTCCCGCACCGTCCCAAAGATGCAGCTTGCAGGACTTTTTTTTCCTGTCCTGCAAGTGCATCGCCCCAGTGTGAAAGCACCCGGGCTTTCACACTGGGGTGGCTTGAGAGGCGCTTTACGGGCGCTATTTTTAGCGCTAAAACGCCTGAAAACCGTCTTAGTGTGAAAGGGGTCTTAATGTTTGGGGGTTCTGAGTAATTTTCTAGCAAAAAAATACTGATTTTAACTTGTAAACAACAAGTGTCAGAAAAAGGTTTAGTCTTTAAGTGGTTAAACTGCCCTCATCTACAGACCGAAGTTCTTTGATCTAAAAAAAACGAAATGTTACAATGTTTCTCTTTATCTCCACCTGAGGATGTTGTGATAAACTTGGCAAGCTGCCTGTTTTTTTGACAGCTGTTGGCTTGAGCAGAGAACTCTCTGCACTGATTCAAGGAAATATTGTGCTAAGATCGCGAAGGGGGTAGAATCGCGATCTCGATTCTTTAACGATTAATCGTGCAGCTCTAATATGTATAGATATAAATTTGTGTGGGGCAAACAAAAAAGGTGGGGGGGGGAAGTGTAGGGAGAGCCTGGGAAAGGAGGGGGAGGGGGTAGGCTAGGGTAAAGCAAACAATTCTGGAAAGCCCCTCCCTGCCTGCAACCTTTGTGGGACACATCACAAATCCCAGAAGGCTGCGGGGCCCTTTACAATGCACAGCTCGTGCATGCGCGGTGGGAAGCCGGCTATGAAGCCGCAAGGTTTCACAGCTTGCTGCCCACAATTAACATTAAAGAAAATAAACACAAAAAACATTAAAGAAAATTAAAAAAACCATATCAATACAGTATATAATTTTGTTCAGTAAATGAGAGATTGCAGATTAAATCTTCTTTTGGGACAGCAGGTGGAGCCGTAGGCAACTTTGCACATTTTCCGGCTTTTTTCTAAACTGTTGCAAAAAGGCTGCTGTTTACAGAGCTCAATAGCTCAAGATGAAATTTAGTTACACTTGTGAATGTTTTAGAGTCTTTATTCTTTTCATAAATCAACCCCAGTGTCTTCTCTACTGAAAGGCCAATTAGCTCTACTCAACTATGAAAGTAAACGTGGCTGAACTCCCCGGGGTATTGCTAAATCCATTCATCATTTGCATTCTTCGTGAATCTCGGTGAGCTTTGTGTATTTCTTCCAGATCTGTGCAGTAATCCAGTGTGAGACTTTTCCTTCCTGTAATAAAGACCGCTCACTGCTGCTCTCTCTCCTTGTGCAGGGGGACTGGTCTTGTCTCCGCCCCCCTTCTGTAGTTTTCTGTAATGGGTGGAGCCTGCTGGGCCCCTCCCACAGCTCTGCTTTCTGCACAGGCTATGTACAGCGCAGTGATGATGTCACTGCTGCTTTTACAAGATATTATCTGGGTTTGTAGAGGCATTTAATGTACAAAAAAAATGGATTTATATTTGTTTTGCCTATCAAGGGATATATTTAAAGGCAAATTTTTATCTCCGCTTTAAAGCACAACCCCGGCTTTAGAGAACAGCGCTCAGATGTCATACATGCAGCATAAAAGACCGCTCATTCTCAAAGACTTGTAATGTCATGTGACCGTTTAAAAGCCCCCCTCGGTGTAAGACATGTATCCTGTTTATCTGTTGATGCGCCGAGGAAGGGGTGACAAAAATCTGGAGTTCTGCTTTAAAAGTCTTAGGAAATGACAGACCCTCTTTCACTTCCCTTTTACAACGAGCAGCTTTTTTTTTTTTTTTCTAAACCAAAAGTGAAAGCGTATCACGTACCTGTTATGGTGCCGGACGTTCTTAGAGGACGAATAATCCAGAAATCCCCTTTCGTCTCGCTAGATAAGGAATGTCAGGTGCTTTCCTGAAGTCTCCACATTAAACATCGGGCAGGTAAGTCATCAGGGATAAAAATAAAGTTCTTTGTGTAAAGAGTTTCCCATAAATATAACCAGAAGGTTGAAGCTGGAAACTCAGACATTGTATATATCAGCCTTTCTAAACCATTCTACAGTGGTGCCCCCTTCAACACTACTGAGATCTGGGGGCACCCCAGTCTGAAAATAGTAAATGTTACTTTTCAATGGGAAACCTGAACCTGGGAAGACGCACACAACCACTTTGATGAAATTCATTTTGCATCAGAGGTCCCTCATTATACCAGAACCCCCCCCATTACATCAGAGCCCCCCCCCCCCATCACATCAGAGTCCACCCTTCACATCAGAGGTCCCCCATCATACCGGAATCCACCCGTTTACATCAGAGCCCCCACCCCCCATCACATCAGAGTCTACCCTTCACATCAGAGGTCCCTCATCATACCAGAATCCCCCCGTTTACATCAGAGCCCCCACCCCCCATCACATCAGAGTCCACCCATCACATCAGAGGTCCCTCATCATAACAGAATTCCCCCTGTTCACATCAGAGGTCCCTCCATCACATCAGATTCCCCCCATCACATCAGAGGTCCCTCCATCACATCAGAGGTCCCCCCAACACATCAGAGGTCCCTCCATCACATCAGATTCCCCCCATCACATCAGAGGTCCCCCCATCACAGGTCCCTCCATCACATCAGAGCCCCCCCCCATCACATCAGAGTCCCCCCTCCCATCACATCAGAGGTCCCCCCATCACAGGTCCCTCCATCACATCATAGCCCCCCCCCCCCCATCACATCAGAGTCCCCCCTCCCATCACATCAGAGGTCCCCACATCACAGGTCCCTCCATCACATCAGAGCCCCCCCCATCACATCAGAGTCCCCCCTCCCATCACATCAGAGGTCCCCACATCACAGGTCCCTCCATCACATCAGAGGTCCCTCCATCACATCAGAACCCCCCATCACATCAGATGTCCTTCCATCACATCACAGACCCCCCCCACCATCACATCAGAAGCACCCCTCCCCCTTCACGTCAGAGTTCCCACCATCAAATCAGAGCCCCCTTCATATCAAACCCCTATAACATCCAAGGTCTTCCCATCACATCACAGTATCTCTTCACATCAGAGGTCCCCCCATCACATGAGGGTGATGAGTCCCCCCCCCTTATCCCCCATGACAGAGCCTCCCAATCACAGACTCCCCAAGCACACGTTCCCCCCATCGCAGAGCCCCTCAAACCACAAAGTCCACCTCCTCCTCCCATCACAAACTCCCAAACACACAGCCCCCCCCCCCTCATTTACATAATCCCCCTATTGCATTGCCCTATGCATGGCCATGGTGTGGGCAGGCTGGCCACCAACACAATAGAAATAAATGATGCCATGCGTCCTGGTCCTAGAATGGTAGCGCTTAATAGGGAGCTTGTGCCCACCCACTCCATAGCAACTGTGCTCGCAGCCTCTTGAGAAAGTTGAGAAACCCCGATATAAAGCTCTGTGTATCATAAACAGGTGTTTTTTTGTTTAAATACAATACCGCTTTCACCTTTGATCATATTTTATTCAATTTCAGAGCTGCTGATCTCATGCAGCCTTTTTGCAGTCACTTCCCATCAACACGCGCTCCAGCAATGGCTGCATGGTAATTCTCAGGACAGATTTCCTAATTGTGACAACAGTGGGACATGCTTGTGCAACGTGTGTTTCAACAGACACTTGTGGTCTCCACTAGTAGCCATGTGATGAAATGACAAGGCAGGAGCACAACTAGGAGATAGGGACAGGGGCTCAAAGCATTGAAGCCATTGGTTTAGGATGACAGCCGGGCCAATAGCATTTTCTAAATAAGAGATCACCAATGGGAAACTCAACATTTTATTCTGCAGAGGCTTCCTTTAAAGGGCACTTCCTGTTATCCACTTGCCGACCGAAATGCGTATATATACATTGCCGTTTGCAAGTGTTTTACCGGGGCTTATGGCTGAACCTATCAGCCATAACCTTGGGATTTTTTTTTTTATTATCAGCCAGTGGCTGGCTTTCTCATGAAAGCGGATCGAGCGGCTCGTTAGCCGCTGGATCGTTTTCCGAAGTGGCGGGAGGGGACGTTCCACCCCCTCCCTCCACTCGCCGGCATTTCTGGGGCTTACAGTTTTTACGGGAGCACCCAAGAAAACATTCCGACGGTGCGGAGCGACGCCATTAACCGTCTTCTGGTCTAGGGCAGAAGTAAACCATTCTTTTTTTTTTTAAAGCAAAAAAAAAAACATTTTTTTTCTCTTTTACCATTTTTTTATTGAAAGTGATTGTAAAGGATCGTTTTTTATTTTTTTTTAAATATCATACTTACCTCCACTGTGCAGCTCGTTTTGCACAGAGTGGCCCCCGAACCTCCTCTTCTGGGGTCCCCCGGCGGCTCTCGCGGCTCCTCCCTACATCAGATAACCCCCTTAGGAGAAGCGCTCCCCCAAGGGGTTTACCTTGCGGGCGCGCTCCGGAGTCCAGCATTTGCGTCCACAGACACGAATGCCGGACTCAGCCCCGCCAGCCCCGGCGCCCACGTCCTTGGATTTGATTGACAGCAGCGGGAGGCTATGGCTGCGCTGCTATCAATCTTATCCAATCAAGAGCCGGGACCCCCGTGCAGAGAGGGATAGCGCGTCCCTGCTGAAGAGATGAAGGGGCTCAGGTAAGTAAGACGGGGGGGGGCTGGGGGGCCGGTGACTGCCATTTGTTTTTTCACCTTAATGCATAGGATGCATTAAGGTGAAAAAACACGAAGGTTTACAACCCCTTTAAAGGTAAAAGAGAGATTTGAAGTCTTTTTGACCCCAGATCTCTCCATAAGAGGACCTGTCATCTTTATTTCTATTACAAGGGATGTTTACATTCCTTGTAATGGGAATAAAAGTGATAAAAAAAAAATAATAATTAAAGGGACAGTGTAAAAATAAAAAATAAAATAAGAATTTTTTTTTTTTTAAAGCACCCCTATCCCTCCGTGCTCGTGTGCAGAAGCCAACACGCACATAAGTCGCACGCATATGTAAACGGTGTTGGCACCACAAACGTGAGGTATTGCCCCAAACGTTAGTGTGAGAGCAATAATTCTAGCGCTAGACCTCCTCTGTAAGAGCCCTTGCACACTGGGGGCGGTTTGCAGGCACTATTGCGCTAATAATAGCGCCTGCAAACCGACCCGAAAGTGCCGCTGCTTTCATTCCAGTGTGAAAGCCCCGAGGGCTTGCACACTGGAGCAGTGCGCTGGCAGGACGGTAAAAAAAGTCCTGCCAGCAGCATCTTCGGAGCGGTGAAGGAGCGGAGTGTATACCGCTCCTTTACCGCTCCTGCCCATTGAAATCAATGGGACGGCACGGCTATACCGCCGGCAAAGTGCGTCTGCAGAGGCGCTTTGCGGTGGTATTTAACCCTTTCTCGGCCGCTAGCGGGGGGTAAAACCGCCCCGCTAACGGCCGCATACCGACGGTAAAACGGCGCTAATAATAGCGGCGTTTTACCGCCGACGCCGCCCCCCGCCCCAGTGTGAAAGGGCTCTAACTCTAAACTGGTAACCTTCAAAAAAAATTTAAAGCGTCGTCTATGGAGATTTTTAAGTACCGTAGTTCGTCACCCTTCCACGAGCATGTGCAATTTTAAAGCCTGACATGTTGGGTATCTATTTACTCGGCGTAACGTCATCTTTCACATTTTACAAACAAATTGGAGTATGTATTGTGTTTTGTTTGTTTTTTTAAATTCATCAAAGTGTATTTTATCAACAGAAACAAATAGCGTTTGAAAAACCGCTGCGCAAATAACGCGTGACGTAAAAAAATTGCAACGATCGCCATTTTATTGCATGACTTGTTAGGCATCTACTCGGCGTAACATCATCTTTCATACTTTCCAAAAAAATTTGGGGCATACAGTGAGTATAAAAAGTCTACACACCCCTGATAGAATCTCAGGTTTCTGTGATGTAAAAAAAAAAAAATGAGACAAAGATAAATCATTTCAGAACTTTTTCCACCTTTAATGTGATCTATAAATTGTACAACTCAGCTAAAAAACAAACTGAAATCTTTTAGGTGGAGGGAAGTAAAAATAAAAAAATAAAATAATACGGTTGCATAAGTGTGCACACCCCTTACACTTATGCCCCGTACACACGGTCGGATTTTCCGATGGAAAATGTCCGATTGGAGCGTGTTGTCGGAAATTCCGACCGTGTGTGGGCTCCATCGGACATTTTCCATCGGATTTTCCGACACACAAAGTTGGAGAGCAGGAGATAAAATTTTCCGACAACAAAATCCGTTGTCGGAAATTCCGATCGTGTGTACACAAATCCGACGGACAAAGTGCCACGCATGCTCAGAATAAATAAAGGGATGAAAGCTATTGGCTACTGCCCCGTTTATAGTCCTGACGTACGTGTTTTACGTCACCGCGTTCAGAACGATCGGATTTTCCGACAACTTTGTGTGACCGTGTGTATGCAAGACAAGTTTGAGCCAACATCCGTCGGAAAAAATCCTAGGATTTTGTTGTCGGAATGTCCGAACAAAGTCCGACCGTGTGTACGCCCTATAATACTTTGGTGAAGCATCTTTTGATTTTATTACAACACTCAGTCTTTTTGAGTAAGAGTCTATCATCATGGCACATCTTGACTTGGCAATCTTTGCCCACTCTTCTTTGCAAAAACACTCCAAATCTGTCAGATTGCGAAGGACATCTCCTGTGCACAGCCCTCTTCAGATCACCCCACAGATTTTCAAGGGGATTCAGGTCTGGGCTCTGGCTGGGCCATTCCAAAACTTGAATCTTCTTCTGGTGAAGCCATTCCTTTGTTGATTTGGATGGACGCTTTGGGTCGTTGTCATGCTGAAAAGATGAAGTTCCTCTTCATGTTCAGCTTTCTAGCAGAAGCCTGAAGGTTTTGTGCCAATATTGGCTGGTATTTGGAACTGTTCATAATCCCCTCTACCTTGACTAAGTTCCCCATTCCAGCTGAAGAAAAACAGTCCCAAAGCATCATGCTGCCACCACCATGCTTCACGGTGGGTATGGTGTTCTTTTGATGATATACAGTTTTGTTTTTGCACCAAACCATACCCCCCAACTTTTTGAGATGGGAATGAGGGACACTTATCAGCAAACGTATGCAGGCATAGGATAAGCCCCCTTGTCACGCCCCCTTAAAGGAGAATTGTACAAAAAAAAAAACAAGATTGGTTAAACCCACAAGTGCTTTTTTTTTACCACTATTATTCCTTTATATTGGCTTTTGGAATTTACAAATGCAGCAATTTAGAAATCAGATGAAAGGTTTAGTGCTGGAAAACACTTTTTGATAGATAAAAAGTGATTTTTATACAGATCAGACCAAAATGAGGGACAAATGAGGAGGAATGAGGGACAGAGAGACATTGCTCCAAATCAGGGACAGTCCCTCGAAATCAGGGACAGTTGGGAGCTATGACCAAACATATCTTTTGGAATTATGGCCAAAAAGTTCAACCTTTTTTTCATCAGACCAGAACACATTTTCCCACATGCTTCACAGGAGGCTTCACAGATGTGTTTTTGCAAAATTTAGCCGGGCTTGGATGTTTTTCTTCGTAAGAAAAGACTTCCACTTGCCACTCTACCCCATAGCCCAGACATATGAAGAATACGGGAGATTGTTGTCACATGTACCACACAGCCAGTACTTGCCAGATATTCCTGCAGCACCTTTAATGTTGGCTGTAGGCCTCTTGGCAGCCCCTCCCTGGTGAGTTCTCTTCTCGTCTTTTCATCCATTCTGGAGGGACGTCCAGTTCTTGGTAATGTCATTGTTGTGTCATATTTTCTCCACTTGATGATGACTGTCCTCACTGTGTCCCATGGTCTCTCTCCTCCTCTCTTTGCCACTTCCAGCGCTGGGCTGACAGAAGAAGTAATGATACCGCTGTCACTACTCCCTTCAGCCTTATACTAGAAGGAACTTGCGGCGCCCCTATCCCTACACGCTGCGCCCAGGGCAGCCGACCCTTCTGCCCACCCCTTGTCCTGACCCTGCTCTGGACAGTTGGAGACATTATTATTTTTACATAGATTTATTGATAGCCTTAGGGAGAGACTTTAGTGCTGATGTCATGCCACTTCATATCAGTCAGCAACAGCTTTCTATGTGAGTTATGGCAGTTTTGCATTGATATATCGGTATATATCGGTCTGTTTGGTGTGCTATGTATGTGATTCTCATGGTGCAATAAATACTACTACTACACTATTACCAGCTTCGCTGGCTCCAGTGTGAGCTTTATTTACTGGAACTTGGATCAGTCCTGAGAACTGGAGAGGACAGCACTGTGGATGGATGCATGGGCTACCCGGGATGACACCTACCTATGATGACATGATAAGCTTGCTACACCTTTTGTAGCACATTTTCAGGTGAGTGCTCATTTCATGAGGTGGTGGCTGCTGCTTCTTTACACTGGGAAGAGTCTGGCAACAATCTTTGGTGGAGGAATTTCAATACATATGTTTTTTGGACTATACGGGACTGTTTTGCACTTTATCTGCAGTTTATGCACTTTTATACATATGTACTTTTTTTTTTATTCTGACATTATGCTGCACTTTGACGTATTTATATTTATGTTGATTTTCACACTTTATATAGATATGTGACTAATTGTTGCACTTTGAAATTAATTGTTGCACTCTGATTGTGTGGCGCTGCAGGTGATTGTTTTTATGGTTCCATAATGTTTTTGTATATCAACTTTTCTGCTAGCAGCCTTCTTTATCACAGCATGTTCCTTATATTACAAGGGGTCTTAAAAAAGTTTCCGTGCTTTTTTTTATATTTAATAGAGTTAAAAAAAGCGTGGAAACTTTTTGAAAAACCCTTGTAGATATTTTGATTTATTGTTAAATTAATTCTGCTATTACTACTAATATTATTTTTTTTTTTTGTTATTTATTTGTTATACTATTTATTATTATATATTTATTTATGTATTATTTTGTTTCCAAGTTCCTGTGCACTGGACATTTATATATATATATATATATATATATATATATATATATATATATATATATATATATATGTGCGTGTTCTTATTTATTGTTTATTATTATTATTGTTACAGTTGTATATATTAATATTATTGTATATATTTATTATTATTATCGACGTCATTTATAATTCTTACTTATATATAATATACACATATATTTATTGTTTTGTTTCCTGGCAGATGGGTATATATTATTATTAATATTATCATTATTATTATTAATGATAATAATAGTAATAATAATAATCATAATAATATATTTTGTAATATTTGCTGTATATATATATATAGAATTTTGTTTCCAAGCTCCTGTGCTTTGCTCAGTTGTATATTTATTTCTTAAATATTATTTAGTATAAATGAAAAGTATAATATAAAGTATTTATTACTTTGCTTCTAAGCTCCTGTGCTTAGATTAATAAATAAATATATATATATATATATATATATATATATATATATATATATATATATATGGCTTTTTTCAGCGGAAACGCAGAGGAATGCAGTCCTGGCACCTCTAGCACTGAGTATAAGTAATAGCAAGAGTTGCTGGGGTGTGCTGGGGTGCGCTGGAAGGTCTATTGATGCTGGCTGCTGGGAATTCTATTGTTGCTGGAGTGGATCTATTGTTACTGGGGGTATTATGTTACTCGGGGTCTGTTGTTGCAGGGAGATCTATTGTTGCTGGCATGGATCTATTGTCACTGTGGGGGTATTTTGTTGCTCAGAGCCTATTATTGCAGGGGGGGATCTATTGTTGCTGATAGGAATCTGTTGTTGCTGGGGAGGGGAGGGTATATTGTTACTGGTTGCAGGGGATCTACAGTAAAACCTTGGATTGCGAGCATAATTCGTTCCAGAAATATGCTTGTAATCCAAAGCACTCATATATCAAAGCAAATTTCCCCATAAGAAATAATGGAAACGCAAATGATTTGTTCCACAACCATTTATTCATAAATCCTTCAGTTTATAGTCCATATAAAAAGATTATAGCAATGTGATGGTTGTGTAACCATAAAATGTCCACCAACAAATGGAAGCCTCCACAAGGGGATTAGAAGCAAAATCCAGCAGGAGCTTCAAAGTATAAAAGAGAAGAGAGGCGCCTCTAACTGTAGCAAAATGGTTACATTTAATAAAGGTACAACATTTCTCACATAACTCACGTGGTTGATGATTAAAAGAGGCACATCTAAGTATGGAGGCATCCGGGGGTAAAGCTGTCCACATAGACCGTCCTCCGCACCGCCGGCTCTCACCGCTGTCAGTCTGCAATCCTGACCAGGAAGACTACTCTGCAGTACAGCGATCTGAAAGCGAAGCTTGAAGTGCTCATGGAGCACAGTGTGGAAGGGATGAAGTCGATGGTGGTGCGGAGGATGGTCTATGTGGACAGCTTTACTCCGGATGCCTCCATACTTAGATGTGCCTCATTTAATCATCAACCATGTGAGTTGCTAAATGTTGTAGCTTCATTAAATGTAACCATATTGTAACTACACTTAGAGGCGCCTCTCTTCTCTTTTATACTCAGTTGTGACATGACGCTACTTGTATATCAAGACATTGCTTGTAGATCGAGTCCAAATGTATTTAAAAATTTTGCTCATCTTGCAAAACGCTCTCAAACCAAGGTTTTAGTGTATTTTCCTCCTTTCCTATTACATAGCTCCCAACTGTTCCGGATTTGGAGGGACTGTCCCTGATTTGGAACAATGTCCCTCTGTCCCTCATTGTGGTCTGATCTGTATAGTTGTATATAAAATGCACTTTTTATGTCTCAAAAAGTGTTTCCCAGCGCTAAACCTTTCATCTGATTTCTAAATCGCTGCATTTCTACATTTTTAAAAGGCAATATAAAGGAAGTGTAGTGGTAAAAAAAAAAGTCCTCGTGGATTTAATTAACCTTTTTTTTTTTTTGGTTAATTCTCCTTTAAAGGGGTGTGGCAGGGGGCGTGTCCTATGCCTACATACGTTTGCTAGTAGGTGTCCATCATTCCCATCTCAAAATGTTGGGAGGTATGGGGAGGTATGCTATTATTATTATTAACAAATTCCATACACATTATTTAGCACCACAAAATGATATTTGGTTCTGTACTCTCTAAAAGGGGTGAGTACTGGAAGGTAGGTAGGGATGGAACCAAGGGACAATGCTTGGAGGTAGGTAGGGGGGTGACTCAAAAAGCAGGAGTACCTGTGCCTATTTTCTGAGAAAAAAAGCCATATATATATATATATATATATATATATATATATATATATATATATATATATATATATATATATATACATACATACATACATACATACATACATACATACATACATACATATGTATATGTATGTGTGTGTGTGTGTGTGTGTGTGTGTGTGTGTGTGTGTATATAAGTTTATTTTTATTATTTAATAATAATAATTATAATAATCGTCATACATATTTATTATTTTGTTTCCTGGCTCCTGCACTCTGGACGGTGGCATATATTATTTTTGTAAATATTATTATTATTGCTTTATTGTTATTATTGATAGTTCTTGTATATATTTATTATTTTATTTCCTGGCTTCTGTGCCTTGGACAGTTGTATATATTATTTATGTATATATTTATTGCTGATTATGATGATGATTTGTATTAATATTTATCAGTACTAATTCTTGTATATTTTTATGATGGTTGTATATGGGGTGTTGCAATGTTTGACATCCCCCCCCCCCATGTGTGCTCACTGATAACACAGGCTGCAGTCATGCAGTAATGAAAGGCATGTGACACAGCACTGAGACTTCAGCACTGTGACTCTCCCTCAGCTCAGTGCACCCAGCCAATCACAGGCCTTCTCACAGCTCCCAACTCCCCCTGGCAGCCAATCAGGGATGTTGCCTCTCTCTCTCTCTTTCCCTCCCTTCAACCCAGCAGAGTTCCTTAGCTTGTGCTTTGATTGTAACATTGTAACTAGTTCCAGGAAGAAGACTGACAGTAAGTAGAGTTCTCTGCTAGATTGCAAGCTCTGTGGGACAGGCTGTGGACTGTAGGCAGGGCTGGGTTTGCTCTCACTCTAGTGATTGCTGATGGGAGTTTTGTGATCAGCAGACAGGAGGGTGAGGAGAATTAGCTGGGTAAATATTGATAGAAGTGTGTGACATGTTTTATGTGTTGGGAAGATTCTTTGTGTTTGTTTTGTTTCTGTTTTGTAAATCCAATCCTCTGATCATTACATGTCAATGACAGTAATTACCCATTCCGGGGATCATGTGATCAGGGTGATTACTGCCTCTGGAATGGAGGAAAAGAAATCAGACCTGTTCCCATATAATGCACTGATGTGTTTTTGGTGCTCTGATCTGCAGGCGCTCATTTGTTACCAGTTAGATTTTATCCCTGTAAATTCAAAAACTTGTAATATAAAAGTCGATTTTTTTTTTTTTTCCTTTTTTTTAATTTTTTTTTTCTTCCTGGCAGGAATAGGAAGGTACACCCAATGTACACGGAGGTGCTGAGTGATTGTAAACTCTTCCCAGGTTACTTTTGTAATTTTAAAGCCTCTCTTGCACACATTCGAAAAGAGCGCCAGGATTGATGTACTAAAACTGGAGCGCTCAGGATCTGGTGCAGCTGTACATGGTGGCCAATCAGCTTCTAGCTTCAGCTTGTTCAATTTTAGCTTTAACAATAAAAACTGGAAGCTGATTGGTTTTACTAGATTTTGCACTCCCCAGTTTCAGTAAATCAACCCATTGTGTTTTGAAGTGGGGTAGCGTTTTTTTTGGGGGGGGGGATCTGAACACACGTGCAATGTTATCTATGGCAGGGGTCTCCAAACTACAGCCTGTGTGCCAGATCCAGCCCGCCGCAAGATTCTATCTGGCCCTCTGATGTAAGGGGAGACTCCAATGTAAGGGGACCTTTGATAGAGACTCTGATGTAAGGGGGGGGGACTCTAGTGGGTACTTTGATATAAGGGGAGACTCCAGTGTTAAGAGTGCTTTGCTTTGATGGGGGTTGACTTAAGGGGGACTCTGGTGTAAGGTGACTTTTGATAGGGACTCTGATGTATAGGGAACTCCAATATAAGGGGGCTTTGATGGGGATTCTGATGTAGGAAGGACTTTGATGTAAGGGGAGACTCCAATTTAAGGGGGGCTTTGATTGGTACTGTGATGTGGAGGGGACTCCAATGTAAGGGGGACTTTAATGGGGACACTGATGTAAGGGGGGGCTTTGATGGGTACTCTGAGGTGGGGGGAGGGACTCTGATGTAATGGGGACATCTGATGTAAGGGGGACTTTAATGGGGATAATGATGTAAGGGGGGCTTTGATGGGTACTCTGATGTGGGAGGGGGCGATGTAATGGGGACATCTGATGTAAAGGAGGCTTTAATGGGGACGTTTGATGTAAGGGGGGCTTTAATGGGGACGTCTGATGTAAGGGGGGCTTTAATGGGGACATCTGATGTAAGGGGGCTTTAATGGGGACGTTTGATGTAAGGGGGCTTTAATGGGGACGTTTGATGTAAGGGGGCTTTAATGGGGACGTTTGATGTAAGGGGGGGCTTTAATGGGGACGTCTGATGTAAGGGGGCTTTAATGGGGACGTCTGATGTAATGGGGACGTCTGATGTAAGGGGGCTTTAATGGGGACGTCTGATGTAAGGGGGCTTTAATGGGGACGTCTGATGTAAGGGGGCTTTAATGGGGACGTTTGATGTAAGGGGGGGCTTTAATGGGGACGTCTGATGTAGGGGGGGGCTTTAATGGGGACGTCTGATGTAAGGGGGGGCTTTAATGGGGACGTCTGATGTAAGGGGGGGCTTTAATGGGGACGTCTGATGTAAGGGGGCTTTAATGGGGACGTCTGATGTAAGGGGGGGCTTTAATGGGGACGTCTGATGTAAGGGGGGGCTTTAATGGTGACGTCTGATGTAAGGGGGGGGCTTTAATGGGGACGTCTGATGTAAGGGGGGGCTTTAATGGGGACGTCTGATGTAAGGGGGGCTTTAATGGGGACGTCTGATGTAAGGGGGCTTTAATGGGGACGTCTGATGTAAGGGGGGCTTTAATGGGGACACTGATGTAACGGGGGCTTTGATGGGAAAACTGATGTAAGGGGATCTCCGATGAAAGGGGGATTCTGATGTAGAGAGGACTTTGATGAGGCCTCTGACATAAAGTGGACTTCAATGTAAGAGAGTTTATTTAGAATTTCTTTGCTTTTTTTTTTTTTGTCAATCTTCCTGCTACCTGGGTGTTCAGAACTTTTTAAAGCGACACCGGGGTTGGCGGGAAGGGGTTAACATGCCTTGCATTACGTTACATTTTAATGCAACTTGTTGAAAATGCGCCAGAGGAAAATGTATGCGTGAGGCTGATCATTACCATTACCTCTCCATGGGGTAACACAGAACAGCTCAGAACTTCTGGCAGGATCAAAAGCTCATTTGTTGCACTCATCAGACCTGTATAATAAAACATTTTCACTTTTATATTAACAGATCAAAGGGGAACAAATAAGATAAGTTCATGTTTGGGGTTTATATACACTTTATACTCCAGACGTCACTTTTTGCGTTCTGCATTCTGTGGTTATTAAAATCTGAAGAGGGTAGCACAAGACATGGTGCAATCCTCCCTTTCCTTATGTACACGGATGCCAGAAAGGGTCACAAGACTCATATTTAACCATTTCATCCTCCTACAGACCTTCCTGTCCTCCAGTGTACTCATTCCTACCACCGGTCCCTAATCTGGTGGGACTGCCCCAATATTGGACATAAATCCTTTGCTCCTCCTCCTGTTGCTCTTCCTGGCCTGAGGTGTAGACCTCCACAAAAAAAAAAAAAAAAAACACACACAATAAGTAGTAGATATGTATAAAACATTTGCAGAGCAGGGAATTGAATGTTATTAGGCAGTTCTCTCTCTAGGCCGAATGTTTTTCATTCACAAGGAATAGAGTGAATCAGGAAAATACTGCATTATGGCCACCAGATGGAGGTGATGATCATAGGAAGTATTTATTTCCTATGATTGTCAGCTCTACAGTATATGTACAGTAAGCCATCTGTTTATTTAGCTGCTGCAATCTGATTGTACAATCTTCTTTTAGATCTTCTCACAATGATGTAGTGCAAGGGCCTGCCTGATTGGATAAATAAGGTAGGTCCTCATATTAGCTTTGCTAAATCTAAATTTAATTGTATGGTGAGACTGTGTCGGGTACGGTGGCTCTTATTTGTAAAATCTCCTTTAGACATACAGGAACCATGCAATGTGAGTGCTTTCCCGAGGAGTCTATTCATATTGTATCCAATCGGGCAGATCTTTGCTCCATTACAGTCTGTACAGCATAAGGGAAATGTATTCTGAAAATGCCATTTTCCTGGCTGATATAATGACGCACTGGCTACAGGGCCTTCTAGGTTACTGACCCAGAACAAGCATGCAGATCAGGAAGTCTGGGGAAAGTCAGAAGTTCTCTCCTGCTTACTTGTTCTAGGTCCATGAAACATGATGGCCAGGGGAGTTGCAATTTCAGATAGGAGAGTCTAGAACTGGCATGTTTCTTCCATAATAGGTGGGGGTACACAGCTAGGAAAACATGGTGTGCGCATGGTTGGGCACGCAGCCAATAAAACATGGTGGACAAATACTAGGTTGGGTAATCAACCAAGAAAACATGGTGGGCACACACTAGGTTGGGTACTTAGCCAAGAAAACATGGTGGCCACACACCAGGTTGGGTACTCAGCCAAGAAAACATGGTGGACAAATACTAGGTTGGGTAATCAACCAAGAAAACATGGTGGCCACACGCTAGGTTGGGTACTCAGCCAAGAAGACATGCTGGCCACACGGTAGGCTGGGTACTCAGCCAAGAAGACATGCTGGCCACACGCTAGGCGGGGTACTCAGCCAAGAAGACATGCTGGCCACACGCTAGGTTGGGTACTCAGCCAAGAAGACATGCTGGCCACACGCTAGGTTGGGTACACATGTTGGACACGCAGCCAGGAACACATAGTGGGCACACACCAGGTTGCGCATGTGGTTGGACACACTGCCAGGAATACATAGCGGGGGCACACCAGCTTGGGCACACAGTCAGGAACACATGGTGGGCACACAGGTATACATGGTGGACACAAACTAGGTTGGGCACACAGCCAGGCACTATAATGGGTAGGGTCCCCAAGATTTATAAAAAAACCCAGGGGTTGACTTGACCCACCAGGCTCACTTTTGGGTGGATTGATGGAAAGGTTGTTAGAATTTAGACGGCTCCAGCATTGCAGAGACATAAAATGAGAGAGCACCTCGGAGATTGGCTTGGGCTGTGTCCTCGCTGATGACCTTCAGGAGATGAGCCTCTTCCTCTGATCAATACTGGAAGTGGAGAGGAGCGGTAATGTGACTCGGGGAGGTGCATTTACTGGAAGACCTCAAGTCGTATCATGTGCGCGGCGGGGGTCCCTGGAGAGCGGCTCAGGGACAGCATGGAGACAGCCGAACATTTGTGGTCTCTTCAGTGCAGAAATTCTGACGCACACACATCTCTGAGACTCTCATAACATATTAGTCATAAACTGAATAACCTCAATCTCTAAAATCTCATATCGCCTTCTTAAGTTTAATGTCATTTTCAATCTTTCTGCTTCTCCTGGTTCTCCCCCCCCCCCCCCCCCCCCAACATGATAATGATATGTTTAAATAAAGCCTTTACATTGTCACTAAATATCTTATATTATATCCATTGCTTCATTACTGAGTCTCTGTGCTTCTTCCTGCAATGCCTGCAGATCGTGGCTGGTGGGAGGGGCCATCAGGGTGCTGTACATAACTTACTGAAAACATAACAACACCCTGCCTCAGTACTCCTCTCCAGAGTCCTCAGCCCCGATGCAAAGCAGTGGGCTGGCTCTTGAGTGGAGTTGTGCAAATATCAACACACCTTGAAGAGCTTCAGTGGAATACAGGGGAGAAATCTGGGGGGGGGGGTCCCCAACCCCCGGGCCGCTGCCGATGCGTGGCTTGTTGGGGGCTTGGCGGCGAGGGGCGGGCGGCGAGCGAGCAAGGTTCGATCTGCATTGGCGGCCACTTGCATTACCGCCTGGGTTCCGCCTCTTGCGCTGCACATGCGGGGGATCTGGATCTTGTGCACTGCCACCCTCCCACCACCATAGGGCGCCTGCTCCCCTTCTCCCAACAATACCACTCCCTTCCTCTTTTCCCTCTTTGTGGTCATGTCTTCCAGTTTATGTATATATATTTTAGAATCTTTATTTGTATCTCATTGGGTGATCACGCGAGCCCTATTTAATATTATTATTAATAATGAATTGAAAGTTCTTTTTTATTGAATTTTTTCCCTGTGAAAGTACAGAACAGGGCCTTTGGGGCATACCCCAGGCCAATTGGTGCACATAGCCATGTGCATAACAGTGTACATCTCACCGTGCATCTCTAAACTAAACGTTTTAACTAAAACAAAGAACAAAACAACCACAAAATGGGTACCCAGGTTTCGCATGGTAGGATGATGGCAGGAGGTATCTGTTCTTGCGGAACTTCTTATCTCTCTCTTCTGTCTGAGCTCGTCTTTACAAGAACAGTTAGGATTAAGTGTGAACATATGACCTCTGGACTACCACCACCACTCTGGGGCATGGACCTCGGCACTCAACAGGGCCAGGTAAGTATGAAGGGTATCTAACCGGGGCGATCCCCAATGGGCTGATCATCCGTCATAGACTCAGAGTCCATCCACAGGTGCCAGACGTTTTCATATTTTTGGGGGCATCCTCGGGACAAATATGTTGCTTTTATAGAGGGGTATCATTGTACTAATTAACTTTTTCCATGAGGACAGGGTAGGGGGGACAGCTGACTTCCATTTTCGTACTATAGCTTTCCTTGCGTAAAATAATAGGATACCTATTATGCCCCGTACACACGGTCGGACATTGATCGGACATTCCGACAACAAAATCCATGGATTTTTTCCGACGGATGTTGGCTCAAACTTGTCTTTCATACACACGGTCACACAAAGTTAGCGGAAAATCCCATCGCTCTGAACGCGGTGACGTAAAACACGCACTTCGTGACTATAAACAGGGCAGTAGCCAATAGCTTTCATCTCTTAATTTATTCTGAGCATGCGTGGCACTTTGTGTGTCGGATTTGTGTACACACGAACGGAATTTCCGACAACGGATTTTGTTGTCGGAAAATTTTATAGCCTGCTCTCAAACTTTGTGTGTCGGAAAATCTGATGGAAAATGGCCGATGGAGCCCACACACGGTCGGAATTTCCGACAACAAGCTCCGATCGCACATTTTCCGCCAGAAAGTCCGACCCGTGTGTACGGGGCATAAGAGTGCGGATTGCTTTAGCTAACGCCAGTTGTTCCACAAGGCCGAGGAGACAGACGCTGATTGTCAGAGGAATAGCTATGGTAGTTAACCCCTGGACAATAATAATAAATTGAGCTCATGTAATCAGCCAAACGGATACAAAGAAAGATTGAAAAAAAAAAAAAAAATTTTGTTCAACAATAAAAATAACAGTTTTTTTTTCAAAATAATAATATATTTTTTTATAATAATACAATTTTTTTTCCATAATAATAATAATTATAATTGCGCTCATGTTGTCAGCCAATTTATTATTATTATTATTATTATTAGTATTATTGAAAAATATATTATTATTATGAAACTGTTATTACTATTATTGAAAAAAATATTTGTATTCTTTATTTGTATCTGTTTGGCTGAGCTCAATTTAATATTATTAATAATAAATAGGGCTCATGTGATCAGCCAAACAGATACAAATAAAGATTTAAAAAAAAATATTTTTTCAATAATAACAATAAATAAATAGATACAAATAAAGATGTAAGTAGCAGGCTGCAAACCCTCGACACCACCCCCCAGTCTGCGGAGGGGTCGTCTTCTATGAGGCCGGTCCCTGGTGCTGGGGAGGTAGGGGACCGCTATAGTAGACCCCTGATGCCCCAGTAAATGGAACCTGTCACAGCAAAATGCTATCACATAGGGGACTATTGGCCCTCTATGTGGTAGCGATGAAGTTAATTGTAAAACTAATAATAATATTAATAAAGAAAAAAATATATATAATTATAAAGTCCCCTGCCCCCACGTACACGCTCATAAGAACAAATGCATATAAAAATGATTGCACTGCACATGTTTCCACACATATCGCCACAAATGTCGGAATGAGAGCAATAATTCCCATGTATTATTGACCTGTAGAGGCTTTTGAGACCCCTTTCACACTCACACCGCCGTGCGGGCAGGAGCGGGGCGCTTTAACCCCAAAGAAGGGGTTAAAAAGGTGTCAAAAGTGCCAAAGCACTTTGCAGGCGCTTCGGCAACGCTGCCCATTGATTAAAATGGGCAGGGGTGGTTTAGGAGCGGTGTATACACCGCCCCAAAGACCCTGCTTGCAGGACTTTTTTTTTTTCTCCTGTCCTGCAAGCGCACCGCCCCAGTGTGAACTCAGGCTTTCACACTGGGGAGTCTTGAGAGGCGCTTTACAGGCAATATTTTTAGCGCTAAAACGCCTGAAAAGCTCCCCAGGGTGAAAGGGGTCCGAAGCTCCACCTATGGACAATTTAGGGGACTGAAGTTTGCCCCTATTCCACATATACGTGCATTTTGTAAGGCTTGACATTTTGGGTATCTATTTACTTGCAACTTCATCTTTAATATGTTACAAAAAATTGGGTAATATATTGTGTGCCCTAAAATTAACTTTTAGCGCATTTTTTTTTTTTTTTTTACAAAATAGTAAGTTTGATAAACCCCCCCAAAAACTTTTTTTAAATTTCACACAAAATGAGTGCAGTGGTTTAACTAATCTTCTGGCCTAAAATGTGCATTTTATCGTGTACAAAAAAAACTGCAACAAATGGCTCTGGTAGACAAGTGGTTAAAATAAATAAAAGGGAATTTGCTATTCTGAGAGAGGAGGGGGGTGGGGGTTGGGATGAGATGGCGGAAAGCGTGGCTGAGGATGCTGAAGGGTCTGATCTAAGCTTTTGAGTGTCTTTCCTGAGTACCCATTTGAGGACAGCCCTGTGTGCATGTGAGCCTCATATCCGAAGCCAGTGAGCTCTGACTTGTATGTCTTTTACCTTTTTTACTGCTCAGTATGAATAAGTAATAATTAAGCATGAACTGTTATCCCAGCGCCTCCTGGATTTATCCCTTTGGAATCTTAATAATTTCCACCTGTTTTTCGTGCATTGACACTCCTTAAGCCTCGTACACACGATCGGATTTTCCAACGGGAAATGTGTGATGACAGGCTGTTGGTGGAAAATCCGACCGTGTGTGCGCTCCATCGGACTATTGTTGTCGGATTTTCCGTGGACAAATGTTGGATGGCAGGTTTTAAAATTTTCCGCGGACAAATGTGTGTTGTCGGATTTTCCGATCGTGTGTGTACACAAGTCCGTCCATACAAAAGTCCAAGGTACAAACACGCATGCTCGGAAGCAAGGACGAGCCGGAAGCGGTCGGTCTTGTAAACGAGCGTTCGTAATGGAGAATTAATATTCGTGACGCGGCAAATTATGAAGTCTGTAAATGCAGTGCACAATTCTCTTCTTCTTTAATGGGATAATAATGAAGCTGCTTTGCTGGTGATACTGATGGAGTTATTGCAACAAATTTTCAAAGGGTTTTTTTTTTTTTTCTAGTGATATCAAGAATAATATTATTATGCTTGTTATTTATTTTTGGTGCAAGTTACCACAACACCATTATCCTGTAGTTTTTAAGATCAAAGATACAACTTTGTTGGTGTCCCTTGTTATTTTTCATAGTATTTTTTAAAATGTAACTGCCGACTCTCAAACTGTCATTTGACGTAAAACACATAGCCAAGTATTATTCTACACAATATTTTTATTGTGCATTAAAAAAAGAAAACAAATAAAATTAGACATGCTATCTGCCAATAGAACTTACCGTATATACTCGAGTATAAGCCGACCCGAATATAAGCCGAGGCACCTAATTTTACCACAAAAAAACTGGGAAAACTTATTGACTCGAGTATAAGACGAGGGTGAGAAATGCGCAGCTACTATAAGTGGAAAAGAGGGTCAACAATGCCAATTTGCAGAATCACGGTGCCCATTTGCAGCCATAGGTCCCCTGAACTTCAAACTCGGTAGTTAAGGGTTCCTAGATGCCCCCTAGCTGCAGCCAAAATTTGGGGTCTCTGCACCCAAAGGGTCCCGAAATGACATTGTTGCAGATGGACACAGTTGACTGACTTTGGGGCCCCGTGTCTCAGGGCCACTTGGTGCTAGGAACCCCAAATGTGCTGTGCAAACCCAGTGGAACTAGCACTACAACATATCCAAGCTGGGGTTCCTAGCACCAAGTGGCCCCGAAATACAGGGCCCCAAAGTTGGTTCGGAAAATGTCATTCTCTGCTGCAGAAAAGTGCTTGACTCGAGTCTCAGACCTTTCTACACATGGCTGCCCTATTAAATCCCTATAGCTGCCGGTATCCTTTATGACTGCACTGATCCTGAGATCTGAGCTTGCAAAAATTTGCAGGTGAGCGTGTTTTGTGGTTCCAGCACTGCCCCGCTTTTCTTTCATTGCAGCATGAGAGGGAGGTTGCAGAGAATCATTACACTGTGCGGTGATCCGGAAGCTCTCTGTGTTATAAAATGTATTTCCCAAATGTCTTCTCTGTCCTTCCAGGTGATGTGAGAAGCAAAAACCAAATTCACCCGCTTCCTCCATGGCGGCCGTGGTGTCCGAATCCCCCAGCCATGTCCTGGCAGAATTCGATTCTCTGGACCCTCTGCTGTCAGCGCTGCGATTGGATTCCAGCCGGCTGAAGGTGTGTGCAGCTCTCTGCCAAAATGTATTGAAACAATAGGAGATTTTTTTTTTTCCATACCCCTTTTCAGACTTACTGATGTCATCACTGGGTCTCTGTGCTTCTCTATGCTATGACATTATCACAGCCTCCGACCTCAGTACTCCTCTCAGGAACCCTCAGTCCTGATGCAAGTAGTGGGGTTGGCTCTTGGGAGGAGTTATGCAAATATCAAAATAGCTTTATGGTCTGGAGGAGTGGGTGTTCCTAGGCAGGCTGTATTTGCATGCAGGATCACCCCAAGTAAGGCCCACATGTGATGCTGAGCCACCATGATTGAAAGAACTCAAATCCAATGAATGAAAGGGCCGGGCCAGGGACAGTCAGCCTGGGCAGGAAAGAGCTAGATGATGCAGCCAGGAAATGAGGTGCGCTGTATCTGACTTGCTGCAGCTTTTAACGCACATTGTGAGAAGCTCACAGTGTGCAGTGAAATCAGAGTAAGTAATTTCAGTGCAGGATTATGATGGGTTCCCACCATCCCTGTCCTGAGTTCCCGGGTCTGTACACCTGCTGTGCCCATTATGAAGGGTTCCCACCATCCCTGTTGGGTTTTGTATTTATTTTATACTATGAAGAACCTAATACATAGAACATCGGGTGGCAGATTCACCGTAGGTGTATCCAATACATGGGGTGACCCGGCCCGTGCAGCACCCCCTGTACACCTGGACAGGAGGACGGTGGGGGTGGCAGCATGTCGAGGAACCAATCCTTCCAGGTAGCTGCTGAATGCCCGCTTCTCTTCCTCTCCTTACCGCAGACATTAAGCGGCTGCCGGAGGGAAATGAAGGACATCGGTTCCTCTACATGCCACTTTTGCTGACTCTCTGTCCTGCTGCCCCATGCCCCTGTAAAAAAAAAAAAAAAATAGTAAAATAAAATGGTAAAATAAATAAATAAATAAAACAAAAACTACTGACACCAGTGGCGGATATACCAGGGTCGCAAAGGTTGCACTTGCGACTGGGCTCTGGCATTCCGCCACCTTGGGGGGGGGGGGCCAAGACAGCAGGAAGGTGGCCCACTATGGAGACCTGTAATAAAGGGTCCCGTGATGGGAGTAAATGATCCTGGGATCAGTGGGAAGGGCCCTGGTTGGGGGGCCAGGGGGGTCCCTTCATGATTTCTTGCACCGGAGCCCTGAAGGTTCTAGTTACGCTTCTGATCCGAGACATTTAATAAATCAGGGCCTGACTCCACCCACCAGGCTTCAGCTATAAACCAAATGCCACTTTTGTATGGACTGATCCTTTAAGCCACTTGAACACAAAGTGCTGTAATGTTTCTTTGATGAAAAATATTAATTTCATTGTAATAAAATAAAAAAATTCTATCTATCTATCTATCTATCTATCTATCTATCTATCTATCTATCTATCTATCTATCTATCTATCTATCTATCTATCTATCTATCTATCTATCTATCTATCTATCTATCTATCTATCTATCTATCTATCTATCTATCTATCTATCTATCTCAGTAACCTGTCTGTCTCTGTGCAGTGTACCTGCCTGGCCGTGTCCCGGAGATGGTTGGCTCTCGGCAGTTCCGGAGGAGGTCTCAATCTCATCCAGAGAGATGGTTGGAAGCACAGGCTCATCCTCACACACAAGGTAAACCAATCAGAATATACCGAGCCTTGTTTAGTCATTGTGAAGACTTCGTATTATAAAGTTGATACTTTTTTGATACTTTTTTTTTTTATTCTGTCCACATATACATATAAAGCACACATAGATTATGTATCCATTTATCCATCTCCTTTTGTTTTGGCCCCAGGAAGGAGCGATTTCCAGGGTCGCCTGCTGCCCCCACGATGACGACTTTGTAGCTGTAGCAACCAGGTAGGAATTCCGCTGTGCCACAAGTTTGATAGTTTTGGGTCAGATAAATGAAACCGAGCTCATCCAGTAATCCCGAACACGCCCTCCGCAATATCCCAGAAAGATATATAATTAATATATATATATATATATATATATATATATATATATATATATTAGACTGCGCACATTATCCCTTTAAATGGGCTTTTACGCCCCGGGAAGGGAGGGCCCTGTGGGAGGGGGGGGGGGTCTGCATGCACCGCGGTTGGCTGTCACCTGATCAGAAGCCAGTCCTGCCGGCTTTCGATCAGTACTAGAGTCCAAGAGCTGTCTTTGACAGCTTAGTCTCTGTGCTGAATTGTGCGGCTCTCAGCGGTTCATTAAAACATAAGGTAAAAAAGCAGCTTCAATCCAGAGCTGCCCCTTGCAGTAATACGATTCAGCCACAAGATGTCCTCTGTCTTTCAGGTTGAATGACAGCCAGCATCATTCACCCGTTTCCTCTGAGTCCAGGCTGTCAGGAACCCACCCCCAGCCTGTGGACAGGAAAGGAGACGCTGCACAGTGATGAACTTCACACCACAAAAATGCACTCCAGATCTGTTCAGGATGCGTTTCTGCATGCACATTTTTAGTGTATTTTTGATGCGTTACAGATGATATTTTTTTTTCTTCTTTTTTTACGTATTTTTTTTTTTTTTTCACTGTACTGGGGTCCGGTCAGTGGCGGCCCATCCATTAGGGGCACTCGGGCACTGCCTCCTCTATGTACGCCCTGCCTATATGAATAATGGATAGATTCATGCATAGCATGAATCCTTTTACAGCCACCACGGCCACCCCCTATTCAGGCGCCTGGCTTCTTTCAGGACGCCGGGCGCCTGAATTACAGCGGCGGGGGTGGTCTTTTTTTTTTTTTTTTTTTTTTTAGCACCTGATTATAGCCGTAGGCTCTAATAGGCTTCAAAATAGGGTGGGCTCCGAGCGCGGAACCCAGGTGTTACAACAGCGAATGAATATCCGTTGTTGTAACACTGATCCTCTATCCGGCTAATCAGAAGCAGGTCTGAGATCCATTTTCTGATTGCCCAAAAAGAGAAGACTCTCAGTTGGCTGCTGAGGAGGAGGAGGAGGGAGGAAACGGAAGCCGCCAATGCCCGCGGAGAGCAGGGGAAGGAAAAGCTGTCGCTGCCGAGCAAGGGAAGCCGCCGGTGAAGCGCTGCATAGATGGGGTAAGTGCACCAGACCCGCCTTGGTGAGGGGGAGGGGGTGGTACTGTTTGCTGCCACTGCGTCCAGTGCATTTCTTATGTGCTGTTGATGTGTTCCGATGCATTTTGCTGCGTTCCAGTACAGTTCTGTGCAGGAAAAATGCAGCATGTTCTCCTTTTTTTTTTTTTTTTTTTTTTCTGGAACCGGAACCCGCTGGAACTGCAAGCACAGGTGTGAACTATGCCATTGCTGTATTGATTATTACAGGGATTCTTTAATTTGCATCTCATATATCTGCCTTGAGTTCAGCTTTTAAATGTAGTATTTGGAGGTTTGCGTTGCCATGTCCGAGTTATAGTAAATATGGGCCTGTCTGTGGTGCCTGTAGTATCCAATCGCGGTCAAAGAAAGCAAGGCCTGTTTGATACAAGAACTCCTACTCTTTTTTTAGTTGTTCTATATGGCTCCATGTGTTCTGATCATCGTCGGGTTTGGGTGGAGTTAATCTCCTCTATTTGTTTTCTGTAGTCAGGGAATTGTGGTGGCCTGGGAACTCAACCAGGAACGTCGCGGGAAGCCCGAGCGCATCTACGTCTCTTCCGAACATCGGGGCAGGAAGGTGACCGCCCTCTGCTGGGACACGTCGGTACTGCGGGTCTTTGTTGGGGATCACATGGGCAAAGTGTCGGCAATCAAACTGAACTCTTCCAAGCAAGGAAAGGTAGGCATGCATTAAAAATAGTTAATTAACCTCTTATTGACCACCGAACGCCTATGGCTGTTTCCAATCTTCATAGAAGATTATGTAATGTCAAATTGAAATTTTACCCCTTTCTTTTGTTTACTGATTACCAAACCACAAAGGTCATCAATCGCTGACTGGTTAAAGAAGTGGAAGGAGGTGGGTTAGGATTTACACCAAAGGCCTAAGGTATTATACTGAGAAAGATTATTTAATGCTGAAAAATGCTGGTGAGGAACTGAGTAGGTAGCTGGGGAGTTTAAAGTGATTTGTAAACGATCGCCTTGTAAAACAACCCATTCGGTTTAAAACAGAAATTAAATGAGACCTTGTGTAATATGCTTATATCTTTTTAATGGTGCAACGATAACTGAGATATATATATGTAAATGTTGCCATTTGAAATTGAAATGTTTTTACTTTGGAAGCTGTTTATTATGTTCAATAACATAATTTTTTTGTTTAAAAAAAAAAAAATAGAAATGAAAAATCTTTCTGCATAGTAGGGATGCACCGATATCGTTTATAAAAAAAAAACAAAAAACATAATAATAATAATAATAATAAGTACAATGACCAATATATGACAAAAAATCTTTACACTTCAGCTGTCAGCAATGGTACAAAGGATTAAAAAGTTATTTACAAATTAAATACATTTTATTTTATTTTAATTTTTTATGTGAAATGTGTAGATGTTAAAGGTATACAAAAAAATTAGCACACAAATACAAACAACATTTTTTTTTAAATTATTAATAGTTTAGTTAAAATAGAAGTGAACAAAAAAATAAAAAAAATAGCAGGAAAATAATAATTAAATGGAGAAAGAGAATAAGGAGTTAATTAGGGCTGATAAGAGTAAATTGAGGGTTAATAAGAGATTAAACAGGGCAACATTTAATAAAGGGCTGTGGCACCCTGGTGTGCCCTTCAGGGGTACCTTGGCAAAAATTGCCTAAAAATTGCCAGCAAGGCAGCCTGTTTTGTTACCCAAAGCCACAGGTATTATTGTACCTTTTTGGGCACCATGCAGACCAGCCACTGGCATCTTAACAATGACATCATATGATAAGGATGGACACAGGACTGTCCCAAGATGTTGTATTGCCTGGGTCCAAGAATGAAATGCTGCCCCCCACCCCCACCCACCCAAAAAAAAACAAAAAAACATCATGCCCATCAAAAGGTCCCCACATCCATTATTTTATATTGATGTGATTTTTTTTTTTAAATATTTTTATATCAATTAAAATAACATTTTATTTTAAACCCTGCGCTCTGAATGCAGGGATCAGGAGTGCGTTGAATGCAGGTTCTTCTGTGATTTCCCGGCCATTTGGTCATTGGCCCGGGACCTGCTGATCAGCTTGGGCTGTAGCGAATCGTAGCACAGATGGGGCGGTGGGTGCATGCCTCTAATGTTGGGTGGCCCAGGTGTACAGATGCTGTTGTGATATGTAAAACTTAGTTTAGCTTTATACGTTTTAGAATGGGGTACCTCGAGATACCAGTTTCAGTATCCGTGCAACCCTAGTGTATAGGTATAAGAAAAAAACGTGTGTGTGTATATATATATATATGTGTAATATATATATATATATATATATATATATATATATATATATATATATATATATATATATCTATATCTCTATCCTGCTTAGTGTGGTCAGTTTTTAATAGGAATGCAGAGGGACTGACAGGAACACCAGGGGATTTCACACAATGGAAGCGATACAAAGAGAACAGGAGACTTTCTCATACAAGTACATGGTACAGCAGCCACTTATCTGTAATTTGAAGTGTTGGGGAAACAAACACATTAAGGTTCAAAGTTTATTCTCTGCACTGTTGCTCTTCCGAGGCAGCTTCTATCCTCAGCTCTGCTCACCAGTAATGTACTGACTATGCTGACTGTTCTTGCTGTAGACATAGTTTATGTCAGGATTAATGACACTATTGTCTCAACTGACTGTACCGGGTGTCACAGAGTGGGGGGGTGCTGATGGGCCTCATTAAAATGTAGTTATGGGGCCCTTAGCGATCCTCCTAAACGCAATGCTTTCTTTACCCTGACCAGGCTGCCACGGCTTTTGTGATGTTCCCGGTTCAGATCATTACCAGTGTGGACTCCCGCATAGTACAGCTGGATTATTTCGACGGTCGGCTTCTGATCTCCTCCCTGACGCGCTCTTATCTGTGTGACACTGAGAGGTAGGTACCGCTTTCTGGAGCCAATAAGCCAGACCAATGTGTAAGGATCTATTCACAACTTTGGCAACTTTTTTTTTTTTTTTCCTTGTGCAACTTTAATCCAACTTTACATTCTTTGGATTAACCAATTGCTTACTGGGCACTTAAACCCCCTTCCTGCCCAGACCAATTTTCAGCTTTCAGCGCTGACGCACTTTGAATGACAATTGCGCGGTCATACAACACTGTACACAAATGAAATTTTTATCATTTTTTTCCCACAAATAGAGCTTTCTTTTGATGGTATTTAATCACAGTTGGGGCTTTTATTTTTTGCTAAACAAACAAAAAAAGATGGAAATTTTTGAAAAAAAAAATCATGTTTAATAGTTTGTTATAAAATTTTGCAAACAGGTAATTTTTCTCTTTCATTGATATGCGCTGATGAGGCGGCACTGGTGGGCATTGATGGGGGGCACTGATGGGCAGTACTGATAGGCACTTATGGCTACTGCCCCGTTTATAGTCCCGACGTACGTGTTTTACGTCACCGCGTTCAGAATGATCGGATTTTCCGACAACTTTGTGTGACCGTGTGTAAGCAAGACAAGTTTGAGCCAACATCCGTCGGAAAAAATCCATGGATTTTGTTGTCGGAATGTCCGATCAATGTCCGCTCGTGTGTACGGGGCATTAGTGTTTTCTGTGCGTTTCGTCACGGTTCACCTGCGGCAGGGTGGCATACTTTTTCTGTGTGTCCTTGCAGAGAGCTGTATTTTTCTTATGCAGAAAGATGCAGCTCTCTGCTATAGTGTGAACAGATCCTAAGGGAGGGAAGACACAGGAAATGCTTTGTTCTGCCTGCAGCAAACTGATGACATCATCTCAGCCTAGGTGAAGTCACTGACTGGAGCTCCAAGATTGGCTCTTTGATGGTAAATGGTGGTGGGGCCAAAAATTATACTGTGGCTGTATTTTGTGACAAGTAAGATATTTATTTATGCAAATGTGTAAAACTACTGTAAAGTCCATTTTTAATAGGTTACATTTTAAAAATCTGAACAACTCCGTTATCGTAAACGGAGTTTTCATCCATGTAGCATTATAGAAGAGCCCTTCCAGGCTTGGCCCAAACACTCTCTCTCGCATTGTTGTGGAATGTGGGAGTCTAGCACATTGGTGTAGGATGCTTTTGAATGACCGAGAGCTTTGTCTTTATGGTTTCCATCAAGGGAGAAGTTCTGGAAAATCGGTAACAAGGAAAGAGATGGGGAGTATGGTGCGTGTTTCTTCCTTGGTGGGCGGAACTCTGGAGGTCAGCAGCCGCTAATATACTGCGCTCGCCCTGGATCCAGGATGTGGGAGGTGAACATTGAGGGAGAGGTACAGAGTACGCACCAGTTCAAGCAGCTCTTGTCTTCTCCGCCTCTGCCGATTATAAGCACGCGGTACGTAACAGGTGGGCTCTACTGCTCCTCACACATCTCCGCTGGTCTTATTTTAAGTTGCCATTCATGAAAGGTTTGGCCCACCTAAAAGCAGTGGCGTCGCTAGGGGGTGACTTTTGGGGCTATAGCCCCGAATCTGGGGTCCATAGCCCCGAGTCTCTGCAGGGGTCCCCAAGGGGAGGGGAGGCTCTCTGGGGACCCTGATGTTAGTGGGGGGCTCTCTGGGGACCCTGATGCAAGGGGGAGGCTCTCTGGGGACTCTGATGTAAGGAGGAGGCTCTCTGGGGACCCTGATGTAAGGGGGGGCTCTCTGGGGACCCTAATGTAAGTGGGGCTCTCTGGGAACCCTGATGTAAGTGGGGGGCTCTCTGGGGACCCTGGTGCAAGGGGGAGGCTCTATGGGGACTCTGATGTAAGGAGGAGGCTCTCTGGGGACCCTGATGTAAGGGGGGCTCTCTAGGGACCCTGATGTTAGGGGGCTCTCTGGGGACCCTGATGTAAGTGGGGGGCTCTCTGGGGATATACACACACACACGTGCACACGTATATTACTGTATATACATGTATGCCCGCCCAAGCGTAAGACTTTCTTTACTACACTGCTATGGGCTCTAGCCCCAGATCTTTTGTAGACCTAGCAACGCCCCTGCCTAAAAGTGATACTTCAGTGTAGAAGGTGAAGAGTTATACCTCCCGACAGTCTCTTCTATCTCTCTCTCTACTCGATACGGGAGCTCTATGTGCAGAGTTGTCCACTATGAGGGTTTCCCACCATCCCTGTGCTAAGTTTCAGCCACGGCACACCTGTTGTGCCCATTATAAGGGGTTCCCAGCATCCCTCCACTGAGTTCCCAGGTCTACACACCTGCTACGCCGATTTTATAAGGGGTTCCCAGACTTGCATACCTGATGTACCCATTATGAAGGGTTCCCACCATCACTGCACTGAGTTCCCAGAATTGCATATCTGATGTACCCATTATGAAGGGTTCCCACCATCCCCTGCACTGAGATCCCAGCTTGGCATACCTGCTGTGCCCATTATAAGGGGTTTCCACCATCCCTGCTCTGAGTTTCCAGGCCTTTTTCTCCTTCATTGCCCATTAACGAGGATTCCCATCACCCTTGTGCTGAATTCCCGAGTCTGTACACCTGCACTACCTATTATGTGGGGTTCTCACCATCCCTGCACTTAGTTCCTTGGGCTGCACACCTTCTATGCCCATTATGAAGGGAATTTCATCACCCCTTCTGGATTTATTATTTATTTCATATTAAAGAGAAAGTAATATTCCTTGCTGGGACCCACAAAGGTGGGTGGGAACACCCAAAATTTCCAGGTAGACAGGAATAGAGTTGGGAATTTATGGCAGGTCTGGTGGAGTATCCAAGACTTATTATTTATTATTATACAGGATTTATATAGCGCTAACAGTTTGCACAGTGCTTTGCAATATAAAGGGGGGACAGTACAATTACAATACAGTTCAATATAGAAGGAACAGGAGGGCCCTGCTCATAGAGCTTACAATCTAAAGGGAGGGGATGGTGGTACAAAGGGTAATGGCTGCAGGGGATGATCTGATGGAGGGGACTCAAGTACAGTTCTGAGGTGGAGGTTGGGTAAACTTCCCTGAATAAAAGGGTTTTCAAGGATTGCCTAAAGGTGGACAGGGTAGAGCATGTGAATGCTGTTATCCACAAATCAGATAAGACCTTTTTGTTTTCTAAGTTCAGCTGAAA
>JBBGZY010003040.1:0-140000 GCA_037952925.1 Lithobates clamitans | reverse complement strand
GAAGTGGTTAAACTGCGGACATAAGACCAGTCCCAGTGTATTTTCTCAAGTCTAAAACAGTCCCCAGCTCTCTAGCGGCCATTCACGAGTTGGTTCATTTTTTGTTTTTCTCTGGTTTCAGTGTCTCAAGCTTTGTCAGAAAAACCACTGAGAAAATCGGTACCCTCCACATGAGTCCTGAAATAAGGAGGAAGCAGGAGGCCAAGGAGGAAGAGCACCCCCATGAAGTGCCTATGGATGGTTTGGCCCAACAAGAAGAAGAAAAGACTGAGTGAGTTATTTGCAGCAGATAAGTGATAAGCTGAACAAGATGCATTTTTGATATTTTTTACACATTGTAATGATTTCTAACACTGTACTTCATTCTGTGTGCACAGCGAGTGCGCAGAGAGAGAGGGGCACACTGCCATCTGCAGGCTGGAGAAACCTCCCGATGTGGCTCTCACCATGTCTGCTGATGGTTCACCTGTCCTTTTTTTATTTGTTTACTTATTTATATAGAGGCCACATTATACACCTCATTTGATGCATACTGTACACACATCAGTCCCTCTCCCCAAGGAGCTTACAATCTAAGGCAAGGTTTCTCACCTAGGGTTCCTCCCAGAGATTGCTAGAGATTTCTGCCTCTCAGATAAGTTCCCACTGACACCATTGACCTTAGCTATCTGTAGGGGTGTAATGCTTCCCAGTGACCACAAGTGTAAGGAGCATTCTTTACACTGACAATCATACTAATGTATCCTGAGTTGTAGATCTAGTCATTATTAGCAGAGGCTCCCTGAGACCGAAAAGTTATTTCAGGGTTTCTATGTGTTGAAAAGGGCTGATCTAAGGTCTCTATCTTTAATTCATACACTTACTAGGGCCTTTTAGGAAAGAAGCCAGTTACCGATGACGTTCGCGTATGGGAGGAAACCCATGCAAGCACAGGTACAACATGCAAACTCCATGTAGATAGTGTCCTGACCAGTAATAGAACCAGGGACCCTAGTGCAAGGCAGAAGTACGAAGCACTAAACTACTGCTTTTGGGTCATTAAGCAACTTACACTGGTGGCTGCGTGTCCTACTGTGGTCATTCGCTTGTAATGGGCCATCATAAGGCATCAAGTCTGTTATACATGGTACAAAGTAATAAGTATCTAACCGTCTATGACTTTATTCTGTAGGATAGAACCTCCCCAACCACCAACACCTTCTGTGGAGGAAATTCTGCTGGGAGAACTGAAGCTTGCAACGTTGGAAGCCATGTGAGTGGTGACTATTTTATGTATTTGGTGGGGACATTTAGAACTGGCAGCTGTAATGCTTCTTCATCATTACAGTGTTTGATGTAACTGGATGCTTGGAAATGAATTGGGAAGGGAAATTTTCCTTAGCTTAGCGATTTTGTGGTGAAAACTCACTTTGCAAAGGATACCCAATAACACGCAAGGAAAAATAAAAAATAAAACACTATATTTGTTTGTACATTATTGGATGATGGAAGTCCACAAAGCTTTGCCAAATTCATTAATTCACAAGCACTATAGCTGCCAAAAGACATACTTACCAGTCTATAAGGTCCAGCGATGCCTTTACAAGCCTTCTTTGCCCGTTATGTTTTGTGCCGCCATCTTGGATTGGAAAGCCTGCTGTCACTTCCTGGGGTTGACTGGTCCTATAGACTCCTGAAATATATGACATTATCCCAGGAGGCTGTAGGTGGACCAAGACCAACATCCTGCTAGCCAAGTCTAGGAGTAAAGACGAGGGAGCAAGTACCTGCTGAAAAAAAGGTATTCGCGCCCCCCCCGCCCCCCCCCCCCCAAAAAAAAATTACAAAACTGAATTCAAAATGTGTAACAGAGATATGGAACGGTTAGATGGAGGCTACGGGGAATTTTTAATTGATGGTCCGCTTTTAATGAGCGGAGTAGAAGTACATATAAACTCAAGCAGCAAGAGATATAGAGTATCTGGACAAAACAGATACAACCTTGAGTTCATCAAACTTGAGAGTGCAAAGCTTCATAACATGAGGAGATGGGGAGTGCAGTGGACACCAGAGCCCCAACTGTGTCCTCTGGCTGGTCTAACACATTCTAGTTTATTCTCAACCAGGGTTCCTCCAGAGGTTGCTAGGGTTTCCTTGAACTGTGGTTGATTTATCTCCTATCTCGGTGGTCTCCAAACTGCGGCCTGAGGACCCGAAGTGGCCCTTTGCTTGCTTCTTTCCAGCCCTCTGGGCACTATTTTATTCACTGACACCTATGAAGGGCACAATTCCTTCCAATGACACCAATGATGCTTGCTTCTTGCTGGCCCTTGGGACACTATTTTATTCACTGACACCAATGATGGGGCACATTTCCTCCTATTGACACCAATGATGAGGGATTGTTTACTCCCACTGATATTGGGACATTTTGTACTCCCAGTGGCCACAATCTGGCCCCACTAAAGTCTGAAGGACAGTAAACTGGCCCCTTTGTTTAGAAAGTTTGAAGGCCCTTTATGATGTTCTGGGACCAACACTACATGGCAGAGTGGCAATCAGACCACCACAATAAGAGGGTCATTTTTCCCACTGACTCCTGATATATTCCTTTCATAAGGGGTTCCCTAAGACCTGAATTTTTTTAAGGGTTCCTCTGGGTTACAAAGTTTGAGAAAGGCTGCACTAGACACCTGTAGAGGGCAAGGGAGTATATAGAGAAGGTAGTGGGCATTTCGAATATTGGGCTACGTGGGATGTGCTTTATTAAGAAGCTAGCAAGACAGTTTGGGGATGGAGTTGGACCAATATGGGCTTGTCTACTAAAGGATATTCCATAACAGGAGTAGCAGAATGAGTAATTTTTTCAAAAAAATATTTCAGGCATAAACTTCAGGACTCCCAGGTGTTGTTTAACGTGGAAGAAATGGGAAAGGTCTTAAAAGACTGGTTGATGAACTTGGAGAAGGCTCTCAGTCCCCAGGACCTCTCTGGCTCATGTGAGACGTCGCTGAACTCCTCAGGGGAAGCAGACAGCGCTACAACAGATTCATCTGACATCGAGGAGATCGAGAGGAAACCGTCTGTCTGTTCCAGGGTGGAGGAAGATTTCGTCTTCAGAGTACGTGCTCCGTGTTTCATAGAAGAACCTCTTCATCGAGACCTCTCCCAGCTAGCTATTATGTGCCTAGAATATAACGTTTTCGCTAGTGAGGCTTGCCTTGATGGGAACCCAAGTGCCTGCCGCTTTATACGGAAGTACCTCTTTCTGCTGGACCTCAAAAGGCTAAAGCGATGCCTCGCGCTGATTTACAGTGATGTCCCCAGCCTCTGGGACACTTACATTGAAGGATTAAAAGGTAATATTGATGTTTTTGAATATTTTTGTACCAAATTTTGCAACACAACAATTTTTAGTGTTTCTGGGTACTGAGGGTCTAATGTGGGCAAAGTGTTCTGTTAAGAGTGAGCTTGTGTTCTATCACATAAAAGACTTTCATCTTCAAATCTTCAACTAGAGAAGAAATGAACTCCTTTGCCATGGAAAAGCCTTTAAAAAAGATCACTGTATTGTATGATGGCAACATACTTGACCTCCAGAGGATTTAACACCCCCCCCCCGACCAGACAATTTTTTTGTGATACAGCACTGCGTTATTTATTTTTATTTTATTTAACATTCCATTTCAATTCATTTCTGAACCATACAAGTATATATATAGGCATATACACAGCATACACATCATAAAATACAATCAACATAACACAAACATGGAGCTATCTCCTAATATACTCCATCATGTTAAAGATATCTCACCGTCTCCCGCCGTCTAGTCCCCCCCCCCCCTAAAAAAAAAAAAAAGGGGGGGGCTACTACGCCACTGTGTTATTATCCTTGTTAAGTTTGTGAAAAGTGCCCTAGTCCCCCACCTATCTTAGTGACATTCCTTCTTATTTACGTGAAAAATTTTCGGCTTTTTACCACCTATTGAAGGTTCCGTTTCTGTGAATGGAGAGAAGAAATCCCCTCCCCCCCCTTTGATAGTATCCCTCACCCACCATCTATAGTGTGTAATACTCTCAGTGACTTCTTTCTTACAAAAATAAATTGTGTGTTTTCCAAACCCTTTTTACTTAATTTTATAAAGAGGAGAGATTCTCGATTTTTTTTTTTTTTCCAATGCCTTCAATAAGGTGTATCTAATTTTACTGTGTTCCATTAACAAAACTAAAAACTAAAAGATATAAAATATAAAAAATAAAAAAAAACAGGGGGAGGGGGGAAGGAGGGAGGGGGTCATAGGTGGGGAACTGCCTAATTACTTCCCATATAGTTCATATAAACCTGGGTTTGTCTAAATTCCAACCAGCTCTTCCAAGTACTAACAAATGTATTTTAACGGGCAATTGCGTGGTCATGCAATGCTGTACCAAAATAACATTTATGCAATTTTTCTCCACAGATAGAGTTTTCTTTTGGTGGCATTTGATCATTTATTTTTATTTTTTTGCACTATAAACAAAAAAAAGGCCGACCATTTAAAAAAAACAAACTTTTTTTTACTTTCTGCTATAAAACATATTCAATAATTTAAAAAAAAGTATATTGATTGGTTTACGCAAAAGTTATAGCATCTACAAACTATGGTGTGTGTGTGTGTGTGTGTGTGTGTGTGTATATATATATATATATATATATATATATATATATATATATATATATATATATATATATATATATATATATATATATATATATATATATATATATATATATATATTCTGCAATTGATGTTTCTTTTTTTTTCAGTTTGTTTGCGCCCCTCAATTTTTGAGCACCAACCGCCACTGTATACAGTATATACTGCAGCTTAATAATCATTAGATGTGGTGGCTGCATTCATTTTTCTTTTCCCCTGTGTTTTTACCTTGTGATCTGGCCAGTAACACACCTCCTGTATTGGTGAGACACAACTCTGTATGAAGGTGCACAGGAGGCGGAGCAGACGGCAGCATTGTCAGTCTGGTGGGTAGGTTAGTGATAAATGTATTGGCAATTTTAGATTCACTGACAAATAGAAGCAAGACTCCAGCTCGCACTTTAAAATCCATTACAGCAATTTTTTTTTATTTTTTTTTCCTTTTTGGGATAAAGGTTTTACATAAATGCTGATCATTCTAAGCACCCCTGCCAGTATTGCATGGTTTGTCTCATCCATGTAAACTGATACATTCCGCTGGAGAGCTTGTGCTTTGTAAAAATGACAATCTTGCTGTGTAAATTCCTCACATTGAATGGATGTAGGTGAAAGACGGCCTGTAGATAAACAGGTACAACTTGTATAGAAGGATTTGTTTCATCTCTGTGTATCACTTCCCTGGGTATGTTTACAACCACTTTAAAGCGGTATTAAACCTAAAATCAAACATTATATTGCAGCTTACCAATCCTTAGGTGAAAATACAGGAAAGAAAGCCTAAAAAAGGAAACAAATGCAGCCATCACATCTAAGAATTGGTAAGCTGAAACATAAGTGTTTTATTTTTGGTTTTAATACCTCTTTAAAGTGGTTGTAAACATACCCAGTGAAGTGACTGGTCTCAGGTGATACACAGAGAGGACACAAAGCCTTCTATCTAAGTTGTACCTGTTTATCTAAAGCCATCTTTCCCCAACATCCATTCAAAGTGAGGAATCTACACAGGATCTCTCAGCTCTGAAAAGCAGGGGGCGGGGAGCTGAAGTTACATCAGTGAGATGAGCTTTAAGAGCTGATTGGAGGGAAGAGACCCCCCCCCCCAAAAAAAAAAAGCACACAGGAACAGAGCTGAGGCTATCGGTCAGCTGGAGCTCTCTCCCCTGTCACCATTTTTTTTCATGGTGTCAGGAAAATTTGTCATTAGTGACTTGTGCTGATAGCAGAGGAAGGAGGCAGCAGACAGAAATGACACTTGGTCCTCTGGACTGAGACAAGTACAAGCTATAGAGGGATATGCTTTGTTCACGTTTTTATATCTGAGGTTTAACCGCTTTTAATGTATTTTAAGGCTAGCTTGCTAGATTGTAGTCCTAAGAACATTTTGTCTCATTCGCTCGCAGATCTGGCCGGTCCGGGTCCGTTGGTGTTGGCCATAGAGAAAGGAGATCTGGTGAGCGCTGTGCAGAGACTGAAGGATATGGAGCCCTGGGACAGCCCTCTCCTCCTCGCCTATGTGTCCAGGTGTGTCATCCAAATGTCCCCTTTACCAGGTCACCCCAAACCGGACAGCTTTTATCTTGTAGATCAGAGAACTGACCACCCGTCATTATGTGGCAGGATGAAACACTCAGTACATGGAAGAATGAATCGCATTTCCTAAGCATTGTGCAAGAAAAAGTATAGGTGTGATCATGGCCAATAGGAAATGATTGGAGGCGGGACTTCCATAAAAGGGGCCGTCGCTGAGTCCTGGTGGACAGGGGGGGGGCTCACTGCACATTCCAGGTTTTAAACTTAATTCACGAAGATGGAATTATTTTGCCTTCACTCCCTATTTTTTATCTTTATAATTTTCTCTAAAAATTTAAATTTAGAAGTATAAATGTTGTTTTTTTTTTTTTTTTTTTCTTCCTTGGGGAAGGGCAAGAACCTTTTTAACTACCCTATTTCCCCGAAAATAAGACCTAGCGTGATTGTCGGTGATGGCTGCAATATAAGCCCTACCCCCCAAATAAGCCCTAGTTAAAGTCCTTGTAGGTCTTATTTAAGGGTAGGGCTTATTTTCAGGGAAATAGGGTAGGGCTTGTTTGGGGGGTAGGGCTTATTTGCAGCCATCACCGACAATCACGCTAGGTCTTATTTTCGGGGAAACAGGGTAGGTTCTTATTGCTTCATAAGCCCTCCTGTGCCAGTGACACCCCCTTCACCCTCTTTCCTTTTTTTTGGTGCCACAAGGGCAGGAAATAAGAAAAATGCTCTAATGGGGTCACCAAAAGCATTACAGACCAGACAGAAATTCTGACCTTTGCCCGTTTTTTTTTTACCAGTTGAGGTTTTTAAACTTAGGAGAAAACCCCCGGGTTTCAAAATGTAATCTGACACTTGCAGATAGTCTTCAGTTGTCATTGAGTAATACAATATATGGTTATATTTATTATTTCATTCATATGGAAACCAGAGGTGTGACCTATGATTTTTGTATATGACATTGGTCAAAGAAACCATACAATTAAAAAAAAAAAAAAAAAAAGTTGTTTTAAAATAGGAATAATATGATTCTTGGTACAAAGCCAAGCAAAGATATTTGTAAATGGGGAAAAGAAAAGTTTTTGTTTTAAAAAATGTGTGCGCTTTTTTTATTTGACACTGAAAAAAATAAAGTAAGGGAAATGAAGAAACATGGAAAAAAAAATAAGAAGTAGAAAAAAAAAATCAGGAGAAAAATAGCTAAGTGGATAAGGTGAGGAAGGAGTTAATAAGAGATGGTTATGATTAACCAAGGGTTATAATAATAATAGTTAAGGAAACTATATTAATATATATTTTAACATAGTTTCATTCATCATCATCATCATCATCATCATCATCATCATCATCCCTAGCCCCATCATCCCTTAGTTAATCCTAACCTGCTCTTATTAACTCCTTCCTCACCTTCTCCAATTAGCTATTATTTTTCTCCTGATTTATTTTTTTTTTTTCCATGTTTCATTTCCCTTCCATTATTTTTTTCAGTGTCAAATAAAAAAAAAACTGCACACGTTTTTTAAACAATAGGAACCATATTAGTCTAATTTTTAAAACTATTTTTCTTTTTTTTTTTTTTTTAAATGAACAATGGCCAAAAAAAAAAGAATAAAAATGTATTTCATTTTTGTAATAAGCAACAAAATAAGCCTGGTTTGTCACTCTGAAAAATGTAACGTTTTTTTATTTTGTTACGTTAAGTAATGGCAAAATTATCGCCAAATAAAAAGGCACATTTTGAAAATGTAAAAATTGCTCTGGCCCATAAGAGATATAAACATACAAGAGCTGGAAACTAAAATCATTTTCCTGGAATTGACCTTTAAGTGCTGGTTAAAGAAACCATACAATTAAATAATGTTCCTTTGTTAATCCTAACCAACCCTCATTAACTCCTTCCTCACCTTCTCTTACCTATTGTTTTTCTTTTTCAATTTCTATTTTTTTCCATGATTCTTTAGTTTTATTAATTTGTTATTTTTTTTTACTGTCATTTAAAAAAAAAGTGCACAATTTTTTTAAACATAGACCTCTTCTTTTTTTTTTTTTTTCATTTACAAATAACTTTGCTTGGCTTCATACCAGGAATCATATTTGTCTGATTTTAAAAACACTTTATTCTTTTTGACCATTGTTCTTTAAAAAAAAAAAAAAAAAACATAAAATGTTTTTATTTTTGCAGTAAGCAACTAAAAAAAAAAAAAAAAAAAAAATAGGCTAGTTTGTACCTCCTAAGAAAATTAACATATTATATTATTATTATTTATTAATAATAATAATTATTATTATTATATCTTAAGTAATGACAAAATTATCGCGAAATAAAAAGGCACATTGTGAAAATGTAAAAATTTCTCTGTCCCATAAGGGATATAAACATACCAAAGCTGAAAACTAAAATTTTTTTTTTTTTTCTGGAATTGACCTGTAAGAAATGATAACCTGTGCTGAAATCTTTGTGAATTCACTGCTGCTTTTATTTGATAGTAATGGCCGATAAAATAATCCTCGCAGTGGTGACCTCAGAGTGCAAATTAGAGTTGAGGACGATGGACGTTTTATCTATTATTTTGATTCCATTTAGGATTTATGACAAATTTGGCGAATCGGCAGTGAGATCCCTCCCCAAGTTTTACCCATCGATCTTACCGGTGGACGTTAAGCATCTTTGCAGGGCCAATCCAGGGCACTTTTTGGCCTACTTGGACAATCTCATCAAGACCAAACCTGAACAGCAAAGGTAAGGTGAAGAGAGGACCATACCTGTCTGAGGCTTTGCCGGTATTATTCAGATTTCACTTTGGTCTTTTCTGCATGGCCGGCCAAGGGGCGGTAAAAATAGACGTGGTTTAACTTACCGTGAGCGCGCAGCTGCAAAATGAACATGGCTGGTGACCACGTCTGTACATATTGTTGCACTGCAGTTATACAACTGTAGAACCCTCCTAGATAGGTTGCTGGGTAGGTTAGGTAATCTTGGTTCTTGTAGCTCTCCTGTAAGCAGTAGAGCAGCTTGTGATTGCTTTGGGCTGTTCAGGGCTCTGTAGGCTGCAGGTTTGACTGCTTCCCCCTGTTTTCTGGAGAGTTCTGGGCTGAGAGAGTCAAAGAAGTAGTCTGAATATTTTATGTGGTTCCATCCAATACCTGGGGGTAGGCCTTTCAGTAACGGGCTATAGAGTGCCTAGATTGTCTGGGGCCAGAGGCAGCCCTGCTATTGTCCGGGGGGGGAGAGGTTCCCAGCCTCCAGGGCTGCTGCCCTCTAAGGTAGCCCAGCTGACATATACCCGGAGCTCATCAGGGTCCCAGCTATAAAGAACCTGGGACAAAATCGGTGGCTGCTGCTTGGATGAGTACTACACAACGACCGCAACATACAGGGATATACAATGTAATACTGACATATAATCACACACATAGGTTGGACTTGTGTCTTTTTTCAACCTCACCTACTATGTAACAACCGGTCATGTTTGGCAGATGGTACCAACTCCAAAAGTGACCCATTCAAGTGCAAGGGACTGTGCTGCAACGTCTGTGCATGTAATACAGATGGTTGGGGTCTGGACTTTTAATGGTTAACACAGGTGTTGAGGTGAACTATCCCCTCTGAGCGACCTCAGAAAAACGTGCAAAAAAGTTCCTCAAAAATGGGACTTTAATGGACCATGAACAAACGTGATTCTTATAAAATTTGAAATTTATTGTTGCACAAATATTTACACAATACGTGATAGATGATAAAAACAAACACATGGTAAAAATGGACAACATGGGACAAAAAAAACTGGAATAACCCAATTCCACTGTCAGGGGGGGACAGGAAATCCAACGCGTTTCAACAGAGTAGAAGTCTTCTTCAGGAAAAATGGGCTGAAGGATTCCAGATATATGTGTTTAATCCCATATGTTGTGTATTTCAACCAAGAGAGATAAAAACTCAAAGAGTAAGGGGAGACCGGAGCGCCAGAGCAGCACCAAGGAGATAACAGAATGAAGATGGAGAGTGTCCAACAGTGTCCACAAAGTGACCCCCGTATAAGGATGTGCCTACCCAAAAAGGGGGCTGGAGCATTGTGGGGAGACCAAGCCACAAAAAATTCCATGCCTCAAAATTTTTAAGACTATAGTGATGCAGATTGTGATTAACCTTCATGACCACCTGTGACCGGATCGGCTTTTTGGATACATTTTACTCACAAGAAACCCCTGTAGTCGGTGACCAGTCCTAAACTTTTGAGACATTGAATTTTTGGTGGCTTGGTTTCTCACATTGCTCCGGCCCCCTCTTTGGGTAGACACATCCTTATACGGGGTCACTCTGTGGACATGGTTGAAATGCACAACATATGGGGTTAAACACACACATCTGGAATTCTTCAGCCCATTGTCCCTGAAGAAGACTTCAAACGCGTTTTCAACAGATGGAGTAGAGGGGGAGAAAGATGTAAACAAGCAAAAGTGTGCAAAAAAACTAAATAATGATAACCACTTAATGACCGCCCTATAGCAGATCTACTGCCACAGGCCAGCCTTTCTATGCAGAATCACATAATAAATAAATATAAATACCGGTATATAAAATAAATATATATAATATTATATATCCCTGCCCTTCCGGGTAGGGGGCGCACGCGCGCCGCTTCTGCTGTGATTAGTCACAGTAGAAGCTGATCAGCGGGTGACGGCCAATGGATATCCGCCGGCACCAACGATCGTTGGGAAGGGATGCTGGAAGGAGCTCTGCCTATGTAAACAAGGCAGAGCTCCGTTCTGACAGCGGGGATGTTATGCATTTTCTTACCGTGCAAAGCAGGGAAAGAAAATATATCACATCACCTAGTACACAAAAACACTGGCTAGGCACGCGTTTAACCCTTTGATCACCCTTCCCAGCCAGTGTCATTAGTAAAGTGACAGTGCATATTTTTAGCACTGATCGCTGTATTAGTGTCACTGGTTCCTACAATGTGTCGGTGTCAGACTGTCTGCCACAGTATCGCAGTCCCGTTAGAAGTCGTTGATCGCCGCTATTACTCGTATAAAATAATTACAAAGTCCAGTATTTATGCCCAAGTTTGTAGACGCTATAACTTTTTTTAACAAACCAACCAATATACGCTTATTGGGATTTTTTTTTTACCAAAAATATGTAGCAGAATACATATTTGCCTAAATTGATGAAGAAATTTAGATTTTATTTTATTTATTTTTTTTATTTAGAAAGTAAAAAATTTAGTTTTTTTTTGTTTTTTCAAAATGGTCGATCTTTTTTTGTTAATAGCGCAAAAAATAAAAAGCCCAGTGGTGATTGAATACCACCAAAAGAAAGCTCTAATAGTGGGGAAAAAAATATATACATTTTATTTGGGTACAATATTGCACAACCGCACAATTGACCGTTAAAGTAACGCAGTGCTGTATAGCAAAAAATGGCCTGGTCATGAGGGGGGGGGGGGGGGGTAAATCTTCTGGAGGTCAAGTGGATAATGATAAAAAAAAAAATGGCAAGATCGAGGCTTGATTTAGGTCAGGGTTAGCGTTGGGGTCAAGGTAAGGATCGAAATGCATTTTTGTCTGTGTAGGCAGACATCCTTGCACCGACACTGACGCCTAATATATCAAAAGTACACCAAGAAAGCAGAATTGGAAAATTTGTACCAAAAGCATTAGATACAGATTCTTAATCGAATCTAAGTAAGACTAATGTGTTTTTTTTTGTTGTTTTTTTTTTTTTGTATTGTAGATTATTCCTGTTACAGTCTCTTGTTCAACCGGAATCCTTAAAGTTAGACTGGCTACAACTAGCAGTTTCCCATGATGCCCCCCACTCTTCCAGCACTGTTGACAGCACTGGAAACCCCAGGTAAGTGACTTTGAAACTCTTCAAAGTTTAAGATGAATTCCATGTATGGATATTTTTACATAGTTGCATTGTTCCAGCTTTGACAAATGTAACTATATATAGGCAATACGAAATAAGAAAGGTCCCATAAGCCGCACATCACAAAAAAACCCTGTGTATGGAACGTGAAAACAGCCTCAGCCCAGGCTCCATTCAGGCTGTACACCCAAACGCGTTTCGTCCCACCTACGGGGCTTAATAATGGGGAACATAGAAGATGGAGATCACTGTAATAGACACAGCTATTCCACTGATCACCACTAGATCCCAAGTCCTGTGCTGAGCTGTCCTGCCAATATGAACACAGGTGGTCACTTTCCCAGCTTGGGCACCGTTCAGGGAACACTTTGCAATATATGAATGTATGCAAACGTTCTCTGATTGGACCAGATGGAAATGCGGGCCAGTGAGGTCATAATCTCTACTTTGTCCAATCAGAGAACACTTTGCATTCATTAAGAGAGAGAGTGCAAAGCATTCACTGAATGGCGCCCATGTTGAGCAGCCGACCTCCTGCGTTCTGAGTGCAGCAGGGCAGCACTGGACCCAGAAGATGGAGGTCACTGGATTAGCGATGCCTACTACAGTGATTTCCAGCTTCTAGAGCAGTGGTCTCTAAACTGTGGCCCGGAAGCCAGATGCGGCCCTTTGCTTGCCTCTATCTGGCACTTGGGGCACTATTCCTCTCACTGATACGAGACACTATTCTGCCAACTGACACCAACAATGGGGCACCATTTCTCCCACGGACACCAATAATGGGGCACTATTTATCCCTATAATGCCAAAGATGGAGCACAATTTCTCCCCCCTAACAACAAATGTGACAATGTTTACTCCCACTGATGACAAGAATATTTCCACTTCCGCCGGCCACAATCCGGCTCCCCTGAAGTCTGAAGGTCAATAAACTGGTCGGTTGCTTAGAAAGCTTGGAGACCCCCTGTTCTGGAGGGATCCCGCAGGTATACAGCTGTGGAAAAAATGCTGAGAATAACATTAACATTACATTAATATATTAATTACATAACATTTAATATTCATTTTCACAAAGTCTGCTGCTTCAGTGTTTTTTAGACGTTCCTATGGTATACTGAAGTATAATTACAAGCATTTCATAAGTGTCAAAGGCTTTTATTGACAATTACATGAAGTTTATGCAAAGAATCAATGTTTTCAGTGCTGACCCTTCTTTTTCAAGACTTCTCCCCGGCATTCTGTCATCAACTTCTGGGCCACATCCTGACTGATGGCAGCCCATTCTTGCATAATCAATGCTTGGAGTTTGTCAGAATTTGTGGGTTTTTTTTTAGTTCACCCGCCTCTTGAGGATTGACCACATGTTCTCAATGGGATTAAGTTCTGGGGAGTTTCCTGGGCATGGACCCAAAATTTTCATGTTTTGTTGCCCAAGTCACTTATCGATTTTGCTTTATGGCAAGGTGCTCCATCATGCTGGAAAAGGCATTGTTCCTCACCGAACTGCTCTTGGATGGTTGGGAGAAGTTGCTCTCGGAGGATGTTTTTGTATCATTCTTTATTCATGGCTGTGTTCTTAGGCAGAATTGTAAGTGAGCCCCACTCCCTTGGATGAGAAGGAACCCCACATATGAATGGTCTCAGGAGGCTTTACTGTTGGCATGATACAGAACTGATGGTAGGATCCCCTTTCCGATTGTTTGGGGCATCTGAAAAACCTTGTCCAGAGAAGAAAAGGTGATTTGCTTCTCTGGACAACGTTTTTCAGATGCCCCAATCGGAAAGGGGATTCAATGGAGAAAATTACTTTCCCCCAGTCCTCAGCAGTCCAATCCCTGAACCTTTTGCGGAATATTAGTCTGCCCCTGATGTTTTTCCTGGAGAGAAGTGGCTTCTTTGCTGCCCTTCTTGACACCAGGCCATCCTCCAAAAGTCTTCTCCGCACTGTGTGTGCCGATGTACCCACACCTGCCTGCTGCCATTCCTGAACAAGCTCTGCACTGGTGGTGCCACCGATCCCGCAGCTGAATCCACTGTAGGAGACGGTCCTGGCACTTGCTGAAGCCTTCTTCACAAATGCAGTGGAAATGTTTTTTATGGGATTAGGTTAATTTTCCTGGCAAAGAGGGACTTTGCAATTCATCTGATCACTCTTCACAACAGTTTGGAGTATATGCAAATTGCCATCATAAAAACTGAGGCAGCAGACTTTGTGAAAGTTAATATTTGTGTCATTCTCAAAACTTTTGGCCACGACTGAATATGGTTACATTGGTCCGAGCTGGAACAATGTAACTGTGAAAATATACACACCTGGAGTTCTTTTTTAAAGCTGTTGCTCAGCAGTACTTTGAGATCCTTCTTTGGTTTTTCAAAAAAGTAAATCTGTGAACCAATTGTACATTTTCTGTTCTCCGCAGACCCCGCTCACACTTGTTCACCTGGGGCTATGGACATCTCATGTCTCTTTTAATTGAACTGCCATCTGACTTTGTAACCAAAGAGAAAATGCTGAATATCTGCAGGACAGCTGGGTAAGGAACTTGTCCCGTCTGCTGGGCCAGGACAAGGGGTGGGCGGGAAGGGTGGTTGACCTGGGCATCATAGGTTTACTGTAGGGATGGGGGCGCCTTCCTTCTGTTACAAGTGTGACAAGGCAGGAGTAGTGACAGCGGCAGTGATTATGACAAGCGAGAGAAATGCCGGGTATAGGAGGGTCCTCCAAGCTTCCACATCATGAACATTGTGGGGGCAGTTTGGAATCTTCGCCCTGGGTACTAGATGACCTTGTCCTGGCACTGCCCATCTGACTCCTAGATGAGTACATTGTTTCCTTTGTGACTAAACCACAAAGTCAAGCTTAACCTAATGCTACTGGGCAGTTTGACCCCTTGTTCTCATTCAACCTCCAGAATGGTGATGTCAATGCCTTGCAAAGGTTTGTCAACAAGAGGATACATTGTTAGGCTGAAAAAGATTAAAGTTTTAATAAATGTAGCGGCATACTTTATATTATAAGCCTTTGAAATTTTGTTGCAATTTATTCCATCTAAGGCAGTAAATCTCTACCAGGGTTCCTCCAGCTATTGCTATGGGTTCCTGGAGCTTTTGCTGTCTGACCTCCCATTAAATGGTGTCTTCCAGGGCCAATGCCATTTGGTAGAGCCAGAATGAAACCAATGATTTTTTTAGCTGCCTGTAATACCCGTGGCGGCTGGTGCTCAATATTTTGTGGGATCGGAAAACAAACCTGCCAACCCCCAAACAGTGGCTACACTGGGGTACGGTGGCAATGTAGCCACCGTACCCCAGTGTAGCCACCCTGATGTGCAGGTTACATGCCACTTGGTGCCATGCTCAGGTGCTCTGTTGCTGTGCTCAATTTGTTGTGCCTTACAGGCAGCAAGGAATCATGGGACATGTAGTCCCCATGCATTAGATCACATATCTACCTCTGATGTGCTTAGTGTTTGCTGCCTGACCAGAAGTTCGGGAAATTGTACTGAAGGTGTATATATATATATATATATATATATATATATATATATATATATATATATATATATATATATATATATCTTTCCAAGGGCCATTATATAGTTCTTTCTTTCTTTCTTTCTTTCTTTCTTTCTTTCTTTCTTTCTTTCTTTCTTTCTTTCTTTCTTTCTTTCTTTCTTTCTTTCTTTCTTTCTTTCTTTCTTTCTTTCTTTCTTTCTTTCTTTCTTTCTTTCTTTCTTTCTTTCTTTCTTTCTTTCTTTCTTTCTTTCTTTCTTTCTTTCTTTCTTTCTTTCTTTCTTTCTTCCTCAAGCTGCTAAATTTGGCCTGGCTATCTAAGCTTTAGTGATCTCTGGTCATAAAAGGGTTAATCATTTTGTATTGCTGTCTTCAGTTTTTTTCTGACTTGACGATTTATTCCGCTTTATGTGATCTGATTCTTTCTTACTTTAGGTATTGGCAGGGATTCATCACGCTGTGCCTGCAGCTGGACAGACGATTGGAAGCCCTGACCAGTATCGTGTATCTGGATGACATGAGTCTGATTGATGAGAATAACGGTTAGTAGATAAATGTCCTATTCATATTTTATTTGTGTTCGGAAGGATGGACTAAACACAAGGACAGAAATACGGTCATGTGCTCCTCGTTTATACAGAATGCATTAAAGTGACCCTGTTGTCACATACTGCAGTTATCTTTTTCAAATTGGTCAATACCTGCAAACCTGTTGAACTTGGCTTTGATCACTAGGAACGATCCTCTGAGATCTGCTGGGAAACCGGCACTTTCCTGGACCTTTTGACCACCTAGGACCACCACTGACATGTCGCTGACCTCCAGGGCACCACCGTATACTGTATTGACATCGAGGTCAGCAAGAGGAACCGGTGAGAGCTGTGGAGGACCCAGAAGGTCAACAGTCCTAGAAGTGTTTGTTCTCTCACACATCCATATTTAGGGTGTAACATGGTGCCCTATGTACCCCCCCCCCTCCCAAATATGACCTCCAAAAGCCCTGAGACTTCATCAGGCCATCTTGGATGTGAAGTCAGCAGGCCCAGCAGACTCCGATCTGTCACTAAAGTGACACTCTCTATAGCAGGGGTCTCCAAACTGCAGCCTGGGGGCCGGATGTGGCCCCTTGCTTGCCTTTATCCGGCCCTTGGGGCACTATTCCCCCCACTGACACCAATGATGGTGGGGCACTATTCCCCCCACTGACACCAATGATGGGGCACTATTCCTCCCACTGAAACCAATGATGGGGCACTATTCCTCCCACTGAAACCAATGATGGGGCACTATTCCTCCCACTGATACTAATGATAGGGCACTATTCCTCCCACTGACACCAATGATGGGGCACTATTCCTCCCACTGACACCAATGATGGGACACTATTCCTCCCACTGACACCAATGATGGGACACTATTCCTCCCACTGACACCAATGATGGGACACTATTCCTCCCACTGACACCAATGATGGGGCACTATTCCTCCCACTGACACCAATGATGGGGCACTATTCCTCCCACTGACACCAATGATGGGACACTATTCCTCCCACTGAGACCAATGATGGGACACTATTCCTCTCACTGAGACCGATGATGGGACACTATTCCTCCCACTGAGACCAATTATGGGGCACTATTGCTCCCACTGAGACCAAGGATGGGGCACTATTCCTCCCACTGACACCAATGATGGGGCACTATTCCTCCAACTGATACCAATGATGGGACACTATTTCTCCCACTGACACCAATGATGGGGCACTAGTGTCCCATCATTGGTGTCCTCCCACTGACACCAATGATGGGGCACTATCCCTCCCACTGACACCAATGATGGGGCATTGTTGACTCCCACCACCAACTCCAGGAGGTTTTCTGCTCCCACTGGCCAGTCTGGCCCTCCTAAAATCGGAAGCACAGTAAACTATTTAATATTTTTAAAACAAAAACACCAAGATGAACCCAAACCTGTACATTTCCATTTGGTTTTCCATTCATGACCTTATGTTTCATTCCTCAGGTCTGTTACCGGAGACGATGGACGAGTGGAAAAGTATTCTGCACTTAGCACAGACCTGCGGCGCTCACCGCCAGGGCGTGACAAATGGCGACGCCCTTACCAACGGCCATTCCGATTGGACAAGCTGCATTACTGTGGAGAATGTGGCGCTTCTATTGGCCAAAGTGATTGGCCCCGATAAAACGTTGCCGTATTTGGAGGAATGGGGCCTGTCGGAGAATGTGTCTGAGAGGTATTCCCAGATCTGCGAGGTCATGAAGGTGGCGGAGAAGAGACAAAGGTAAAAATAAATTAAAAATAACTAAAATTTAAAGATGGCGGACCTGGGGACAGGGTTGCTTCTCTTTACGGACCTGTTTTTTTATATTGTCCTGTTTTTAACCCCTTAGAGCCGGTACCTGCTGGCCCTTTAAGGGCTTAAGAACGCCGGGAGGCAGGGCCGGAGCTCATGGTCATGTGACCGCCCTGATTGGCTGTCATAGCAGTCACATGATCAGAAAGCTCCCGCTTGGGAGCTATCTGATTTCCGCCGGTAACTGTGATGGGAGGGCACAGCGCTATCGCCGCTATTGCATGCAATTATGCGGCCGCTCGGCGCCAAAAGGCCCGGACGCCGAGAGGCTGCATATTTCCATGCGTTTGGCGCCTAGGGGTTAAAGAGGCTAAACAATGTTATAAGAATTTTAGAGAGAAAAAATAAGAAAGAACGGGATGGATATAGATACCTAGTAATTCCCTAGCTTCTTGTAGTTTAACTTGTAGGCAGGAGCAGTTAGCTAGTTTGCCACTAGGTGGCTCTGTGCCAGAATGGTGTTTGCTTATAGCAGATAGAAATGAAACAAGATCACCAGGTGGCGGCCTTTTTAAGGCACAAAATGGTAAAAAGGTATATTCTAATATGAAAAGTATTTATTGAAATATGAAAAATACACAACATTTAATAAAAAAACATGGTGAGAATAAACATTCCAGTGTTGTCATACAAATCAGAATACATATAAAGGACTAGTGTTTCCTGTACCCAACGCGTTTCGGAGTGAAAATGTAATCCTCCTTCTTCAGGGGGTATAGTTTAAACAAGAAACTCAGTATTATAGACTGAAAGTCACAATTGTTTAAAAACACAGAGGTGCCAAGAGGAGTTGTTTCCAAATTGCTTGAGCCACAGAGTTCAATATGCCTGCATATAGTTGTGCCACATCCAATGTAAACATTGGATGTGGCACAACTATATGCCCAATTGTAAACCAACTCGCCCTCGCTTATAGCAGATGGTGTCTTCGGGTGCTAGGCCTCTTTTGGGTAGAGCCCTCCTGCAGTGATGTCCATGGGTGAGATGGAACCATATAAAAGCTGGTTGGGACACCTGGGGCATGGGTGCTAAACACCCCACACCAGCACAACCAGCAAATGTGGGCCCTGGACAGGGCAGGAGGCTGGAGACAAGTAGACCTGCATCCAGGAGAGCCGGCTGTAGACTTTCTGTCCCTTTATGGAGGAGGGAGCTAGGGCGGATTGCAAAAGGCCTATTAGTGGGGCTGCTTCCCTAGAGAGGTGTACCTATGGAGAAGGTGACTGCAGATAGCACAGTCCTGTGAGTACTAATGACCCCATATGGAAGAGAAGACCTTTGGAGAGAGAGATGGATGGTAAAAGTGCTGTATATGCTTTCACATGTGACTACTGCGAACCGTCCAGTAAATGTGATTTGACTGTGTATTGTCAAGTGACCCTGAAATGTATATCGATGTGATGTGACTGTTATGCCTTTCCTTGAATTACATCAGTAAAGTGCAGCAATTCTACTAATGTGTGGATGTTCCTTCCCTGGGATATAAAGGTGAACAGCTGGGAATGTTGTGTGGAGGCCACTGGCATGGGAGTGGGGTGGCACAAGATGGCGGATGGTTCAGCCTCAGCAGGAGAGGCAGTGTTCCAGCAGGACAGGAGCAGGGGTAGGGACTTGTGCTCTTGGCACCAATTCTAGTTAACCACTAAGCCCCTCTTACAAGCTGATCGCTCTGCCTTTGCCACACTGAAATCCCGAGCAGCATTGTCATTCCTGTCTGAATTCTCCCCTACTGAACTACAACACTCTTCCCTGCCAGTGTCTTTAGTACAGTGACAGTTCATATTTTTAGCACTGATCGCCGTATTAGTGTCACTGGTCCCCAAAAAGTTTCAAAACTGTCAGTGTCAGAATGTCTGCCGCAATATCGCAGTCCCGATCTAATCCGCTGATCGCTGCCATTACTAGTAAAAAAATAAATAAATAAAAATATCTCATAGTTTGTAGATGCTTTACGTTTTTTTGCTCAAACCAATCAATATCTATTGTGATATTTATTCATTAATTTTTTTTTTACCAAAAATATGTAGCAGAATACATATTGACCTAAATTTATGAAGAAATTAGATTTTTTTTATTTTTTATTATTTATTTATTTATTTTTTATTGGATATGATTTTTAACAGAACGTAAAAATATTTTTTTTTTTTTTTTTTTTTTTCAAAATTGTCAGCCTATTTTTTTGTTTATAGTGCAAAAAAATAAAAAAATGCAGAGGTGATTAATTACCACCAATAGAAAGCTCTACTTGTAGGGGGGAAAAAAAGGACATACATTTTATTTGGGTACAACATCTTCAAGGGCTGATGCGGAGTTCCACCCAAAAGTGGAACTTCCGCTCAATTGTCTCCTCTCCCCCTCCGGTGCCACAATTGGCACCTTTCGGGGGGGGGGGGGACACAGGTATCCTGTTCCCACATCCAGGAGTCTGGGCCGCGGCCCGTGACATCACTGCGGGGCTCCCTCCTCCTCCCTCCCCCTCCCCCTGTTGCCGGGCCAGTAGGAGAGAGGAGCGGGGCCTCGCGCATGCGCAGTAGGGTTTCCGGCGTGAAGCCGTAAGGCTACACTGCCGGGTACCCTTACCCGCAATGGCAGCGTCAGCACCCGACAGCTGATGGAAACAGAGGCGGCTCTAGGCTTTGTGAGGCAAATCTTACACATGAGAGCCCCATGGACTGGGACGCTCCGTGATGAGGCCGCTATTCCTCAGGCTGCGGGCAGTATCTGATTTGTCCGTCAGCTCCTAAGCCACAGAGTCCCAGTGGGGGTAGGCGGAGCCGCCGACGTCAACTTCAGTGATTGAGAACAGGCAAATTAGGCGGCCGCGAGGCCCCTGTGAGTGCGAGGCCTTAGACGACCGCCTAATTAGAGAACCGCCTCTGGATGGAAACATCAACTGCAGTGCCAACATCGCTGAACTCCAGGACAGGTAAGTGTCCTATTGTTAAAAGCCAGCAGCTGCAGTATGTGTAGATGCTGGCTTTTAATTTTTCTTCTTTTTTGGGCGGAACACCGCTTTAATACATTTTTCAAAAGACAAAAATGGTGGAAATGGCATGCAGGGATGAACTGTGTATGTTTTTTTTTTTTTTTTTTTTTTCCCATTGTCAATTGTTTGAGACCGAGTTGTCTTTTTGCCTGGAACTCCACTTTAAAATAATTAAAAAATAATAATAATAGTTGATGGACCACTTAGTCCTTTTCTTCTGTCGCTTTTCTATGTTTCATCAATCCGATTATTGATAACATAAGATTATTTGGTAAGGATTACTTTGACAGTTTATTTTTTTCATTTTTTTTTTTTCCCAGAGCCTTAATTCAGTCTATGCTGGAGAGATGTGATCGATTTTTGTGGTCGCAGCAGGCGTGATCCTGCCATGCAAATACGAGGACGCTGAGAGATTCTGCATCCTGTGCCTCTATTGGAGCCAAACTGTTCAATGACTTCTTCTATAATCTATATGTCTTATTTATGTGTTCACAATTCTGGAGCTGAATGTTACAAAGTATCAAACCTCAGTGCCTAAACCTGGACCGTCTTCCATTTCGCAGCCAGTAGAACGCCAAGGCGGACATGAAGAAAATCTGGCAAATGCTAGCTGTGCTTATCAAGGTCGAGAGCTAAAAGGAATCTGATTGGCTGCTGCAAAAAAACAGATCTTCCTTCAGACACTAATCAGCCAGTATTCCCTACTATGATGATGCCAGTTCACCAATCGCCATTCAACAAAAGCGCACAGAGAAGACGTATCGGTGATTTCCCTGGCAGCTTATCAAATGACTCCTCCCCCCCCTCTTTTTTCTTACGCACTTAAAAAATTAGATCTGCAAGCTCATTGGTTGTATTTAACAACACCCTCACACTCCACACACAGAGATTATTTTTACTAACAATATATTCGGTATTCACAGCTTGAATCTTCTATCACACACATCCAATCATTCTTATCTGTTCATTGTTGTGTCATGTCCTGTTTGAAAAGTTCGGATTTATTTTTTGGGTAAAATATTTTTGATGTGCAGAGGTTTTTTTTTTTTTTTTTTGGAAACTTTTCAGGAAATTGCAATAAATGGTTTATTTGCTAAAGGGCCATACACCTTGAAAAATTCAAAATGTTTATTTATACTTTGTATGTGTAACTGCCCCTGACCCAGACTCTGCCCCTGACCCAGACTCTGCCCCTGACCCAGACTCTGCCCCTGACCCAGACTCTGCCCCTGACCCAGAATCTGCCCCTGATCCAGAATCTGCCCCTGATCCAGAATCTGCCCCTGACCCAGACTCTGCCTCTGACCCTGACCCAGACTCTGCCTCTGACCCTGACCCAGACTCTGCCTCTGACCCTGACCCAGACTCTGCCTCTGACCCTGACCCAGACTCTGCCTCTGACCCTGACCCAGACTCTGCCCCTGACCCAGACTCTGCCCCTGACCCAGACTCTACCCCTGACCCAGACTCTGCCCCTGACCCTGACTCTGCCCCTGACCCTGACTCTGCCCCTGACCCAGACTCTGCCCCTGACCCAGACTCTGCCCCTGACCCAGACTCTGCCCCTGACCCAGACTCTGCCCCTGACCCAGACTCTGCCCCTGACCCAGACTCTGCCCCTGACCCAGACTCTGACCCTGACCCAGACTCTGACCCTGACCCAGACTCTGACCCTGACCCAGACACTATATGCAAACAAATATTAGTACCATAATAAAACCCCCTATTCTTGTCTCTATTCATTGAAGTATTTTTTTATAGATGTTTTTAGAGCCTGGGGCTCTGTAAATTCCGAGGCCAATGTAGGGTGGCCCTCCTCCACTCACCAATCGGACTTGTACACACAGACAGCCAGGTTGCGGTAAAATCCAGTGGTTGAGCCAGGGTTTTACTGCCAACCTGAAGAGGACTTGTTAACCCTCATGTAACAGTACAGCTACCGAACGCGACCTATTACGGTGAATGTAGCCATGCAGCTGCTCTGCAGCCTTGTGCAATGCATAATGGTTCAGTTTTTTTTAGGGTTAAAACGGGCACCTAAGGGCTCTTTCACACTGGCAGCCCGGGGGCGATAAAAAAAAATGTGCTGGAGCCACGGTTTTACCACCCTCCGGCCTCCCACCTGAGTTCTAGCATTACAACCGGACAGGGGTGTACACATGCTGCGGCTGCAGAAACTTACAGTGAGGGGAAAAAAGTACCCCCTGCTGATTTTCTTGGTTTGCCCCACTGACAAAGAAATGATCAGTCTATAATTTTTAATGGTCAGTTTATTTTAACAGTAAGAGACAGAATAACAACAAAAATATCCAGAAAAATACATTTTAAAAAATGTTATGAATTGATTTGCATTTTAATGAGTGAAGTATTTGACCCCTTCACAAAAAAAAAAAAAAATTACTTAGTACTTGGTGGCAAAACCCTTGTTGGCATTCACAGAGGTCAGACGTTTCTTGTAGTTGGCCACCAGGTTTGCACACATCTTGGGAGGGATTTTGTCCCACTCCTCTTTGCAGATCCTCTCCAAGTCATTAAGGTTTGGAGGCTGACGTTTGGTAACTCGAACCTTCAGTTCCCTCCACATAATTTCTGGCCAGGCCATTCCAGGACCTTCAATGTGTTTCTTCTTGAGCATCTCCTTTGTTGCCTTGGCTGTGTGTTTTGGGTCCTTGTCATGCTGGAATACCCATCCATGACCCTTTTTCAGTGCCCTGGCTGAGGGAAGGAGGTTCTCACCCAAGATTTGATGGTACATGGCCCCGTCCATCGTCCCTTTGATGCGGTGAAGTTGTCCTGTCCCCTTAGCAGAAAAACACCCCCAAAGCATAATGTTTCCACCTCTATGTATGACGGTGGGGATGATGTTCTTGGGGTCATAGGCAGCATTCCTCCTCCTCCTCCAAACACGGCGCGTTGAATTGATGCCAAAGCGCTCGATTTTGGTCTCCTCTGACCACAACTCTTTCACCCAGTTCTCCTCTGAATCATTCAGATGTTCATTAGCAAACTTCAGATGGGCCTGTACATGTGCTTTCTTGAGCAGGGGGACTGCAGGATTTCTGTCCTTCACAGTGTAGCGTATTAAAAAAAAAAATTTCTTGGTGACTAATAGTGTCAGCTGTCTTGCGGTCATTGACAAGAGTCTCCCGTGTAGTTCTGGGCTGATTCCTCACCGTTCTCATGATCATTGAAACTCCACAAGGTGAGAGCTTTCATGGAGCCCCAGACCGAGGGAGATTGACAGTTATTTTGTGTTTCTTCCATTTCATTTCATTCCATTCCGAATAGAACACCTTTTTGGGATGAATTAGAGTGGAGACTGCGAGCCAGGCCTTCTCGTTCAACATCAGTGTCTGACCTCACAAATGTGCTTCTTAAAGAATGGTCAAACATTCCCATAGACACACTCCTAAACCTTGTGGACGGCCTTCCCAGAAGAGTTGAAGCTGTTATAGCTGTAAAGGGTGGGCCAACTCAAAATCGAACCCTACGGACTAAGACTGGGATGCCATTATAGTTCACGTGTGTGTAAAGGCAGGCGTCCCAATACTTTTGGTAATATAGTGTATCTACACATGGTGGCTTTTACAGGTGAATACCATGAATAACATACGGTAAATATACATATTCTTTGCTATGCAGATGCAAATTTGATGAGTCTCGTTCAACAAAAGCAACCTATCTGTGATACTCCTGGAAGCTTCAGATTAATGCAAACTATATGTAGTGCTACCCCTGAAGGACTGCTGGTTAAGATGAGTCCTCTGAAAAGAAGATATGCTCCTATATACCTGTAGCACTAACTCTCGGTGGAGCTGCTGGTTTAAAGCGGGCTGTTACCTTCACTCTTGATACCTCTGTTTCACCGGCACCGGGTCTAGGGTCCCGTTGAGTTTACCTCTGGACGATGTAGGCACCAAACACTTGAGTAGGTTTTCCAATGCTTTAATGAACAAGTATTAAAGGAAGTAGCAGGAAAGAGGCAGAAGGAAAGTTGCAGGGAAGCTTAAATACCTTTCCTTAGTATTCTTTAGAACATTCTTTGGAATTGAACACTTGTAGTTGAATGCGCTCCCCTTGTGGGATTTAATCTTTGCCCGCCTGGATAGGCCTCTCTCACTTGCCTAGCAGCCAGTACGCAGCACGAACAAAAGTCTCTGCCACAGACTTGTTTGGAATGAAACCCGTACGATCCTCTGCCACAGGATGTATTGGTTTGCGATGAATGTCAGACACAGTACTTGAACCTTTAAGCCAACCCGGCAGTACTATGCAGTAAGATTACTTCAGGATACGTCCTCCAACCAAGTCACCAGGCCCCTCTCCAGACCAGCACTCTGCATGATCCTTCCATGACGGGTCCTCCCCTGGGATCTCCTCGGTTGTCCAGCTTCTTCACTCAGAATAGACAGCTCAGGACCATTCCTCTGCTGCTGTGGTAGGCCCCAGACAGGCTTCTGGGCCCACCCACACGCCACAGCGACGTGGGCCACCGGAACGGAGGACCACGAGGTGGTACTCTCAACACACACACCTGTCGACAAGGAGGGCCAGCAGGTGGCTGAAAACGAACCCTAAAACATGGCGTCTGTCCCATAAATACCCTCTCCCAGAATGCAACTCGGAGGACCACCTCCACCGAGTTGTCTTCGGGACAGAGGAGCACTCATACGCTTCAACACGTTGCTCTTCCAACACCAGCCCATGGTGACAACGACACCCACCGGCACAATGTGGAACTACACGCAACGTCAGCCAAGCTGGAGCAGAGGCAAATCTAACTTCACCTAACAAGTAACCCTCAAGATTTACCTATCAGCGGTAGATTAAAAATCTACCAGCGCTACATACCTAAGAAGAGTTCTCTGTTGCTGACTTCAACCTTCTCAAAGACTCCAGCCCCTTTAACACCAGGCTGAGTACACTATAGGAGGTGACAGTACAGTGCTGGGTGTATATACAGAGATCCCATCTACATTACTGTGTACCCAGGGCTGGACTGGGATAAAAATTTGGCCCTGGACTTCATCCAGACCGGCCCACTTTATTTGTGCAAACAAGCACAAAAACAGTATATAAACTATACGCAATTGTGCAAAAAAACATAAGTAGCATAGCATAAGGAGTCCTCACTAACCTCTCTTACTATTTCACTTATTCTCCTCTGTATTTTTCTCATCTTTCTCACATCACTGTGTGAAGTTGAGGGCGAACCAAGAAAGCCATTACTTTGACAGGCTGTCACTGAAACCAGCCCACTGAGCCATCGGCCCACCGGGAAACTCCCTGTAGTCCCGATGGCCAGTACAGGCCTGCGTGTACCCCAACCATCTACTATAAGAGGTGACAGTACAGTGCTGAGTGTATATACAGAGATCCCATCTACATTACTATAGTAGATGGTTGGGGTACACAGTAATGTAGATGGGATCTCTTTATATACACCCAGCACTGTACTATCACCTCTTATAGTAGATGGTTGGGGTACACAGGTAGTAATGTAGATGGGATCTCTGTATATACACCCAGCACTGTACTGTCACCCTCATATAGTAGATGGTTTCATTCATTAAATCCTCCAAGCTGCACCGGGATAGGTGTGGGGTGTTTAACCACTTTAATACCGGCCACAGCCACAAGACAGTTACAGCACGACTCTTTAGTTCTAGGAGAGCATCCATGGACCTCTGTCCTCCTCCCACACGCCCCCTGGAGCACGCATCGGGTGCACTCTGTGACCACTGTATGTTATGGACACAGCGAATCACAGATTGAGGTAAAGGACCAATCACAGTGGCCCTTTACCATGTGATCAGCTGTGTCCAATCACAGCTAATCACATGTAAACAAACTTGCCGATTATCAGTATTCCTTTCCTCACACGCCGTCGCTATGTGAGGAAAGGAGAGCCGATTGGCTGCAAGGATGACAGGACACATTTGCACTAATAATCAGGACACTGATCATCAGTACTCTGATTTTCAGTGCAGCCCCATCAGTGCCCAATCAGTGTGGCCTCGTCAGTGCCCATCAGAGCAGCTGATCCGTGGCCATCGTTGTAGCCTCACCAGTGCCTATCAGTACAGCCCCACTTGTGCCCATAAATGCAGCTTCACTAGCGTCCATTGGTGCAGCCTCATCAGTGCACATCGGTGAAGAAGAAAAGTTACATGTTTGCAACATTTTATAACAGAAAGAAAAATGTTTTTTGTTTTTTGTTTTTGTTTTTTTTCAAAATTGTTCTTTTTTTTTTCTTTTTTGGTTTGTTGAGCAAAAAGTAAAAACCCCAGTGGTGAGTAAACACCACCAAAAAAAATCTTTATCTGTCTCAAAAACTGATACAAATTTTATTTAGGTACAGTCTTGCATGACAGCGCAATTGTCAAAGTGCGACAGCGCTGGAAGTGTCCAGTATGGAAGTGGTTAAAGGGCCGCCAGACCACCAATGATTGGGAAAGGAGGGTTAAAATGCCATTGATCACCAATAACTGTGAGATTGAGGGGGAGGGGTTAAGGTATTTTGGGTTAGTCCATAAAATCTAGCCATTGCACACAATGTAATTTTCAGCGCAATGCAATTTCATCCTCCAGAGAACTTCCTAACAGAAGACATGCACTTAAAATGGGCAATATTTTTCATTATTATCATTATTAATAATGTTTCAGTCTTTTTTGCTTTATTTAGTAAAAAAAAAACAAAAAAAAAAACAGTGGTTATTAAATACCTCCAACAGAAAGGTCTATTTATAAAAAAAAAAAAAAAAGATAACAATATCCATTAGTGTTACATGAGCACTCAAGGGGTTAAAAACGATATAGACAAAACCACCAATTTTAGTCTTTTTTTGCTTTATTTAGTAAAAAAGTGTAAGTTTATATACCACTCCTCCACCGCTTCTGCCCATTGAAACGAATGGGCACCGCTGCTGGAGCGCCGCTGCCTGCAATGCGGTTCGGCAGCGGCGCTACACTAAGGCCCCTTTCACACTGGGGCGGGGGCGGTAAAGCGGCGCTTTACCGTCGGTATTGGGCCGCTAGCGGGGGGGGGTTTTAACCCCCGCTATCGGCCAAGAAAGGGTTAAAAACCACCACAAAGCGCCTCTGCATAGGAGCTTTGCCGGCGGTATAGCCGTGCTGTCCGATTGATTTCAATGGGCAGGAGCGGTGAAGGAGCGGTGTATACACCGCTTTTTCACCGCTCCAAAGATGCTGCTGGCAGGACTTTTTTTCCCGTCCTGCCAGCGCACCGCTCCAGTGTGAAAGGGCCCTAAGGCTGCTTTCACACTGGAGCGGCGCTACACTAAGGCAGCTTTCACACTGGAGCGGCGCTACACTAAGGCAGCTTTCACACTGGAGCGGCGCTACACTAAGGCAGCTTTCACACTGGAGCGACGCTACACTAAGGCAGCTTTCACACTGGAGCGGCGCTACACTAAGGCAGCTTTCACACTGGAGCGGCGCTACACTAAGGCAGCTTTCACACTGGAGCGGCGCTACACTAAGGCAGCTTTCACACTGGAGCGGCGCTACACTAAGGCAGCTTTCACACTGGAGTGGGTGGGTGTTGATGGTAAACCGCCGCTAGTTTTAGCAGCGCTTTACCGTCATTTTTGCAGCGCTATTCAGCCGCTAGCAGGACGCTTTTAACCCCCGCTAGCAGCCGATGAAGGGGTTAAATGCGCCCCGCTAGCGGCCGAATAGCGCCGCTAAAATAACGGTAAAGCTCTGCTAAAACTAGCGGCGTTTTCAACGCCCGCCCACTCCGGTGTGGTGAGCAGCCTTAGGCAGGCCATACATGGGTCGAAATTTCGAAAGAATTTTCTTTAGAAAATATTATCTAAGAATTTTCATTCAAATTCGTTCGCTGCAGCCCTGCATCGAAACCAATCAGCTGCCAGCTTTTTTTTTTTTGTCAAAGCTTCATTGACCAAGCTGAAGTCAGAAGCTGATTGGCTACCATGTACATCTGCACCAGATTCTGCACTCTCCAGTGTTAGTAAAGCTTCGTTCACACATAAGCGTTTTAAATCGTGGGCGGAATTCCAGAATTTAGAATAGGGAGATGTAATGAAAAGCACTTTAAAACAATACAATGTTTATCACCCAAATATATATATATATATATATGGCATAGGTGTGCGCAGCCTATTGCTTTAGGGTGTGCGCCTCAAAGCTCCAACACATATGTGTTTGTGACATATTAACCGGCTTCTTCCCCGGTAGTCATCCTGAAACAATGGGGGGGGGGGGGGGGAGCACACGGGGGGGCCTGGGCAGCAGATAAAAGAGGAACAGGCATAGCTCCCAACTGTCCCTGATTTCGAGGGACTGTCCATGATTTGGAGCAATGTTCCTCTGTCCCTCATTCCTCCTGATTTGTCCCTCATTTTGGCCAGATCTATATAGTTGTATATAAAATGCACTTTTTTATCTAACAAAAAGTGTTTTCTAGCACTAAATCTTTCATCTGATCTCTAAATTGCTGCATTTGTAAATTCCAAAAGCCAATATAAAGGAATAGTAGTGGTAAAAAAAGCACTTGTGGGTTTAACCAATCTTATTTTTTTTTTGTACATTTCTCCTTTAAGGGGGTGTGGCAGGGGGTGTGTCTTATGCCTGCTTACTTTTGCTGATAGGTGTCCCTCATTCCCATCTCAAAAAAGTTGGGAGGTATGGAACAGGGACAAGAGGGGTGGCATATATTGGTACCGACCCCCTGTATTTTCTTCCTGTGACAGCTGAATGTCAGCAAGAGGCAGAGGAGGAGAAGCCTACTTTCAGCTGCTGCAAAAGAAAATACAGATCGGTTCCACTAATTTCCACCCCCGCCGCCTATCCTGTCCGGGGTCTGGGGGTTGGCAAGTAAGGATCGCGGCTTACCTGCCACCTGCCCACGATTGACGGATTTCCAACTCCACCTGGCACACCCCTTGCGCACACCTATGATGTAACCTCTCGAGGCATTCATAGGGAATTCTGCTCCGCTTGATGAAGCAACCATAAGTTAAGTCTAATGACGGGGTCACTCTGGGGCCAGGGATGGCTGCTCACTGAGGACATTCATTGACGTAGCCAGGCCCCTCTAATTGGGTCTTGTTCATCTCTACACCTATAGTACATGTACTATCGGAAGACGTCAGTTCTTTAGCTTTAAGGCTCCATTCACACTTGTATAATACCTTTGGGATGCAAATTTGGACGGGTGCAACTTGGATAAGACTTTGGCTTTGACCAATGATAATGGACAACTGTTGCACAACTATTGCACTGTATAACATTCATGTACGACTTTCATGCAACTTTTGAGGACTAACATTGAAGCCTATGGCCCTCAAGTTGCATGAAAGTCAGACCAAAGTAGTGGATGAACTTTAAGTCGCACATACACTATATTACCAAAAGTATTGGGACACCTGCCTTTACATGCACACGAACTTTAATGGCATCCCAGTCTTAGTCCGTAGGGTTCAATATTGAGTTGGCCCACCCTTTGCAGCTATAACAGCTTCAACTCTTCTGGGAAGGCTGTCCACAAGGTTTAGGAGTGTGTCTATGGGAATGTTTGACCGTTCTTCCAGAAGCACATTTGTGAGGTCAGACATTGATGTTGGATGAGAAGGCATGGCTTAAGTCTCTGCTCAAATTCATCCTAAAGGTATTATATCGGTTTTAGGTCAGGCCACTCAAGTTCCTCCCCCCCAAACTCGCTCATCCATGTCTTTATGGACCTTGCTTTGTGCACTGGTGCGCAGTCATGTTGGAACAGGAAGGGGCCGTCCCCAAACTGTTCCCACAAAGTTGTGAGCATGAAATTGTCCAAAATGTCTTGGTATGCTGACGCCTTAAGAGTTTCCCTTCATTGGAACTAAGGGGCCGAGCCTCAATAGTACACAGAAACAAAGGCAGGCGTTTTTAACCTTTCCTTACTCTATCTAAAAGAGTCATCTAAAATCTAGATTACTCGAGTAATCTAAATCTAAACAAAACAAAAAAAAGGCTTTGACTATACATATAATAAGCCCCACCTCCAATATTCACATGCTCCGCCTCAGTTTGATATCTTTTGAGCACTATATATATATATATATATATATATATATATATATATATATATTGTTTTAAAAAAGGTCTGGATTCTTTCCTTAATGTACATAATATAACTGGGTACTGACATTTATAGGTAAAGTTGATCCAGGGAGAATCTGACTACCTCTTGGGGGATCGGGAAGGAATTTTTTCCTTTGCTGGAGCAAATTGGATCATACTTTGCTCGGGTTTTTCGCCTTCCTCTGGATCAACTGTGGGTATAAGATTGTGTATATGGGATTGTATGGTTTTTATTTTATTTTTTAAATGGTAGAACTAGATGGACTTGTCTTTTTTCAACCTGACTATGTAACTATGTAACTTTGGTTTTTGTGTTTGTCTGTACTTTCCTAAATAAAAGTGGGCAGGAAAGCCCTGAAAGCTATATCTTGCGTGGAGTAAACTCACTGTTTTGGCGCTACCATTGAGCTTCAGAACCCCCCCGACATGTCACAAGATGTATACATAAATATTTTTCTCCATCTAAACAAATATCACTACAGATAGCAGATTAAGGCCCCATTCACACTTGAGCAGATTTTCAATGACATTTTACCACTTCACAAGTCACATGGCAAGTCGTACCCCATTGTTTGCAATGGGACCCGTTCAAATCGGTGCGACTTAAAGTGGCAGCAATTTTAAAAAAGGTGCCTGCAGTACTTCGTGTGACTTTTGAGGCGACTTTGGTCCAGGGAATATAAAGTTGGATCAAAATCGCATCAAAGTCGCGCTCCAACGTTGCACCAGAAATCATCAGAGAGGAGGAGCTAGGAGTGGCGGCGGGATCAAGCTGCCATGAGTGCATTTTTTGGACTCTTTTAACCACTTTAAGACCAGGCCTTTTCTGACACTTTTTGTTTACTTGTAAAAACTGAAATTTTGGGCTAGAAAATTACTTGGAGCCCCCAAACATATATATATATATTTATATTTATGTATAAGCAGAGGTCCTACAGAGTAAAACAGTGGACTTTGCAATTTTTTAGGTCACACGGCATTTGCGTAGCAGCTTTTCAGCACAATTTTTTTTTTTTTAAACCACTTAAAGATATAGGAGAAACAAAATGTTACCCCAGCTCTAGCCAGGACGTTCAGGCCCCAAATACAATAGTTAAATCAAAAAGGGCTGGCAACTCGGATGCTCTTGAATAAAAGTCCTTTATTGGCTACATGGGTACAGGCTATACGTTGACGCGTTTCGGCTAAGAAGCCTTCATCAAAGCAGGAAAAGCATTAAAGATGTACTGCGGCAGGGCGGCTATACTACACAAAACGACGTACCTGTACGTCATTTTGTGCAATAGACACTGGGGGGCGCTCGCGCGCCGATTGGGCAGAGGGGGAGCCAATGCGGGGGGGGGGGAGGCACCCGCGATCGCTCTCCAGAGAGGCAGAACCGCAATCTACTTATGTAAACAAGGCAGATCGCCGTTCTGACAGGGAAGAAGATAGAAATCTGTGTTCCTGCTAAAGCAGGAACACCGATCTCTGTCTTCATCCAGTTAGACCATCCCCCACACAGTTAGCAAGCACCTCCTAGGGACACACTTAACCCTTTGATCGCCCCTGATGTTAGCCCCTTCCCTGCTGTAACCTAAGTCATAGGCTCCTTACCAAGATTGGAGATGATGCAATGCACCTCCGACCGACACGCTGGGTGCCCCCCCGGGGGTGCAAACGAGTGGCTTGTTGTGAGGGAGGTCACTTGACGTTCACTTAGAACAATGGAATAGCAGAATGACAGCTGGGCGTGGGTTTCATTGTTCTGAGTGGTTAAATGGACTATAATGGGTTTCTGCAAAAAGCAACAAAAAACGCATAAGAGTGAACTATTTAAAATGAAAAAAAAAGTTTTGCCTATAGTAATATTTTAATACAACTGTAATTGTACCATCTCCCTTTATATTGTAAAGCGGTGGTGGCCACTCCATTAGGGTCGCCGCCCCCCCTAATCCATGGGTCCAAACCATAATGTACATGCAGGACGACGGACGCATGGATTGTAATGGGGTTTTTTTTTTCTGATTGTCTTGTTTGTCCCCCCCCCCCCCCCAAAAAAAAATGGAGCACCAGCCGCCACTGTTGTAAAGTGTGATAAAGAAACTACTTGGTCTTCATTCTTCTCTGTTGGAAGTACTTTGATTCTCTCTGATAGCTATTGGTACCTATTGGTGCTTTAAATGTATATCCACTCACCAGACATTTTATTAGGTACACCTTGCTTGTCCTTGGTTGGACCCCCTTTTGCCTTCATTCTTGGTGGAATAGATACAACAAGGTGTTGGAAACGTTCCTCAGAGATTTTGCTCCATAGTCACGAGAGCATCACACAGTTGCTGCAGATTTGTCGGCTGCACATCCATGATGCCAATGACCCGTTCCACCACATCCCAAAGGTGCTCCATTGGATGAGATGTGGTGAGTGTGGAGGCCATTGGAGTACAGGGACCTCATTGTCCAGTGGTGAGATGATTGGAGCTTTGTGACATTATTATCCTGCTGGAAGGAGCCATCAGAAGATGGAGACACTGTAGTCATAAAGGGATGGACATGGTCATCAACAATACTCAGGTAGGCCGTGGTGATTAAACCATGATCAATTGGTACTAAAGAGCCCAAAGTGTGCCAAGAAAATATCCCCCCACCATTACACCCCCACCACCAGCCTGAACCGGTGATATCCCATCCCCCACACCATTACACCCCCACCAGCCTGAACCGGTGATACAAGGCATGATGGATCCATGTGCCAAATTCTGACCCCACCATCTGAAATTGAGTCTCATCAGACCAGACAACGTTATTCCAATCTTTTTTTGTCCAATTTTGGTGAGCCGGTGAGAATTGTATCCTCATTTTCCTGTTCTTAGCTGACAGGAGTGGCACCCGGTGTGGTCTTCTGCTGCTGTAGCCCATCTGCTTCAAGGTTGGATGTGTTGTGCATTCAGAGAGGTTATTCTGCATACCTTGGGTGTAACGAGTGGTTACTTGAGTTACTGTTGCCTTTCTGTCATCTGGAACCAGTCTGCTCATTCTCCTCTGATGTCAACAAGGCATTTTCCTCCACACAACTGCCGTTCACTAGATATTTTCTCTTTTTCAGACCATTTTCTGTAAACTTGAGAGATGGCTATGTGTGAAAATTCCCAGTAGATCAGAAGTTTTTGAAATACTCCGACCATCCCGTCTGTCACCAACAACCATGCCACGTTCACAGTCACTTAAATCCCCTTTCTTCCCCCATTCTGATGCTCAATTTGAACTTCAGCAAGTCGTCTTCACCACAAGTAGATATCTAAACGCATTGAGTTGCTGACATGTGATTGGCTGATTAGCAGTTTGTGTCATCAAGCAACAAATGTACCTAATAAACTGGCCAGTGAGTATATATATATATATATATATATATATATATATATATATATATATATATGTACACTCTTTTAGTCTGGGGCTAATGACAATGAATGAGATAAGAAGGGGGTTCTATGTTTCCACAAACTTTCTGTTAGCAAGTAACTCTGACGGACCTTATTATGGTAATAGAGGCGGGCGGAGACGCGAAGTCCGCCTGTGGAGGAGTTTTGTCCTCTACGGCTCCCGTACAGCCTGAAGGGTCATGTGACGCCCAGTGCCCGCCTCCTCGGGAATCGTGTGACGCCCAGCGCCCGCCTCCTCAAGAATCATGTGACGCGCAGCGCCCGCCTCCTCCAGAATCATGTGACTCACAGCGCCCGCCTCCTCAGGATCATGTGACGCGCAGTGCCCGCCTCCTCAGGATCATGTGACGCCCAGCACTCGTCTCCTCAGGATCATGTGACGCACAGCGCCGCCTCCTCTGGATCATGTGACGCGCAGCGTCCGCCTCCTCAGGATCATGTGACGCCCAGCGCTCGTCTCCTCAGGATCATGTGAGCGGGGATAATGAGAAGTGACGTCAGAGCCGGGAGAGCGGAGTGATGGGTGAGTGAAGGGAGAAGTGAGGGAGGGAAATTCAAAGCGGAGAGTCAGCACCGTACACCGGACCGCTGTGTGACTGTATTGTGCTGTGTATGACCGGGCCGCACAACTTCCTGCTGTCTGTGTCCCCACAGGGGACATTCACCTCTCTGTGTCCTGCTGTCACTGCAATAGAAATTGATGGGGGAACCCCCTCCCCCCAAACTTAATTCTCAGTTGTCACCAGAGCAGGAAGAGAGGGGAAATCTGGTAGTGGGGGACACAGGTTTTAATAATCAATGTCTCAGCTCCCCACACAGCATACAATCTGATTGTACGATCTCCTCCAGATCCGCCATCAGTGGTGCCGCACAGGGGACCCCGCCTGATTGGATGATAATTGGCCACCTCTTAGCCTCCCCCCCCCTCATCTGTCCCACTAATACACCTCCTTTCACATCTGCCCCTCTGCTCTACCCCCCCCCCCTTCTCATCTGCCCCAACACTGACCCCCCCCCCCCCCCGCTCTTCTGTCCCACCTATGATCCCCTCCTGATAATTTCCCCACCGCTGTACCCCTGCTCATCTGTGATGTGCAGAGTGGTGAAAGGAGGCAGAGATAAGACACATCTACCTGTCCTGACACACTCATCCTGCCGATCCACCTCTCACATCCAGGCCACGTGCTTGTATGGGATAAGTGGGTGAGAAAAAGTGCGGTGCTCGCTCTGCGCCACAGGAAAAGTTGGGTGTGATTTTCATTGCGCTGAATACTGGCTGTGGCTAAAGCCTCGTACACACGATGGGAATTGTGTGATGACAGGCCGCTGGCCTAAAATCCGACCGTTGGTACGCTCCATCGGACAATTGTTGTCGGATTTTCCGCGGCACTGAGCTCCCCCCCCACCATTACTGTTCTGAGCCCCCCAATATTGTCCTGAGCTCCCCATTATTGTCCTGAGCTCCCCCCCCACCATTACTGTTCTGAGCCCCCCAATATTGTCCTGAGCTCCCCATTATTGTCCTGAGCTCCCCCCACCATTACTGTTCTGAGCCCCCCAATATTGTCCTGAGCTCCCCATTATTGTCCTGAGCTCCCCATCACTGTCCTGAGCCCCCCATCACTGTCCTGAGCTCCCCATCACTGTCCTGAGCTCCCCATCACTGTCCTGAGCTCCCCATCACTGTTCTGAGCCCCCCCATTATTGTCCCGAGCCCCCCATTATTGTCCCGAGCCCCCCATTATTGTCCCGAGCCCCCCATTATTGTCCCGAGCCCCCCATTATTGTCCCGAGCCCCCCATTATTGTCCCGAGCCCCCCATTATTGTCCCGAGCCCCCCATTATTGTCTCGAGCCCCCCATTATTGTCTCGAGCCCCCCATTATTGTCTCGAGCCCCCCATTATTGTCTCGAGCCCCCATTATTGTCTCGAGCCCCCCATTATTGTCCCGAGCTCCCCCCACCATTATTGTCCCGAGCTCCCCCCACCATTATTATCCCGAGCTCTCCCCCCACCATTATTATCCCGAGCTCCCCCCCCCACCATTATTATCCTGAGCTCCCCCCCCCCCACCATTATTATCCTGAGCTCTCCCCCCCCCACCATTATTATCCTGAGCTCTCCCCCCCCCACCATTATTATCCTGAGCTCTCCCCCCCACCATTATTATCCTGAGCTCTCCCCCCCACCATTATTATCCTGAGCTCCCCCCCCCACCATTATTATCCTGAGCCCCCCCCCCACCATTATTATCCTGAGCCCCCCCCCCCCACCATTATTATCCTGAGCGCCCCCCCCCCACCATTATTATCCTGAGCGCCCCCCCCCCACCATTATTATCCTGAGCCCCCCCCACCATTATTATCCTGAGCCCCCCCCCCCATTATTATCCTGAGCCCCCCCCCCATTATTATCCTGAGCTCTCCCCCCCCCATTATTATCCTGAGCCCCCCCCCCCCATTATTATCCTGAGCCCCCCCCCCCATTATTATCCTGAGCCCCCCCCCCCCACCATTATTATCCTGAGCTCCCCCCCCCATTATTATCCTGAGCTCCCCCCCCATTATATCCTGAGCTCCCCCCCCCACCATTATTATCCCTGAGCTCCCCCCCCCCACCATTATTATCCTGAGCTCCCCCCCCCACCATTATTATCCTGAGCTCCCCCCCCCCACCATTATTATCCTGAGCTCCCCCCCCCCACCATTATTATCCTGAGCTAGTGAAAAAAAATGCACCACAAATGCATGTAAACGTGCATAGAGAACCGCACATGGGGATTGCAACACTAATGAACCCCTAATTAGTGCGTTTTTCAAGTCACACGTTCATCTCCCCCATGTTCCTGCAGGAAGAACGCTTTTGTAAGATGTGTCTTGCGTTGCATTATTTTAGTGCAACTTATTAACAATGTGCTAAAAGTGCATAATGCATGTTGAGGAAAGCGCACATGTGTTTCCTAATGCGTTGGTGTGATCGGGCCCCAGACCTGGAATAGGTAATAACCTGGAAGAATGAGCCTGGCATTGATGATATGTAAATATTTATTATTTATATGCAGATATGAAATGTTTCTATAATTCTGGATAATATTTGTACAATGTAACATTTTGCATCATTCCCGGTCTTGTGGGTTCATCAGCGTTTCCTGTCCATTGATTGGTTATTGATTGTTCTCGTAGTTGTGATGTCAGATGATCGGAAGGCGGGGCTTAGTATTTGTTGGGTAGCCCCGCAGGTCTGTAGCGATTGGGGTCACCTCCGTTCCTCCCCCAGTGATTGGCTTGCTGGTCCAGCCGGCTGTCCTCCGCTCCTCTGCCGCTGCCTCGCATCTGGACGGCTTCTCTTCCATCGCTAGAGAAAGATGGAGACCAGAGTCAGCACACACCGGGGGGGGGGAGGGGTTAATCAATGGATTTCAGATCATTGACTGATGGACCTGTCTGATGTCCTAAGCCAGTAGTCTCCAAACTACGGCCCAGGGGCCGGATGTGGCCCTTTTTAATTGCTTTTATCTGGCCCTTGGGACAATATTTCATCCTCTAGCGCCCCCAAAGGGGCACAATCCCCCCCACTGGCGCCATCAATGGGGCACATTCCCCCCACAAAGGGGCACAATTCCCCCCCCCCACTGGACCCACAAAGGGGCACAATCCCCCCACATAGGGGCACAACCCTCCCCACTGGCACCCACAAAGGGGCACAATCTCCCCCCCCCACTGGCACCCACAAAGGGCACAATCCCCCCCCCCCACTGGCGCCCACAAAGGGGCACAATCTCCCCCCCCCCCACTGGCGCCCACAAAGGGGCACAATCTCCCCCCCCCCACTGGCGCCCACAAAGGGGCACAATCTCCCCCCCCCCCCACTGGCGCCCACAAAGGGACACAATCTCCCCCCCCACTGGACCCACAAAGGGGCACAATCCCCCCACATAGGGGCACAACCCTCCCCACTGGCGCCCACAAAGGGGCACAATCTCCCCCCCCCCCACTGGCGCCCACAAAGGGGCACAATCTCCCCCCCCCCACTGGCGCCCACAAAGGGGCACAATCTCCCCCCCCCACTGGCGCCCACAAAGGGACACAATCTCCCCCCCCCACTGGACCCACAAAGGGGCACAATCCCCCCACATAGGGGCACAACCCTCCCCACTGGCACCCACAAAGGGGGCACAATCCCCCCACATAGGGGCACAACCCTCCCCACTGGCACCCACAAAGGGGCACAATCTCCCCCCCCCACTGGCGCCCACAAAGGGGCACAATCTCCCCCCCCCCACTGGCGCCCACAAAGGGACACAATCTCCCCCCCCCCCACTGGACCCACAAAGGGGCACAATCCCCCCACATAGGGGCACAACCCTCCCCACTGGCACCCACAAAGGGGCACAATCTCCCCCCCCCCCACTGGCGCCCACAAAGGGACACAATCTCCCCCCCCCCCACTGGACCCACAAAGGGGCACAATCCCCCCACATAGGGGCACAACCCTCCCCACTGGCACCCACAAAGGGCACAATCCCCCCACATAGGGGCACAACCCTCCCCACTGGCACCCACAAAGGGGCACAATCTCCCCCCCCCACTGGCGCCCACAAAGGGGCACAATCTCCCCCCCCCCACTGGCGCCCACAAAGGGGCACAATCTCCCCCCCCCACTGGCGCCCACAAAGGGGCACAATCTCCCCCCCCCCACTGGCGCCCACAAAGGGACACAATCTCCCCCCCCCACTGGACCCACAAAGGGGCACAATCCCCCCACATAGGGGCACAACCCTCCCCACTGGCACCCACAAAGGGGCACAATCCCCCCACATAGGGGCACAACCCTCCCCACTGGCACCCACAAAGGGGCACAATCTCCCCCCCCCCCACTGGCGCCCACAAAGGGGCACAATCTCCCCCCCCCCCACTGGCGCCCACAAAGGGGCACAATCTCCCCCCCCCCACTGGCGCCCACAAAGGGACACAATCTCCCCCCCCCACTGGACCCACAAAGGGGCACAATCCCCCCACATAGGGGCACAACCCTCCCCACTGGCACCCACAAAGGGGCACAATCTCCCCCCCCCCCCACTGGCGCCCACAAAGGGACACAATCTCCCCCCCCCACTGGACCCACAAAGGGGCACAATCCCCCCACATAGGGGCACAACCCTCCCCACTGGCACCCACAAAGGGGCACAATCCCCCCACATAGGGGCACAACCCTCCCCACTGGCACCCACAAAGGGGCACAATCTCCCCCCCCCCCCACTGGCGCCCACAAAGGGGGCACAATCTCCCCCCCCCCACTGGCGCCCACAAAGGGACACAATCTCCCCCACCCCTACTGGCACCCCCCCCCCAAAAAAAAAAAAAAAGTACACTTGTATTGTGTTGATGGGATCAAAAAATACACTTTCATGAATGGGGGGAAAAAAAACCAAACCCTAAAGTTAGGCCAATTTTTTGTTGTATAATGTGAAAGATGACATTACACTAAGTAAATAGATACTTAACATGTCACGCTTTAAAATTGCGCACACTCGTGGAATGGCGCCAAACTTCGGTACTTAAAAACCTCCATTAGACGACGCTTTAAAATTTAGGTCACCAGCTTAAAGTTACAGAGGAGGTCTTGTGCTAGAATTATTGCTCTCGCCATAATGTTTGCGGCGATACCTCACATGTGTAGTAGGAACGCTGTTTACATATGCGGGCGCAACCTTCGTATGTGAGCACGAGGGGACGGGGGAGCTTTTAATTTTTTTTATTATTTTTTTTTTTTTATGTATGTGTGTGTATATGTGTATGTGTGTGATATATATATATATATATATATATATATATATATATATATATATATATATATATATATATATATATATATATATATATATATATATATATATATACACACACATACATTATATATATATGTGTGTATGTATAAAAAAAAAAAAAATATATATTTTTATACATACATTAAAAAATAAATATATATATATACACAAAGTATTGCAATGACCGCCATTTTATTCTCTAGGGTGTTAGAAAAAAAAATATGTTTGGGGGGTTCTAATTTTCTAGCAAAATATATATATATATATATATATATATATATATATATATATATATATATATATATATATATATATATATATATATATATATATATATATATATATATATATATTATAATGTGTGTGTTTTGGGGGTTCTAAGTAATTTTCTATCAAACAAAAAAGTAGATTTTTACATGTAGAAGTGAAGTGACAGTAATGGCCCGGGGGTACCAAGTGGTTAAAGCAACCTGTCAAGTAAAAAAATTGTTTTAATAAAAAAAAATGTTTACCCCTTAAATTTCTCTAATCAGACTTTATTAACTCTTTTATTCTCCTCCATTTATTTTATAAACTATTAATAATTAAAACTTGTTTTTTGTTTGCTCTGTTTATTGATATTTATACACCTTTTAACATATATTTACACATTTCACATTGAAAAAAAGCGCAAAAAAAAAAAAAAAAAAAAATTATCGGTACTGGTAAAAAAAAAAAAAAATGGTATTGGTGCATCTCTAATTGTCAGTCAAACTATCACAGCACTGAAAGCTGTGTCTGGGTAATGAAGGGGTATTACAGGCTGGTACTCGGGTGGTTGGTGAAGATATTTTTGCACACTCGGCACATTTCCTCCACCGTCGGCCTCTCCTCGGCCTCCTATAACTGCTCTCTTACCTTATAATCCTGGCAGCCCAAGACCCGCCTGGTCCTCGCTGTGCAGCATCGTAGTTCCCCCGAGCGTGGAAATACTTGTCTGCATTTTTGTAGTTGGCGTCTCTCATATCCTTGTAGGCTCTGGCCATGTCATAGGACCCTGAAACACACAGGAGAACTGAAATGAGTCTTATATTCTGCTGACATCAGGCCTGAGGGCTCTGGAGAAGAGTACTGAGGCTGTGATGTTTATAGGAATCTACACTACATTGTCAAAAGTATCGGGACGCCAGCCTTTACACTCATCCCAGTCTTAGTCCGTAGGGTTCAATATTGAGTTGGCCCACCCTTTGCAGCTATAACAGCTTCAACTCTTCTAGGAAGGCCGTCCACAAGGTTTAGGAGTGTGTCTATGGGAATGTTTGACCATTCTTCCAGAAGCGCATTTGTGAGGTCAGGCACTGATGTGGATGAGAAGGCCTGGCTTGCAGTCTCCTCTCTAGTTCATTTCAAAGGGGTTATGTCGGGTTGAGGTCAGGACTCTGTGCAGACAAGTCAAGTTCCTCCACCCCAAACTCGCTCATCCGTGTCTTTATGGACCTTGCTTTGTGCACTGGTCCAAATCATTTGGTGGAGGGGGGATTATGGTGGGAGGTTGTTTTTTTCAGGGGTTGGGCTTGGCCCCTTAGTTCCAGTGAAGGGAACTCTTAAGGCGTCAGCATACCAAGACATTCTGGACAATTTCATGCTCCCAACTTTGTGGGAACAGTTTGGGGATGGCCCCTTCCTGTTCCAACATGACTGCGCACCAGTGCACAAAGGAAGGTCCATAAAGACATGGATGAGCAAGTTTGGGGTGGAGGAACTTGGGCCAAGCCCAACCCCTGAAAAACAACTCCCCACCATAATCCCCCCTCCACCAAATGATTTGGATCACTGCACAAAGCAAGGTCCATAAAGACGTGGAGGAACTTGACTGACCTGCACAGAGTCCTGACCTCAACCCGATAGAACACCTTTGGGATGAATTAGAGTGGAGACTGTGAGCCAGGTCTTCTCATCCAACATCAGTGCCTGACCTCACAAACGCACTTCTGGAAGAATGGTCAAACATTCACTTTGTGACACTTCAAATAAAGTTCGTAAAAAAAAAAAAAAAACTAAACCAAACCATGTGCTGCACTGAAGCGTGCATCCCACCGCGGCTCACTGCTGGTAAGAACTGACAGCTGCCGCTGAAGGGCTCAAACACCTCTGAATGCAGATCACTTTTCAGAGCCCTGACAATTTAGCTGTGTTCTGAAATATTTATAGATAGGCTACTCCTATTGATTAGTGGTTCCAAATTAATAACTACTACAGTGGGGAAAAGACACAAATCGATACTCTGCATCTTTCTAAATAACTGTTCTGTTTATTCGACGCAATTGAAGTTCAAGCTGTTTATACACATGATACACGTCATGAGGTATCGCATTAATATTACAGTTGTACTTTTATCATAACAAGGGGCGTAACATAGGCAGGCTAATTTCTAATCAGGACTTGAAAGAAAACAAACGTAATGAAAACATTAAGTACAGTATACACAATGAGTGCAGTGTACAATACACAGACAAACATACAAAATAGATTACAATTATATACAGAATTTACAATTTTCTTAAAGTGGTTGTAAAGGCATTGTATGCATTAAGATAAAAAAACCTTCTATGTGCAGCAGCCTCCCTCGCCCCCCTAATACTTACCTGAGCCCCATCTAGATCCAGCGATGTTGCACAAGAGACCCGGATGTCCAGGACTCTCCCTCCCTATTGGCTGAGACGGCAGCGAAGTGCCATTGGCTCCCGCAGCTGTCACTCAAATTCATTGAGCCAATGAGGTGAGAGAGGGGACGGGGCTGGGCCACGGCTCCATATCTGAATGGACACGGAGCTGCAGCTCGGCTCGGATGCCCCCATAGCAAGCTGCTTGCTGTGGGGGGGGGACGGCTCTTCAGGAGGGAGGGGCCAGGAGCACCGAAGAGGGACCCGAGAAGAGGAGGATCGGGGCCGTTCTGTGCAAAACCGTTACACAGAGCAGGTAAGTATAACATGCATGTTCTTTTAAACAAAAAAGACTTTAGTGTCACTTTAACAAGCTGCACCTCTAAAACTGTAACCAATAGTGACAGTGCAACATTTCTAATAAGTATTTAGCACTGTGGAATCGATTTACGAGAACTGGAGAGTGTGAAATCTGGTGCAGCTCTGCATAGAAACCAATCAGCTTCCAGGTTTTATTGTCGAAGCTTAATTGAAGAAGATGAAGTTAGAAGCTGATTGGCTCCCATGCAGACCTGCACCAAATTCTGCACTCTCTAGCTTTAATAAATCAACCCCAGTATCGCTCGCTCTCCCGCTCTCTCTCTCCCGCTCTCTCTCTCCCGCTCTCTCTCCCGCTCTCTCTCCCGCTCTCTCTCCCGCTCTCTCTCCCGCTCTCTCTCCCGCTCTCTCTCCCGCTCTCTCTCGCCCTCTCTCTCGCCCTCTCTCGCTCTCCCTCTCTCGCTCTCCCTCTCCCGCTCGCTCTCTCTCGCTCTCCCTCTCCCGCTCTCTCTCTCTCGCTCTCCCTCTCCCGCTCGCTCTCTCTCGCTCTCTCTCTCGCTCGCTCTCTCTCTCGCTCGCTCTCTCTCTCGCTCTCTCTCGCTCTCGCTCTCTCTCGCTCTCTCTCGCTCTCGCTCTCTCTCGCTCTCTCTCGCTCTCGCTCTCGCTCTCGCTCTCTCTCGCTCGCTCTCTCTCGCTCTCTCGCTCTCGATATCTCGCTCTCTCTCTCGCTCTCTCTCGTTCGTATGTACTATGACAATGCGCTAACTTACCTCCGGCCGCGTCCTTAACAAATTTTGCCGAGTCGCTCAGCCATTGAAACTGTGCCTGAGCTACAGCCAGACCAACCAGCAACAAGATGATTGAAGCCTTCATTAGGATTCCGTGAGATTCTTCAATCTACAGAGTGACAGATAAAAAAAAAAAATGTAACATTTAGTTAAATTGGCGGTCCAGGCAAAAAATATGAATTTGGGTTTATTAACCACTTTCTGTCCAGGGTGATGATTTTTTTAATTTGTCAGATGCATGTAAAGAATCCAGAAATTTTTTATTTTTTTTTTTTGCTAGAAAATTTCTTAGAACCACCATTTTTTTTAATATATTCAGCTTTATACTTTTTACCACTGTGGGATTTTGCAGGCAACAAAACCAAAAAAAATAAAAATAATTGTTAATATTTGTCTTTAATCCAAATTATTTAAAATTACAAAGTTCTCTTCTTTTTAAAAAGACCACAAACAGCCATGGTTGGCTTAAACACATGTTGAACGTATACAGATTGAGGTGATACTCCCCCAAATCACATGAGTTGTGGAGCTTTGATGTTCCGCAAGTTGCTTGTTTTTAGGGCATCGTATATACCCAACGCGTTTCGAGATTTATTTTAAACAGTCTCTTCAGGCATAAAGAGATGCCACCAAACATCAGGAACTATTCCACTGCTTCTCAGTATGTCAACTCACTTCACTTTCCACTTTGGATAGGGGATAATCCCATGCAAAGATCCCCCCCCCCCATCCAAAGTGAAGTGAGTTGACATACTGAGAAGCAGTGGTATATTTTGTGATGTTTGGTGGCCTCTCTTTATTACTAAAGAAGAAATTGAATAAATCTTGTCAGTCACCGCCTCTCTGCTCGGCCCCTCCCCCTCGCTCACCGGAGTGCTGGGCTGCGGAAGGGGCCGGCTCAGGCTCTCAGTGGCTTGCTAAGAGGCTGAGCTGGGTGCCTGTCCAGGCACGTGGGCGGATCCCTACTTTCTTGACGTGATCTTGCCCAAACCTGGACCAGCTCTGTGACTTCAGTCCGCTAGAGCTGCACGATTAATCGTTATTGCAATTTTTTTTTTTCCCCTTGCGATCTTGACAAAGTATTTCCCGATTCTTTCTATGCAGAGAATTCTCTCTGCTCTGCTGAAGACAGCCTCAAAGAAAGGAAAAAAAAAAAAAACGGGCAGTCTGCCAAGAATCACAACATTCTTTAGTAGTGGAACTTTGTAACAATTTGTCCTTTAGATCAAAGGAATACACTTTGGTGTGAAAATGAGGGAAGTTTAACCACTTCAACACTAAGAGCCCTTGCACACTGGGGCGGCTTGCAGGCGCTATTGCGCTAATAATAGCGCCTGCAAACTGCCCTGAAAGTGCCGCTGCTTTCATTCCAGTGTGAAAGCCCCGAGGGCTTGCACACTGGAGCGGTGCGCTGGCAGGACGGTAAAAAAAGTCCTGCCAGCAGCATCTTCGGAGCGGTGAAGGAGCGGTGTGTATACTGCTCCTTTACCGCTCCTGCCCATTAAAATCAATGGGAAGGCGCGGCTATACCGCCGGCAAAGCGCCTCTGCAGAGGCGCTTTGCGGTGGTATTTAACCCTTTCTCGGCCGCTAGCGGGGGGTAAAACCGCCCCACTAGCGGCCGCATACCGACGGTAAAACGCCGCTAATAATAGCGGCGTTTTACCGTTGACGCCGCCCCCGCCCCAGTGTGCAAGGGCTCTTAGATCAAAGGAATACACTTTGGTGTGCAAATGAGGGAAGTTTAACCACTTCAACCCTAAACCTTTTGCTGATATTTTGTTGGTTTCAAGTTAAAATCTTTTTTTTTTTTTTGCTAGAAAATTACTAATAACCCCCGAACATATATATATATTTTTTTTTTAGTAGAGACCCTAGAGCAGTGGTTCTCAACTCCTGTCCTCAGGACCCACTAATAGGCCAGACTTTAAGTATTGCCTTAGGGAGATGCAGACTAGAATACTGCAATCACTGAGCAGCAAATGATATCACCTGTGATGTATTTCAGTTATCTTGCAAACCTGGCCTGTTAGACCCCTTTCACACTGGGGCGGTTTGCAGGCGTTATTGCGCTAAAAATACCACCTGCAAACCGCCCCTAAACAGCCTCCGCTGTTTGTTCAGTGTGAAAGCCCGAGGGCTTTCACACTGAAGCGGTGCGCTGGCAGGACGGTAAAAAAAGTCCTGCAAACCGCTTCTTTGGAGCGGTGAAGGAGCAGTGTATTCACCGCTCCTGCCCATTGAGATCAATGGGACAGCGCGGCTATAGCCGCGCTGTACGAGTGATTTTAACCCTTTTTCAGCCGCCAGCGGGGGTTAAAACCGCACCGCTAGCGGCCGAATACAGCTGCAAGAACGACGGTACAGCAGCGCTAAAAATAGCGCTGTTGTACCGCCGACGCCCCCACCGCCCCAGTGTGAAAGGGGCCTTAGTGGGCCCTGAGGACAGGAGTTGAGAACCACTGCCCTAGAGAATAAAATGGCGATTGTTGCACACTGTATTTGCGCAGCAGTCGTTCAAATGCAATTTTTGGGGAAAAAAATTACACTTCAATGAAAAAAAACAAAAAACTAACCAGTAAAGTTAGCCCTTTTTTTTTTTTTTTGTATAATGTGAAAGATTTTACGCCGCGAGAATCGTGATCTTTTTATTCTAAGCAAAAAAAAATTGTGATTCTCATTTTGGCCAGAATCGTTAAGCTCTACTGTCCGCTGAAAACGGGTCACGGAAGTACAGAAAGAACTGTGATCCATAGGGGAAGTACAGCCAAACGAGTTTTGCCTATACTTCTCGAATGGAAAAACATACAAAAAGAAAAGATGTAAAAAAAAAAAAAAAAAAACAGGCAGACTCCAATGGATTACTCTGCTATCACTTTTCTGTTTCTAAATCCTAAATAATTCTAATTAACCCAAAATATGCAGCTGGGGGGGGGGGGGGGGGGGAGACATTGAGTGCTAAAAAATAAAAATATAACATGACAATAGCAATAATGACAATAATAAATAAATAATCAACAATAATAACATGACAATAATAAAAATGTTATTATTTCAGTTTTTGTAGAACTGAATTAAAAACTCAGAGATATGGGGGGGTGTGTGTGGGGGGGGGGGGGGTGGCATTCTTGCCTGGTCCCAGCATTGGGTGGGAATTCTCCTCAGTAGGACATAGAGGGAATAACCTGGGAGGGGGTTTTAATCCCGCCCTCTGTCCACTGTTATAAATAAATGTATAAAGAAAACAAAAAATAATAAAAAGGAAAAAAGTTTCTATTCATTTTTAATTATGAATAGTCATCTGCTTTGTGAATTTGTCAGAATCAGCTGATGGAAATGCCTTTTTAATTAATGTAAAAAAAAAAAAATATATATATATTCTTAAATGTGCAAAAATGCATAAAACCGAGTTAAAAAAAATTAATAAAATTGGCACGTTTACTGAGAAGAACATCAGACGTGTGTTAGTAAATTTGTAGTAAGTATAATAATGGTGTAGAAGCTCACCTAGATTGGAGATGTGTCCTCTGCTCCTGTCTTGGGATGTCCTCCTCCTCTCCTGTCCTTATTTATTTGGGAGATGGGGGGGGGGGGGGGGTGGGGTGGGGGGGTGTTTGTTTGTAATGTTTACTTTTTTTTTCTTGTGGGTGGAATTTCTGTACATTTTTTTTTCTTCTTGTGCCCCCCTGCTGGGTATGGTGGGCACCACGCACGTTCTGTCCATCATCATTTGTCAATAGGGGAATTTCCCGGCTGGAAAAATTGGACTTTACGACCTTTCAACCTTAAAGGAGGAAAGTCGTAATCCAGTAATTGGGGGAAATCCCAGCCAATATCCACAGGAGACGGATTGCAACTTTTGTTTTGTTTGCTGGATGAAATTTGGGAATAGTACAGATGGTGTACAGGGTGTGCCGGGAAAATCTGGCTGGGATCAGTCTGCCACATGTAGATGTAACACATAAGGCTTGCTTCACATTTGTGCAATGCAGGAACGCACACAAAATCGCACTCCTTCCCGCAACACACACAAGAAAAAAATAAATAAATCCCTTGCAGGTGACAGTGCCAGTCATTTCTAATGATACCCCAATCTCACACCAACATGTATAGTAAGGGGGGATTTAAAAAAACTTGTGCAGAATCTGATGCAGCTGTGCATTGTAACCAATGAGCTTTGAACTTCAGCTTGTTCTATTCAGCTTTGACAATAAAACCTGGAAGCTGATTGGTTTCTATGCAGAGCTGCACCAGATTTTGCACTCTCCAGTTTTAGTAAATCCCCCTCCAAAGTATGAAACAATAGTAAGAAGAAACTGTAATCCTTGAAGTGTCCTTTATTGGTACATCAGAGTGACAATAAAACAATAAAGCTGACGCATTTCGGCAATAGCTTTAGTCGTAGCTAGTTTGAAACAGATATGGCAAGAGATATATACAAGCTCCACCTCTACATAATTGGCCTATCAGGTTAGTGTCACAGAAAATTAGCATATTTAATTGATACCACCAATCATTCAAGTGGTTGGTTGACTACACCTGTTTTCAGCCGGCAAGAGAAAGGTGAGAGGAAAGGAAGACAATAATAAAAGTTGTTGAGCCTAAAGAGAAGTGTGTAAAAATGCTACAAGAGATGTTAGGACCTTATTATTCCAAGGGAAAAATGTATTCCTTAGGAGAAAGTGAAAGCTTGGACTAACATTAAAGTCAAGATTTATGGCAGGAATAAAAAACAGAACAAAAAAAATATATATTTATGGCAGGATCAAAAAAAAAAAAAAAAGGGGGAGAGATTCACAAACGATTGGTCAAATATGTCAGGAGGAAAAAATAGAAGGCAGAAGACAAGCACAGAAGGAACCTGAAAAGGACAAAATCTAAAGCAGGTGAACAATATCCCCAAAATATGACGCAACTTGGTGCTGCGCTACTAAGAAAAAAAAAAAAGCTTACGTTTCTTTAATCGCTTCCCGTCCAACGGCATATATTTATTTTTATATATACATACATACATACATACATACATACATATATATATATATATATATATATATATATATATATATATATATATACATACATACATACATACATACATACATACATATATATAATGTGTATGTGTGTGTGTATATACCGTATTTATCGCGCACCCCAAGTTTAGGAGGAAAGTTTAAGGAAAAAAACTTACATTTAAATGCCCATCAATGCAGCCTCGTCCGTGTCCATCTGTAGTGTTGTCCCCCATTGCAGCCTTGTTAGTGTCCATCTGTAGTCTGTGCATCTTTGAAAATGGCGCCGCCGTTCTCGGCCGCTTTCGGCGGAACTCGACCGCTTTCGGCCATTCTCAGCGGAACTCGGCCGCTCTCGGACGCACTCGGCTTTCGGCGGCTCCCGCGGGACTGCGAGAGGCGCCGAGAATGGCCAAAAGCGGCCGAAAGCCGTCGAGAATGGCCGAAAGCGGCCGAGAACGGCGGCGCCATTTTCAAAGCTGCCGAGAAAACCTAAAAGCCGCTGAGAGCGGCCGAAAAGCTTACAATCGGCGGGGGATCGGCGTATAACACGCACCCACGATTTTCCCCTGATTTTCAAGGGAAAAAAGTGCGTGTTATACGCCGATAAATATGGTGTGTGTGTGTATATGTGTATATATATGTATGTGTGTATGTATGTATATATATATATATATATATATATATATATATATATATATATATATATATATATATATATATATATATATATATATATATATATATATATATATATATATTATAATACAGTATCTCACAAAAGTGTGTACACCCCTCACATTTTGTTTTATTCTATCTTTTGATGTGACAACACTGAAGAAATGTTCTTTTTGCTACAATGTAAAGTAGTGAGTGTACAGCTTGTATAACAGTGTAAATTTGCTGTCCCCTCAAAATAACTCAACACACAGCCATTAATGTCTAAACCGCTGGCAACAAAAGGTGAGTACACCCCTAAGTGAAAATGTCCAAATTGGGCCTAAAGTGTCAATAATTTGTGTGGCCGCCATTATTTTCCAGCACTGCCCTAACCCTCTTAGGCATGGAGTTCACCAGAGCTTCACAGGTTGTCACTGAAGTCCTCTTCTACTCCTTCATGATGACATCACAGAGCTGGTAGATGTTAGAGACCTTGCCTCAGAGGCTCAATAGGGTTTAGGTCTGGAGACATGCTTGGCCAGTCCATCATCTTTACCCTCAGCTTCTTTAGCAAGGCAGTGGTCATCTTGGAGGTGTGTTTGGGGTCGTTATTATGTTGGAATACTGCCCTGCGGTCCAGTCTCTGAAGGGAGGGGATCATGCTCTGCTTCAGTATATCACAGTACATGTTGGCATTCATGGTTCCCTCAATGATCTGTAGCTCCCCAGTGCCGGCAGCACTCATGCAGCCCCAGACCATGACACTCCCACCACCATGCTTGACTGTAGACAAGACACACTTGTCTTTGTACTCCTCACCTGGTTGCCGCCACACACGCTTGTCACCATCTGAACCGAATACGTTTATCTTGGTCCCATCAGACCACAGGACATGGTTCCAGTAATCCATGTCCTTAGTCTGCTCATCTTCAGCAAACTGTTTGCGGGCTTTCTTGTGCATCATATTTAGAAGAGGCTTCCTTCTGGGACGACAGCCATGCAGACCATTTTAATGCAGTGTGCGGCGTATGGTCTGAGCACTGACAGGCTGACCCCTTCAACCTCGGGAAAAGCAATGCTGGCAGCACTCATACGTCTATTTCCCAAAGACAACCTCTGGATATGACGCTGAGCACGTGACCTCAACCTCTTTGGTCGGCCATGGCGAGGCCTGTTCTGAGTGGAACCTGTCCTGTTATACCGCTGTATGGTCTTGGGCACCGTGCTGCAGCTCAGTTTCAGGGTCTTGGCAATCTTCTTATAGCCTAGGCCATCTTTATGTAGGGCAACAATTATTTTTTTCAGATCCTCAGAGAGTTCTTTGCCATGAGGTGCCATGTTGAACTTCCAGTGACCAGTATGAGAGGGTGAGAGCGATAACACCAAATTTAACACACCTGCTCCCCATTCACACCTGAGACCTTGTAACACTAATGAGTCACATGACACCGGGGAGGGAAAATGGCTAAATGGGCCCAATTTGGACATTTTTACTTAGGGGTGTACTTGCTTTTGTTGCCAGCGGTTTAGACATTAATGGCTGTGTGTTGAGTTATTTTGAGGGGACAGCAAATTTACACTGTTATACAAGCTGTACACTCACTACTTTACATTGTAGCAAAGTGTCATTTCTTCAGTGTTGTCACATGAAAAGATAGAAGAAAATATTTACAAAAATGTGAGGGGTGTACTCACTTTTGTGTGAGAATACTGTATGTGTATGTGTGTGTGTGTATATATATATATATATATATATATATATATATATATATATATATATATATATGTGTGTGTATGTGTATATATATATATATATATATGTGTATGTGTGTATATATATATATATATATATATATATATATATATATATATATATATAATTACACACGCACACACACATGAGCACTACTAGTAGAGGGTAAGAAATGTGTTGCCACCTTATAACAGGAAGTGCCTTCATATCAGCATGTTCGAAATAATATTTATACGTTTAATAAAACTGCATATTTAGAAATATTGAAGGACTTTTTATTTATTTTTTTATTTTTTTTAAAGCCTCCATCTTACGTGATATCAGGTTTAATTTATAGGGCAGTTCATTCATTTTAATGGGCTGCCCCCTACAGGCAACAATTGCAGCAAGGAAGCTAATGCACCTTTTAGAGCTTCGAGTGCTACAAATCTTTTAACTGCATGATTGGCGCTAATTTTGTAGTGTGTAAAAACGCTTATCGTGCTTGCTACGTTTGGGATGCCATTAAAGTGGAAGTAAACCCTCATTTGTGATTCTTACCTACAGGTAAGCTTATAATAAGTCTTACCTGTAGGTAAAATGAACGGGCACCGCTTAGGAGATATTTAGACAGGCAGCAGCCGGTGACGTGCTGGAGAAACGTCTCCTTCTCCTCAACCCGGGAGGTGCCCACCATGCTAGTCCCAGGTATGCAGGTGGGAGATTGAAGCATGGAAGACCTGGACCCGTGGGGGGGGGGGGTTTGGGGAGGAATGTAACTGGGGTGCATGAAAGTGATGGGGCAGCTGCACAGCCCCTGGATTGCATCCATCTGACAGCTTGTGTAAAATCCCCACCTGACATACATCGGTGGCAATCTAAAAAACAAACAAATTCTTGCAAGCTGCCATGTAAAGTTCCAATTGATTATTGAGGACAGCTGCTAGCATTTATCACGTCCCATATGCTCGTGTCAACCCAGTAAATAAAATGCTGCACTATACGAATGTAAGTTTATATAACCTTCGCATTCAATATTGACACTGTTAACTCCAAAAAAGTATATCGCAATCCTATGCAGTCACATGTTATACGTGTATTATAATCCTATACGATTGAAAATTGCAATCCCCATGCGATAGTTATGCCGCGTACACACGGTCAGAATTTCCAACAACAAATGCTCCCCATTGATAACGTCATTTATGACAAAACGCGTCTGGGCGAGGTCACGTGTTGACGTCACCATGCTCCTGCGTTAGGAGGACGGGTTATCGTTTGCAGCCGTCCGGCTCTGCTTTTTACATGCAAAGTTTTTATCTCTATGTAAGTGCAATATCTTTTAATAAATTATTAGTTGTGACAGTATTACGCTATGGATGGCTTTTCTTCCTTTGTATATGGCTGGGTCTTGTGGTCTGTGTAAGGTCATGTGGTGTCAGGAGTGGTCTGGGCATTTATCCAATCATCTAACCATCCAACCTCCAGTCCATCAGCGGATCTTCCTCACAAGAAAAGGCCCTGGCCGGGTATAAGCCGACTTCTCTCTCCTTTTTTTTCCTTCTCTCATCATCCATCTTTCCTTTCCTTCCCTTTTCTTTTTCTTTTCTTTTCTTTTCTTTTCTTTTCTTTTCTTTTCTTTTCTTTTCTTTTCTTTTCTTTCTTTCTTTCTTTCTTTCTTTCTTTCTTTCTTTCTTTCTTTCTTTCTTTCTTTCTTTCTTTCTTTCTTTCTTTCTTTCTTTCTTTCTTTCTTTCTTTCTTTCTTTCTTTCTTTCTTGTTCCCTTCTCTCTTCTTCCTTCCTTCTTCCTTCTTCCTTCTCTCTTCTTCCTTCCTTCTTCCTTCTTCCTTCTCTCTTCTTCCTTCTCTCTTCTTCCTTCTCTCTTCTTCCTTCTCTCTTCTTCCTTCTCTCTTCTTCCTTCTCTCTTCTTCCTTCTTCCTTCTCTCTTCTTCCTTCTTCCTTCTCTCTTCTTCCTTCTTCCTTCTCTCTTCTTCCTTCTTCCTTCTCTCTTCTTCCTTCTCTCTTCTTCCTTCTTCCTTCTCTCTTCTTCCTTCTTCCTTCTCTCTTCTTCCTTCTTCCTTCTCTCTTCTTCCTTCTTCCTTCTCTCTTCTTCCTTCTTCCTTCTCTCTTCTTCCTTCTTCCTTCTCTCTTCTTTCTTCTCTCTTCTTCCTTCTCTCTTCTTCCTTCTCTCTTCTTCCTTCTCTCTTCTTCCTTCTTCCTTCTCTCTTCTTCCTTCTTCCTTCTCTCTTCTCTCTTCTTCCTTCTCTCTTCTTCCTTCTCTCTTCTTCCTTCTTCCTTCTCTCTTCTTCCTTCTTCCTTCTCTCTTCTTCCTTCTTCCTTCTCTCTTCTTCCTTCTTCCTTCTCTCTTCTTCCTTCTTCCTTCTCTCTTCTTCCTTCTTCCTTCTCTCTTCTTCCTTCTTCCTTCTCTCTTCTTCCTTCTTCCTTCTCTCTTCTTCCTTCTTCCTTCTCTCTTCTTCCTTCTTCCTTCTCTCTTCTTCCTTCTTCCTTCTCTCTTCTTCCTTCTCTCTTCTTCCTTCTTCCTTCTCTCTTCTTCCTTCTTCCTTCTCTCTTCTTCCTTCTTCCTTCTCTCTTCTTCCTTCTTCCTTCTCTCTTCTTCCTTCTTCCTTCTCTCTTCTTCCTTCTTCCTTCTCTCTTCTTCCTTCTTCCTTCTCTCTTCTTCCTTCTTCCTTCTCTCTTCTTCCTTCTTCCTTCTCTCTTCCTCATCTTTTGTTCTTCTTTATTCTTCCTATGACTTCTAATGCAACACTTGAAACAAACAGCACACCAGCATGATGTGACGCCTTCATAAAAATTTTAATAATCTCATGCTCCCCAGCTAACGCATGTGCAGCGGCAAAGAGGGTGGGCTTTAACTGTCGCACATATGTGTCTATAGGCAGCTGAGGTTTACATGTTGAGAACACGCTCCCTGCACAGTGATCAAGCTGTCATAGACAGCTGCCGGTCTCTAGTAATGATTGAGCTGGGCTGTCATGTGACCATTGTGACAGCCAATCACAATAGTGATGTGATCAGGAAGTCTGTCTTGCCCTCCTGGGCATAATGATCCTGTTGAGGGCACCTCAGGCGGGAATCAGTTGAGCAATAGTAAAGACTGGAACTTGCTGTGTTTGCGATATTGTTTGTCATAAAAATCATCATCCGGGAAGAGATCTGCTCATCTCTCTCTACACAAAGAAATCTCTATAACTAATCCCGTTATAAAGCACACTGCCACTTATGTGGCGTGCGTCATCACTGACGTGTTTCAAGGGCGGACCCTCTTAAAGCACCGATAAAGAGGGGCCCGCCCTTAAAATTTGTCCTAGTGACGCACGCCGGAGACAGCGGTTGCATGCTTTATAACGGGATTAGTTAGATTCCCAGTCTGGAGAAAGCAGCAAAGCTTTGAATTCCATTACTCTTATATAATAAAAAATACTAATTACTATAATAAAATATTAATATAATTGATCTAAGTGGGAGAACTTTGACATTTTCCTGCACAGTGCTGCCACTTTTGTATCAAATTGTGTGTTGTTGTGCGCTGCCTTTAAAAGAAAATGGTACATGCACCTTTTCTGGTACATTACAGTCCTTTATACGCATGGGCTGCCTTAACGCCACGCATGTTAAGTGAGCACAGTGCAACAGTGTGAAGACGCCCCAAAAGTATGGGCAGACCTGACCTGCATTTCACTTCTGCAGTCCGCTTGGCTACTTAAACATCTCAGCATTTGGCAGCAGAGAGAAGGACAAGAACTCCTCCTCCCGATCCTGCGCTAGTCTCTTGCCCCCTCACCATCTCAGCAGTCGGCTGCAGAGAGGAGGACAGAACTCCTTTTTAGAGACCTGCACCTCTCTGTGCTGTCGCAGCAACACCTCGTCTCCGCCTCACAAGTCTCAACATGCAGCTGATTCCTGGCCCTCCTCTGGTCCACCTCCAGACTCGGTGTAGCGTCACATATGGCGACCCATCACATTTCGCTACCTGGTGGAGTGCGCATGCGCGACGCCGCCATATGCGTTCCAACACTTGTACGACAAAACTCCACCCTTAAGTCCAGGTTCAAGCCCCACCATCCAAGTGGACATAGAGGTAGATTATAATTATGCTGAGCGAAGCGTGGCAAGCGAAGCAGAGTTTTGTCGTAAAAGTGTTGGACTGCTAATGACGGCGTCGCGCATGCGCACTCCAGCGGGTAGCGAAATGTGATGGATCGCCATATGTGACGCTACATCGGCACGTTCTGTTTCCCACCCCAGCTTCTTCCTAGCAGCTTCACAAGGTAAGGAGGCTGGCACTGTGATCTAAGGGAGGGTTGGGGGACTCTTGACTTCTGACGGTGGGTGGGCTGGTGGGTGGGCTTGCTTTGGACATCTAGTCTTATAGATACAACCGGCCCTTTTTAGGACAACCATAGTTCTGATTAGGCCTGAGATGAAATTGAGTTTGACACCCCTGCCTGCCATAACTCATGAATTGTGCACTCACCTGCTTTTATTTCCTAATAAAGTGTTGAGTGTAGTGCACTAGGCCTGTGTGCCCGCCTTGTTTGTATTTTCTTTTCAGGCCAAATGTTGTTCATTCAGAATAGAGTGAATCAGAAAAATATCACATTATTACCACCAAACAGAGCTGACAATCAAAATATATAAGTAATTTCCTGTGATCATCGGCTCCCTCTAGTGGCCATAATGCCATATTTTCCTGATTCAGTCTAAGACAGCACAGTGGCACGTCTGTCTTGTAGTTGGCACGTCCACCTGCCATCATTAGGGTCATCGGTGCCGACCACGGCACTACCTGCCTGCAGTTTGCATGTCCTCCCTGTGCCTGTGTGGGTTTTCTCCCACACTCCAAAGACATGCTGGGAGGTTAATTGGCTCCTGCCTAAATTGGCCCCAGTATGTGTATGTATTGGTGTGAGTTAGATTGTAAGCTCCTTGAGGGCAGGACTGATGTGAATGGATAACCATTTAATGCAGGGCTCGACAAAACCCAGGCGCCAGGTCGCAATGGCGACCAGAAACTGCGTCCTGGTGACTGGGCTACACCGCAGCAGCTGGGACGTGGCCCCCCCACGGGTGCGTGGACTTCAGCTGGTCTTTGAGCCTTACTGGAGCGGGATACACGCTTTCTGCTAACCAACGCCCTCTGGTGGACTGTGATGAGCGCAGCTCGCTCTCCCTGCCCGCCCACCTCCGACATCATCTTCCCAGTTTTGACAGCTGGGGTTAAGGTTGCGGCTTGATAGGCATCCCTCCCCGTCCACAGGAAGGGGCAACCAGTCAGTGGCATCTTACATAAGTTGGTGAGGTTGAAAAAAGACACAAGTCCAACCTATGTGTTAGACATCAAAGAAATCCTGGACAGCTGCACTCTATTATTCAATAAAGTGTCATCCAAAATACAGGTCACAATAGAGTGGAACAAAGCTTACGCGTTTCACACTACACAGTGCTTAAGCGGTGATACTCTCTCTCCAACCTATGTGTGTGATTATATGTCAGTATTACATTGTATATCCCTGTATGTTGCGGTCATTCAGGTGCCTATCTAATAGTTTTTTGAAACTATCGTTGCCCCCCGCTGAGACCACCGCCTGTGGAAGGGAATTCCACATCCTTGCCGCTCTTACAGTAAAGAAACCTGTACGTAGTTTAAGGTTAAACCTCTTTTCTTCTAATTTTAATGAGTGGCCATGAGTCTTGTTAAACTTTCTTCTGCGAAAAAGTTTTCTCCCTATTGTGGGGTCACCAGTACGGTATTTATATATCGAAATCATATCCCCTCTCAAGCGTCTCTTCTCCAGAGAGAATAAGTTCAGTGCTGGCAACCTTTCCTCATAACTAAGATCCTCCAGACCTTTTATTAGCTTTGTTTCCCTTCTTTGTACTCGCTCCATTTCCAGTACATCCTTCCTGAGGACTGGTGCCCAGAACTGGACAGCATACTCCAGGTGCAGCCGGACCAGAGTCTTATAGAGCGGGAGAATTATCATTTTATCTCTGGAGTTGATCCCCTTTTAATGCCAATATTCTGTTTGCTTTGTTAGCAGCAGCTTGGCATTACATGCCATTGCTGAGCCTATCATCTACTAGGACCCCCAGGTCCTTTTCCATCCTAGATTCCCCCAGAGGTTCTCCCCCCAGTGTATAGATTGCATTCATATTTTTGCCACCCAAATGCATTATTTTATATTTTTCTACATTGAACCTCATTTGCCATGTAGTCGCCCACCCCATTAATTTGTTCAGATCTTCTTGTAAGATTTCCACATCCTGCGGAGAAGTTATTGCCCTGCTTAGCTTAGTATCGTCCGCAAATACAGAGATTGAACTGTTTATCCCATCCTCCAGGTCGTTTATGAACAAATTAAATAGGATTGGTCCCAGCACAGAACCCTGGGGGACCCCACTACCCACCCCAGTGCTCAGTGCTGCCTGTCAGTGCCCATTACAAAAAAAAAAATGGGTTTTGTATTGTGTGTTTTTTTTTTTGTTAATTTTATTTTATTTTTTTTAGCATTAAAATGGAAAAAAAAGTGTATTTGTTTGAAAAACCGCTGCGCAAATACCACATGACATAAAAAATTCAAAACACCCACCAATTTATTTTCTAGGGCCTCTGCTTTAAAAAAAAAAAAAACATAATGTTTGGGGTTTCCTAGTAATTTTCTAGCAAAAAATACTGATTGTTACAGCTAAGCAAAACGTAGTGTAAAAAAAAAAAAAAAAGCCTGGAGCTAAAGTGGAATATATATATATATATATATATATATATATATATATATATATATATATATATATATATATATATATATACACACACACATTATATGTAAAGCACTGTGTAAATGATAATTGCTACATTATATTGTCAATAGTATTGGGACGCCTGCCTTTACACACACATGAACTTTAATGGCCTCCCAGTCTTAGTCCGTAGGGTTAAATATTGAGTTGGCCCCACCTTTACAGCTATAACAGCTTCATCTCTTCTGGGAAGGCTGTTCACAAGGTTTAGGAGTGTGTCTATGGGAATGTTTGACCATTCTTCCAGAAGCGCATTTGTGAGGTCAGGCACTGATGTTGGATGAGAAGGCCTGGCTCACAGTCTCCGCTCTAATTTATCCCAAAGGTGTTCTATCGGGTTGAGGTCAGGACTCCTAGCAGCCTATGACGTTGAAGTGGCTGTGAACCCTTCCATATACCCAATGAAGTGAATAGCCTCAGGTGATACACAGAGATGAAACAAATCCTCCTACATAAGTTGTACCTGTTTATCTGCTGTCTTCTCTACTCCAGTCCAGAATTGATAAAGGTTATCTGAGTTGTCAGAAAACAGGGGGGCGGAGAGCTGAAATTACACACTAGTGAGGAGAGCTCTGAGAGCTGATTGGGGGGGGGGGGGGCACACCCCCTTCACACAGCTCACAGGAACAGAGCTGAGGCTGTCAATCACAGGCTGTGTGCTGGAGCTCCCTCTCCTGTCACCTTTTTTTTTTCCTCTTGGTGTCAGGAAAACTTGTCTGAAGAGACTCATGCTGATGGCAGAGGAAGGAGGCAGAAGAGAGAAACTACACTTAGTGCTCTGAATTGAGACACACTATAGAGGGATATGCTTTGTTCATATTTCATGTCTGAGGTTTACAATCACTTTAACCACTCAAACCCCCCCCCAACACTTTACCCCCTTCATGACCAGGCCATTTTTTTGTGATACGGCACTGCGTTTTTTTAACCGACAATTGTGCAGAAATATACACAAACGAAATGTATATATTCCCCCCCCCCCCCCCCCACAAATAGAGCTTTCTTTTGGTGGTATATGCGCTAAAAAACAAAAAGACCGACCATTAAAAAAAAAAAGTACTTTCTTCTCTAAAATATATCTAATAAATTTTTTTTTTTTTTCTTTAATTTGAATTTCTTCATAAATTTAGGCCAATATGTATTCTGCTAGATATTTTTTGTAAAAAAAAAAAAATCCCAATAAGCGTATCGTGATTAGCTTACGCAAAAGTTATAGCGTCTACAAACTGGGATATATACTGGGTGTTAACAGGAATATATAAATGCAGCGCTAGTATATAAAGTGTGAAAGTGAAAAAAAAAAAAAATCAAGACATCCCACAGGGATGAATGTGGGACTGGTGACAACTTCCAAATCTAATACAAGACCATATTTTGTAGATCATATAGCAGTACTGTCAAAAGTGCACATAAACAAAATATTTTGTTTGCATTATATCCGTGAAGAAAAATACAACAAAAAAACTGTCCGTGATGGAAAAATATTCCTCATTGGGTGCAATATAGTCCCCTGTGTAAAGAAAATGTGAAGCTGATGCCTTTTCAGTCCAAGAGGTATAGCAGAAAGGGCTTCTTCATATAACATATACCAACATACAGGTGGGAAGATGGAAGAATTAGGTGCGCTTATCACAGGGGGTGGACACACTCTCACCATACGGCGGTGGGTCAATCAGGCGTTTGGATCGTTCAATCCGACAGATGCTCGGTAGAAGGAGGTGACTTCAATGGCCTCATCCAAAGCAGGGTGGAGTAGATGGCACTTATTAGGACCTCCAGCAAGCAAACGTGCTTGAACTCGTATAAGGTTGTCAACTGGATGGAATAGACAGGCTCCAAGACGTGGCGTATCAAAGCATGAGAAAAAAAAGGGGGCTCCCCATAGTGCATGAATCCAATTGGAAAATTTATTAAAAATGCCAAGACTTAAAACATACAATCCACCTGGCCAGGTGGATGCAAAGAGTGATCACATAAAAATTGGTATATCAAATTCGCGTGGTGTCAGAAGCACAAGGCTTAACAGCCCGACGCGTTTCGGACAATAGTCCTTCAACTGGGACATGCCTCAGTTGAAGGACTATTGTCCGAAACATGTCCAGGTGGATTGTATGTTTTAAGTCTTGGCATTTTTAATAAATTTTCCCATTGGATTTATGGGGAGCCCCTTTTTTTTTTTTTTTTTTCTTTTTCTTTTTTTTCTCATGCTTTGATACGCCACGTCTTGGAGCCTGTCTATTCCATCCAGTTGACAACCTTATACGAGTTCAAGCACGTTTGCTTGCTGGAGGTCCTAACAAGTGCCATCTACTCCACCCTGCTTTGGATGAGGCCATTGAAGTCACCTCCTTCTACCGAGCATCTGTCTGATTGAATGAGCCAAACGCCTGATTGACCCACCGCCGTATGGTGAGAGTGTGTCCACCCCCCCCCCCCCCCCGTGGTAAGCGCACCTAATTCTTCCATCTTCCCACCTGTATGTTGGTATATGTCATATGAAGAAGACCGTTCTGCTATACCTCTTGGGCTGAAAAGGCATCACATTTGCACCCATTGAGGAATATTTTTCCATCACGGACAGTTTTTTTTGTTTTTTCTTCACGGATATTACAAACCAAAATATTTTGTTCATATGCACTTTTGACAGTACTGCTATATGATCTACAAAATATGGTCTTGTATTAGATTTAGAAGTTGTCACCAGTCCCACATTCATCCCTGTGGGATGTCTTGATTTTTTTTTTTCGCTTTCACACTTTTATAGACTAGCGCTGCATTTATATATTCTTGTTCTCACTTTGTTATACAGTTCACTAGACTGTTGATGCTGGCTGCTAAAATATTGCTTTTGGTTTTTTATCACTAGTAGCGCGACTTGGTTTTATATTTATTGTTTATATACTGGGTGTATTTACTGTAATTTTTATATGTGTTTTTTTTTTCTGTACTCGTAATGGTGATCAGCGACTTATAGTGGGACTGCGATATTGCGGTGGACAGTTGGACACTAACTGACACTTTGCGGGAACCAGTGACACTAATACAGTGATCAGTGCTAAAAATATAACACTGTCACTGTACTAATGACACTGGCTGGGAACGGGTTAAACCTCTAGGGCAGTGGTTCTCAACCTTTCTAGTGCCGTGGCCCCTTGATAAAATTTCTCAAGTTGTGGGGACCCCTAACAGTAAAATTACCTTACCTTGGGTTGTGAGCACCCAAGGCAAGACAAGTAATTTGCGCCCCTAACCCACAGACATTTAGCGCTCCCTGAGTCCCTTCCACTCGTACAGAATTAAAACCCCTTATGGTACATTTTAGGATGTACCACTCTCTTTGTTCTACTTTCTTTCCCTTTTATCTCTCTCTATCCTAATTTCTTGGGGATTTTTCCCCATTCCTCTCTTTAGCCGTCTTTCTTGTTCTTTCTCTTATTCTTTTTCTCCCTTTTTTTTTTCTTTTCTCTCCCCTTTCCTTTTTCCTTCTTACTCCTTGGAGGGGGGGGTGGTGGTGGGGGGTGGGATGAGTGGCAATGCTGGGGGGAGTTCTGATCAGCCAACTTAGGTGCTCTTGATCGAGGTCATCTGCTGATCTGAGAACTGTAGTTCTGACTTTTAATGGCAACTCTAATCGCAGGTAGTGTTACTCACTGTGTCTCCAGCTTCCCTGTGTCTCCAGCTCTGTGTGGTGTCTCATAGCAGTGACACCTATGCCAAAATCAGGAGATGGGGTCTCCTCCAGCCCCTCCCACTTCACATTCCTCACCAGTCAGCTGACCCCTAGTCTCTGCCACCCACCCATGCTGTGAACTGAATGGGCGGCTGCGGAGAGGCCGAGTGGGCGGCCGCGGGCTCCAGGAACAGCCCAGCTGGGCGGCCGCGAAAAGGCTGGGAGAGCTTCAGGAACAGCACAGGGTTTGGTGACCCCTGGCAAATCATCATTCGACCCCCCAGGTTGAGAACCACTGCTCTAGGGTGATCAAAGGGTTAAAGTGGTGGTCCGCCAAAAAAAAAATCAAAAGCCCAGCAGCTACACATACTACAACTATTTCAGCTATTCTGTAAGAGAACAGTGTGAGTAGCAGCTGAGGAAGCCGTGTGCTTGTAGTTGGCTGTTATTTTTTGGTTGGTTTGTTAATATGGATCCCATGATGAGCATGTGTGAGGAAATGTGTGAGGAAATGTGTGAGGAAATGTTCTTGATGTTGCTTTTGCTTGAGGCTCCAAAGACGTAGAAAATTGCGTGAGAGGACCAGAGTTCATCGCTACTGAACACATCCATTGATGGCTCAACAACGCATGTCCACAGGATACTTTTCTATTATCTATGTTCAGCTGCGTAATTACCCAGAGAAATTTTTAAATTTTACACGAATGTCAATTGCCACCTTTGATGTTCTCTTGGAAAAGGTTAGACCCCGTCTAGTTTGCATGGACACCAACATGAGGAAAAGCGTGCCACCAGAGGAACGTCTGTTGGTGACTCTCAACTTCAGCGTCAAGTAATGCAAGTCATGTACATTTTTTTTTTCTAACACCCTAGAGCAGTGATGGTGAACCTTGGCACCCCAGATGTTTTGGAACTACATTTCCCATGATGCTCAACTACACTGCAGAGTACATGAGCATCATGGGAAATGTAGTTCCAAAACATCTGGAGTGCCAAGGTTCACCATCACTGCCCTAGAGCAATGATGGTGAACCTTGGCACCCCAGATCTTTTGGAACTACATTTCCCATGATGCTCAACTACACTGCAGAGTACATGAGCATCATGGGAAATGTAGTTCCAAAACATCTGGAGTGCCAAGGTTCACCATCACTGCCCTAGAGCAATGATGGTGAACCTTGGCACCCCAGATCTTTTGGAACTACATTTCCCATGATGCTCAACTACACTGCAGAGTGCAAGAGCATTATGGGAAATGTAGTTCCAAAACATCTGGGGTGCCAAGGTTCACCATCACTGCTCTAGGGAATAAAATGGCGGTCGTTGCAATGCTTTCTGTCACACCGTATTTGTGCAGCGGTCTTACAAGTGCACTTTAAAAAAAAAAAATATACACTTTTTTGAATTAAAAAATAAGACAACAGTAAAGTTAGCACAATTTTTTTTTTTATATTGTGAAAGATAATGTTACGCCGAGTAAATTGATACCCAACATGTCAGGCTTCAAAATTGCGCCTGCTCGTGGAATGGCGACAAACGTTTACCTTCAAAAATCTCCATAGGCGACGTTTAAAAAATTCTGCAGGTTACATGATTTGACTTACAGAGGAGGTCTAGGGCTAGAATTATTTCTCTCGCTCTACCAATCACGGCGATACCTCACATGTGCGGTTTGAACACCGTTTTCATATGCGGGCGCTACTCACGTATGCGTTCGCTTCTGCGCGTGAGCTCGTCGGGAAAGCGCGCGTTTTTAAACATTTTTTTTTTTTCTTATTTATTTTATCTTTTATTTTTTTATTTTTACACTGTTTTTTTAAAAAAAAAATGTCACTTTTATTCCTATTACAAGGAATGTAAACATCCCTTGGAATAGAAAAAAAAAGTACGACAGGACCTCTTAAATATGAAATATAGGGTCAAAAAGACCTCACATCTCATATTTACACTAAAATGCAATAATAAAAAAAATACAAAAAAAAGCCCTTTTAAGAGCTATGGGCGGAAGTATCGTTTTGACGTCGCTTCCGCCCTGCAATGATATGGAGACGGGTGGGGGCCATCTTCCCCTCACTCGTCTCCATGTCAGGCTAGGGATAACATCCAATCGCCGCCGCTGCCGACGGCTCCGGTAAGCGGCGGAGGGAGGGGGGGGGCCCTCTCCCGCTGCCGATAAAAGTGATCTTGCGGTGAATCTTGAAGCGGACCACCCGCTGAAGAAGAGGATACCGGGGTTATGGCAGCTAGTTGCTGCCATAACAACTATATTCCTCTTCAAAGTAGTGGCGTAAAACGACGGCGGGCGGTCCGGAAGTGGTTAAAAACTCTTTCTACACGGAAACGCGTTTAGCCGCGTTTGGCGCTTGAAATGCCTCTAAACTCGGCTTCTGAACGCATTGCTTTGGGTTCCAAAAAAAGCCTCTAAACTAAACTGCCTGGAAACGACTATAAACGACCCTGTGTACATGTACTGATAAGATAACATAGAGGAGAGTTCAGGGGCAGTTGAAAAATAAAAACGCCCAACTGCTCCTAAAGGTCCATTTAGCAGCAGCAATGTACATGAAGCCTAATGCCCCGTACACACGGTCGGACTTTGTTCGGACATTCCAACAACAAAATCCATGGATTTTTTTCCTACGGATGTTGGCTCAAACTTGTCTTGCACACACACGGTCACACAAAGTTGTCGGAAAATCCGATCCTTCTGAACGCGGTGACGTAAAACACGTACGTCGGGACTATAAACGGGGCAGTAGCCAATAGCGTTCATCTCTTTATTTATTCTGAGCATGCGTGGCACTTTGTCCGTCGGATTTGTGTACACACGATCGGAATTTCCAACAACGGATTTTGTTGTCAGAAAATTTTATAGCCTGCTCTCCAACTTTGTGTGTCGGAAAATCCGATGGAAAATGTGTGATGGAGCCTACACACGGTCGGAATTTCCGACAACAAGGTCCTAGCACACATTTTCCATCGTAAAATCCGACCGTGTGTAGGGGGCATTATGCCTCATGCACACGAGATGCTGTTAAACGCGCGTTCAGTGGCAGTTGGACATTTTTTTTCAACTGCCCCTGAACTCATTGAATGTTATCCTATGTGTCCATGTACGCAGTCTCTTTTTTGTCGTTTTTAGGCAGTTGCGTTTAACCTATTTCTTAAAGAAGCAAAAAAAAATGGGTTCAGACGCAAAAGTTTTCCACGTTTCAGACGCCAAACGCGTTTAGCCGCGTTTACGTTTATAAGTGTTTTCAAAGGAACCCTATTTTTTTGGACCAGAGAACACAGAAATATGATGGTAAACTGCAGCAGAGAATGACATTTTGCGACCCGACTTTGGGGCCCCATATCTCGGGGCCACTTGGTGCTAGGAACCCCAAATTTGGATATGTTGTAGTGTTCCACTATGTTAGCACACCAAATTTGTGGTTCCACCAGGTGGCCCCCGAGATATGGGGCCCCAAAGTCGGGTCACAAAATGTCATTCTCTGCTGCAGTAAAGTGCTTGACATTTTGCTACCCGAATTTGGGGCCCCATACCTTGGGGACACTTGGTGCTAGGAACCCCAAATTTGGTGTGCTAACACAGTAGAACTAACAGTACAACATATCTAAATTTGGGGTTCCTAGCACCAAGTGGCCCCGACATACGGGGCCCCTAAGTCGGGTCGCAAAATGTCAAGCATTTTTCTTCAGCAGAGAATGACATTTTGTGACCCGACTTTGGGGCCCCATATCTCGGGGCCACTTGGTGCTAGGAACTTTGGATACGGGGCCCCAAAGTCGGGTCGCAAAATGTCATTCTCTGCTCTGCAGCAGTTAAAATTTTATCATGCTTTCTGAGCTTGGGGAGGGTCTTTGTTATCTTAACTAATCGCTTCTAGACGCAAACGCAAACGCGGTAAAACACAGCAAAACGGGCGTTTCTAAACACTGGTTTCAGCTTTTAAAAACACGTGTTCAGCAGAGTTTGCACCGGCGTCTCGTGTGCATATGAAGCCTTACTGTGAAATTGTGTGAAGGCATCAATGCAGTAAGTTTAATAAAAATGTAAATATTCCAGAATATGCAGCCTCATGCTACATAACTAAGCTCCATTTCCTGCTGAATAAACTCAATTATTAATCCTATCTTAAATAGAAAAATATCTTTAGATAGATTTTTACTCCAAAAGCATTTTATTAAAATGAATTTGAAAAAAAAAAATCGATTTTTAAATAAAAAAAAAAAAATCTGATTTAAATAAAATAAAAAAATCCGATTTATTTATTATGATTTTTTTTAATCATTGATTCTTTGATTTATAGCCACCCTTTATTTCAATTATCAAGTTGCTCAGATCTCTGCTATAAAAGTGTCAGCTCCCGTGTTTCCCTTCTTCACAGGTTCCCTTTTAGAAGCCTCAGTTGCTGGAATAGTTAGACAAGCCGGGATTGTTGTAACATTGACCTAATGAAATCTTCAGTGGTTGATAGATTGTGGAACTGGAGAGAACTGTGAACTGTTATCTTCTTATGGTGACTTTCTAGATTTTGCAGCCGCCGCTTCCTACTCCTCTTCACTGCAAAGTTAAAAATGCAAATGATTAATTTTCATATCACATACAATTTTATTTCATCTTAGAGCAGTTTGCCCCCCCCAGATGAATATTTCAGATGTGGATGGTGGATGTTTGCAGCTTGTTTCATAGCCAAAATCTGAATTTATTGAAAAATGTTCAGAGTGATTTGTTCACTTGGTTGGGGGGCGGGGCTTTCAGAGTGGCACCATTCACTTAAATGGATTGGGTTCGGCAGGTGAAACATGCATGGAACATGACGAGGGGGTATTTTTCTTGCTTTGGCACCATATCATGTGTACACCCCCGGCCTTGTGGTCAGGGGATGGTAAAAGTGTGGCCCTCCCAACTAGTGGGGTGCTAGTGTGAGTAAGCCCTTAAAGTTGTTCTAGAGGCAGAAGGTTCTTTACCTTAATTCATTCTATTCATTACTGTAAAAAAAAAAAACCTTCTGCATGTAGCTCCCTCTTATACTTACCTGAGCCCAATCTCGATCCAGTGATGTGCATGAGAGCAGAGGCTCTCTCCCTCCTCATTGTCTCAGAGGCAGCAGCGCAAACCATTGGCTCCCGCTGCTGTCAGTCATATCCAGTAAAGGGGGAGCTGGGGGGAATGTGCATACTTACTAACATGTTGGTTCCAGTCTCCAGGACATAGTTAACACCCTCCAAAGTCTGCTTTAGGCCTTGCCTAGTGATTGAATGGTCCCACATGGACCTTCCCACTTAGCAGAGTTGCCCACTCAAACCCCGCCTCTTTTGTGAGGATTTCTCACTCCTGTTTCCTAATCGCCGTCACAAACATTTTATGAAGGGTGACGCCGTGATCTTGGGACCTGGCCTGGTGCAGAACATCATCGGCCCTGATCTTCAATATCTCAGCCAGTTTTGGACAGTTGGCGTCCATCTACATGTCTTGGGAAACAGATGGAAAGGAATTGGCACTGGACAGTCTTTCAAAAAGCTTACTGGCTCTGGTTAGGTGACATGAAACCACGGCCATCTTCCAACGAGAATGGAATGCATCTCAGAACTTATACCAACACAAGGCATTCATTAAGGAGCCCAACACGTTTCACAACACTCTCCCCCCTTCATCAGGGCTCAGTAATGTATTCAAGGGTTTAAATGGACTTTAGTTTGTTTCAGCTGTTTCACTGGCATAATTTTGCCTAGGGATGCAATTTAAATTTTGGCGGCCGAAAAAAAAAAAAAAAAAATGCGAAAGGAAAATATTGCCGAAAATGGGGCGGGACTGCCCTGCCCCTGATGCCACCCATTGTGTGGATGTCATCCTGGCTCGCCCTAGTCCTCCCTCTTCTTCTCCCTCCCCCCCTTTCTCTCTCCCATAGAGCGGCGATCTCCGTGTGTCATGGAGCTGAATTGCACGAGCCGCAGTAACAATGTCTCGCCTCCTATGACAGACAGAACAGTGATCCAAAGGTGGGACATTGAATCAGCGTGACACGATCACGGGGCGGGACATTGTTACTGCAGCCCGGGCAATAAAAATACAGCTCCGTGACACACGGAGATCGCCGCCCTGATCCAGGCACTGGTGAGGCTGCATGGCGAGCACTGGCAGACCTCATCTGACGGGCACTGGTGAGGCCGCATCTGACGGGCACTGGCAGGCCATATCTGACGGGCACTGGTGAGGCTGCATGACGGGGACTGGCAGGCCTCATCTGACGGGCACTGGTGAGGCTGCATGACGGGCACTGGCAGGCCTCATCTGACGGGCACTGGTGAAGCTGCATGACGAGCACTGGCAGGTCATTTTCAGTTTCGGCACCAAAATTTTTATTCGGTGCACGTGCACCCCTAATTCTGCCCCATCTGCTTCCCTGCAAGTAAGTTTTAAGTAGTGGTGCACTGAAACCTAAACTTCAGGATGCACTTGGCCGAAAAATGAAACCAAAATAATTTTTTTTTTTTTTTAGACTTTTTAATTAATAGTTACCGTATTTATCGGCGTATAACACACACTTTTTTTACCCTGAAAATAGAGGGTAAAACCGTGCCTGCGTGTTATACGCCAATATCTGTTTTTTTACCAACAGGGGGTGGGGATCGGGCGATCCGCCCCGGGTGCCACCTATTGGGAGGGTGTCAGGCCGGCCGCCCCGCCTCTCCTGGCCGTGGGACAGCGCTGCCAGTAAACTCTTATGCCCCGTACACACGGTCGGACATTGATCGAACATTCCGACAACAAAATCCTAGGATTTTTTCCGACGGATGTTGGCTCAAACTTGTCTTGCATACACACGGCCACACAAAGTTGTTGGAAAATCCGATCATTCTAAACGCGGTGACATAAAACACGTAAGTCGGGACTATAAACGGGGCAGTAGCCAATAGCTTTCATCTCTTTACTTATTCTGAGCATGCGTGTGCGTCGGATTTGTGTACACACGATCGGAAATTCCGACAACGGATTCTGTTGTCGGAAAATTTTATAGCCTGATCTCAAACTTTGTGTGTCGGAAAATCCGATGGAAAATGTGTGATGGAGCCCACACACGATCGGAATTTCTGACAACAAGGTCCTATCACACATTTTCCGTCGGAAAATCTGACCGTGTGTACAGGGCATTAAAGTGATTGTAAACCCTTACAGACCACTTTCACCTACAACTAAGCCTAGATTAAGGCTTACCTGTAGGTCCAAGAAATATCTCCTAAACCTACACGGTTTAGGAGATATTTGCAAAAAGACAGGCACCGATGTCTACGGCGGGCCGTCTAACGGCGACCATGCCGTTAGTGGCGGCTCCCACACGCGTGCGCGGGAGTGACTGGCCGGAGCCGCGATACCCGGAAGGAAGATGGAAGCTTCGTGGAAGAAAGGACAGCGGTGACATCGCAGGCTCCTGTGTCAGGTAAGTGACACATAATGGGATACTATGCAAAGCATAGTAGCCCATTGTGTTTTACCTTTGCATGGAAACCAAGAGGAAGTAAACCCATCAGAGTTTACTTCCTCCTTTAAGTTCAGAAAACATTACTGCCAGCCCTTTGTCATATATCGCTCCTCCTTTTGTAACTCTCAATGTAAATCTAAGCCTCCGAATCCCTTAATTAACGCTACTCTTGTGGCTGGCCTCCTTCTCCCGCTCCGCCGCCTCCTCGTGTGTAGCTTTTGATTGGAGGAAGAGCGGTCAATGAAAGAGAGGAGAGCAGTCAATGAAAGAGAGGAGAGCAGTCACATGACCGGGTCCATGAGAGAGAGCGGCATTAATGGAGGTATTTAGAAGCTTTGATTTACAATGAGAGTGACACAGGAGGAGCGGTGTATGAGAAGGGGCTGACAGTGTGAAGTTTTCTTAACTTTAGAGTATGCTTGCAGCACTGTATCGGTCCCAGCGCTGGGAGTGCAGGGGGGGGGGGGTTATAATGAAAGGGGGCTGTGTGTCGTACAGGGGGCGGGGGTCTGTACACTGTGCAGTGGATCTGTGCACTGTGCGGGGGGGGGGCGGGGCTGTGTAAAGTGTTTTTTTTTTTTTTTCTTGAAACTTCCCTCTTAAAGTTAAGGTGCGTTTTATACGCTGATAAATACGGTAATTAATTTTGTGTTTTTTAAAAAAAAAAAACACAAGCGAAGCTCAAAAAATGCATCCCTTTAAATTCTATGTATGTCTTCACACTGGTCCCTTGCGCTTTTGTTGCGGTGTAATGCACCTCCCTATTGAAATGCACTTAAAACTTGGCAAAAATGCATAAAAAACGCACCCATGTTGGGGTTTTGATGTAGTTTTTGAGTCACATGACCTATGAAAATCTCGGTAAAATAGTGTGCGTTTTTCGGTGGCCATTATGCGCAACTTTTTTTTTAATCGAGAAAACACCCTATTTTTCGCCAATAATTTTCGGTGGCCAATATATCGGTGCATCCCTAAGTTTAAGATTTATGTGGGATCTGCTTCCCTGAGTCCATTTAATCACTTGCAAACATTACTGAGCCCAGATGAAAAGGAGTTTTAGGGACATGTCTTGTCCCTAAAAAACGCGCTGGCTGTTTGTGACTCATTAACTCCAGCGCTATATATTGCATACTTACATTGGGCCAGCTGGGCTCAATGTAAGTTGGCATACATTATGTGATACCTGAATGCCATCTGTGTCAGTTGTAAATCAATGTAGTACCCCAAGCTACTGCAGTGATGGCTGTGATCATCTGGGTGCCCAATTGCTGCCATTATACGTAGTAACCACAGGGGGTTGCTTAGAAACACATTTTGACAGGTTTTTTTTTTGTAGGAAACGTAATATTACCTTTCATATTCCTCGTTTCTTCCACGCATTCCTCCTCTAGAAGATCCATGTCTGCCTGAACCTCCAGACCCTCCAAAAGAGCCAGACCCCTTTCCTAGACCAGACAGAAAGTTTCCTTGTCCTCGACCTCCCAATATGCCAGCCCCCTTTCCTAGACAAGGCAGCAAGTTTTGTAGTCCTCCACCTCCCGATGAGCCAAACCTCTTTCCTTGACCTGATGGTTGGTTTTGTTGTCTTCCACCTCCCGATGAGCCAAACCTCTTTCCTTGACCTGATGGTTGGTATTGTTGTCTTCCACCTCCTGATGAGCCAAACCTCTTTCCTTGACCTGATGGTTGGTTTTGTTGTCTTCCACCTCCCGATGAGCCACATCTCTTTCCTTGACAAGACTGTTGGTTTTGTTGTCTTCTTCCTCCTGATGAACCGCTTCTCTTTCCTTGACAAGACGGTCGACTTTCTCTTCCAGACATTTCTCTGTTCCCAGTAAGTCTGTTTTGCAGATTTCCTAATGGCAGCCCAAACATGCTGCCGAGACCTCCAAGCAGTTTGAGCAGACCATTTCCTGAATCACCAGCTTCACCATCCCCGAAGCCTTGAGATAAACCAAACATCTGGCCTAGTCCTGCGAGCTTACTGAACATATGTTGCGGTGATATGCCATGCTCTTCAGCCAGGCCTAAAAGCTGACTTTCTAATTCTTCTGGCAATAGGCCTAATTTCTGGGCAAAGCCTGAGAGTAGATTTTGCAGTCCATGTTCAATACCATTATTTTCAAATCTTCTATGCGTCTTAGGCATTTTATCACTGGTTTCGGACATCTGAGAGTCTCCTGAGGAACCTTAAGGATGGTGAGAAACTGTTGTCATTTAAGTACATATAGAATAACTGAAATATATATTATAAGGCCAAAAGTTTGTGGAGATCTGATGGTCTATGTGAGCTTTTTCAACATCCCATTCAAATTCCATGGGTGTTAATATAAAGTAGCCTCCACTTTTCTGAGAAGACTTTCTACTTAAAGTGGTTGTAAACCCTTACATATACCCAGTGAAGTGATTGACCTTAGGTGATACACAGAGATGAAACAAATCTTCCTTCATTAGTTGTATCTGTTTATCTTCAGCTGTCTTTGCCCCATATCCATTCAAAGTAGGGGGCGGAGAGCTCTGAGAGCTGATTGGAAGGAAGAGACATGCCCCCATTCACACAGCACATAGGAACAGAGCTGAGGCTGTCAATCAGCTGGACCTCCCTCCCCATCACCATTTTTCTTTTGGTGTCAGGAAAATTCATCAGAAGTGACTCATGCAGATAGCAGAGGAACGGGGAAGTGGACAGTTACGTAGTGTTCTGGACTAAGACAAGTACATACTATAGAGGGATATGCTGTGTTCATATTTCATGTCTGAGGTTTACAATCACTTTAAGTTCTTCCCCACCAAACTGGTCAAACCCAAGTTTTTTTTTTTTTTTTTTTTGTTTTTTTGGAGCTGGCTTTGTGCACAGGGTCACAGTCGTGCAGGCACAGCAGAATAGGATCTTCCCCGAACTATTCCCACAAGGTTGGAAGCACATACAGTGGGGTCGGAAAGTATTCAGACCCCCTTACATTTTTCACTCTTTGTTATATTGCAGCCATTTGCTAAAATCATTTAAGTTCATTTTTTTTCCTCATTAATGTACACACAGCACCCCATATTGACAGAAAAACACAGAATTGTTGACATTCTTGCAGATTTATTAAAAAAGAAAAACTGAAATATCACATGGTCTTAAGTATTCAGACCCTTTGCTGTGACACTCATATATTTAACTCAGGTGCTGTCCATTTCTTCTGATCATCCTTGAGATGGTTCTACATCTTCATTTGAGTCCAGCTGTGTTTGATTATACTGATTGGACTTGCTTAGGAAAGCCACACACCTGTCTATATAAGACCTTACAACTCACAGTGCATGTCAGAGCAAATGAGAATCATGAGGTCAAAGGAACTGCCTGAAGAGCTCAGAGACAGAATTGTGGCAAGGCACAGATCTGGCCAAGGTTACCAAAAAATTTCTGCTGCACTTAAGGTTCCTAAGAGCACAGTGGCCTCCATAATCCTTAAATGGAAGACGTTTGGGACGACCAGAACCCTTCCTAGAGCTGGCCGTCCGGCCAAACTAAGCTATCGGGGGAGAGGAGCCTTGGTGAGAGAGGTAAAGAAGAACCCAAAGATCACTGTGGCTGAGCTCCAGAGATTCAGTCAGGAAATGGGAGAAAGTTATAGAAAGTCAAGCATCACTGCAGCCCTCCACCAGTCAGGGCTTTTTGGCAGAGTGGCCCGACGGAAGCCTCTCCTTAGTGCAAGACACATGAAAGCCCGCATGGAGTTTGCTAAAAAAAACACCTGAAGGACTCCAAGATGATGAGAAATAAGATTCTCTGGTCTGATGAGACCAATATAGAACTTTTTGGCCTTAATTCTAAGCAGTATGTGTGGAGAAAACCAGGCACTGCTCATCACCTGTCCAATACAGTCCCAACAGTGAAGCATGGTGGTGGCAGCGTCATGCTGTGGGGGTGTTTTTCAGCTGCAGGGACAGGACGACTGGTTGCAATCGAGGAAAAGATGAATGCGGCCAAGTACAGGGATATCCTGGACAAAAACCTCCAGACTGCTCAGGACCTCAGACTGGACCGAAGGTTTATCTTCCAACAAGACAATTACCCTAAGCACACAGCTAAAATAACGAAGGAGTGGCTTCACAACAACTCCGTGACTGTTCTTGAATGGCCCAGCCAGAGCCCTGACTTAAACCCAATTGAGCATCTCTGGAGAGACCTAAAAATGGCTGTCCACCAACGTTTACTATCCAACCTGACAGAATTGAGGAGGATCTGCAAGGAGGAATGGCAGAGGATCCCCAAATCCAGGTATGAAAAACTTGTTGCATCTTTCCCAAAAAGACTCATGGCTGTATTAGATCAAAAGGGGCTTCTACTAAATACTGAGCAAAGGGTCTGAATACTTAGGACCATGTGATATTTCAGTTTTTCTTTTTTTAAAAATCTGCAAAAATGTCAACAATTCTGTGTCTTTCTGTCAATATGGGGTGCTGTGTGTACATTAATGAGGAAAAAAATGAACCTAAATGATTTTAGCAAATGGCTGCAATATAACAAAGAGTGAAAAATTTAAGGGGGTCTGAATACTTTCAATCCCCACTGTAGTTTTCTAAAAATGTCTTTGTATGCTATTGTAATAACAGTACCCATCGATGGAAATACCCAGAATCCATAATCTGTAGGGGTGTCCATGTCCACATACTTTTGGCCATATGGTAGGTGTGGTGGTAAGGTGTGCTACAGTCTCTTTGACTATACTTATCAATTTATCTCTACAATATTATTATAGAAGACCAGAAGTTTCTATGTGAACCATTGCCCTGAAATTCTGTAACGTACTTTACGAAGGCTAGAAGAAATTGTACCTAGTGTTGGAAAAATGGACACCAGATGATGACTTAATGTTTATCTAAAGCCAAAACTTTTTTTTTTTCTTTTGGATATAGAAAGAGAGAGTTAGAACCCTTGTTGGGTCTTTTCCCCTCTGTTGCTGTGATTTCCCTCCATTTGTCCTGGAGACAGAATAGGAAAAGAGGGTAACTCTCCTGTTATCTGTCACTTTCAAAAGTGTGCCCATTGGATGATACCCCCCAAAGGTGGCTTCACAGCGCCCCAGTGTGGTCCTACTGCGCTTAGGGCAGTTTTTGTGGTGGTTAGCTGTGCTTTCCCAGTGACTTTCAGATTTACCTCCAAACTAAATGGTGGAAAGTTCAAAACTAATCTTCGTATTATTTTACTGAAAGGGTAGCTGATGTTTGGAATAAACTCTTAGCAGAGGTAGTGCAGTAAATGACTTCAAACATGCTTGGAACAATCCTAGATCTCAACTCAGAGAAAAAAAGTAAAAACAAAAAAAATAACCACACAAGGAAAAAAAGAAAAAATTACTAAACATGTATAAAAAAACCACACAAAAAAAACAAAAATTGGGCAGACTCATTGGACTACTCAGTCTTTTTTCTGCCATCACTTTTCTATGCTGCTAGGTTTTTTGGCTCCAGTCTATACTGGCCCTAGTAAATGTATGTATGCATGTGAGATGGAGACATAAAGCTGGCCATGGATGGATCAAAATTTGGCTGGTTCAGCAGGAACCGGACGGATTTGGATCCATCTATGGCCATTCATGAGAAGTCATTCTATTGATTGGCTTTTCATGCACAGGCTTGCTGGAAAATGTTCAGTTGATCGGCGCATGCAGCCAATGGGTTACCGAAAGGCAGACTTGATGGACCATTCAGTCTTTTTCCTGCCATCGCTTTTCTGTGTTTCTTTGACTTCCATGAGGTCCTCCCGAGGTTTTGGAATGATTTTAGAAAGCGCACTAAACGATGCAGCATGCAGGAGTTTTGGTGTGCTTTCTGAAACCACGTAAAAACCACAGGACCTCAAAGAAGTCTATAGGAAAGCAAAGCTAACCTGTACGAAAAGCACGGGTTAGCTGTGCTTTAGCAAAATCACAGCGGGCAATGTGAAGCTGCCCCAATTTTTCTCTTTCGTTCATTGATAGACGCAGCGCTCCATTATTCAGAACCATAGGGTTATATCGTCCACTACAGGAGTAGGACACTAGGCAGAAAAAAGACTTGGCTACGCCTATGGGCAGTCCTAGATGATATACATCTCCTCTCTGCTATAGGCCTCCAGTTTTTTTTCTGCCTAGTCAGGAGTAAGGACCTAGTTCCCTGCTGGGATCTCTGGTCCTGGCAATTTTTTGTTTTTGCTTTTGCAGCTACTTTTTTTTCTCTTGGATTTTTCCCTGTGAGATCTACAATCAACTACCGGACTGAGCGACGGGCTGGATCCAGTGATCTCCCCAGTCTGGTCACCGAGCGCGTGCGGACCGCAGTTATGCGCTAGGTCGGCTGCAACATAGCCCCACTGGACGGGGGCTGGCCCTGCGTGTTAAACGTCTCGCGAGGTCGCATACGACCGGTTCTCGGCCTGTGTCGCAGCGTTTCTCATGGCCAACAGCCCCCCGCTTCGCTGGCGAGGAGAATTCGTCTGGGAGAGTTACCCGCACATTTGTTGGAGTGGTAAGTAAGGGGCCCCTCCTCTCCTTCTCTGGAGTGGTGTGGGGCGTGGGTACTCCCTGGGGTGGTCGGTCCCTCCTGGGGTTCACCTCCACATCCCCCCTCCTTCCCCGGGTGGGGCCCAGGCCTCTGGCTTAGGTGCTTCGGACACTCTATCCACCCCCCCTCCTCCCAGGGTTGTCACTATGGGGGGGTACACCTTGGCACCTGATGGTTGGGTGGGTGACCAGGCATCCGCAGACCCGCACCCCCTGCGGTGGCCCTTCACTAATTTAGGCCGCGGCTTTGCGGCCTAACATGCACTCGCGACGGGCGGGCGAAAATTTTGGCCGCAGCGATGTGTGGGGCGGCCCTGCAGCAGGCAGTGGAGGTCGCTGCTTTCTGTTGAGGGCATCCGCCCTCCTTCCTCGGCTCTAGCCCGGTCCGATCCCCCCTGCGGACCTCTGCACTCGTGGCGGGCGGCCAAAAATTTAGGCCGCAGCCTGCTAGTCTGCACGGCCACGCCGGATGCCTTCATCCAGAGGGACGGCGCTGTGGGGGCTCTGAGGGCCACCACCCCCTTTGGGGGGGTTATTTAAGTAGGCCCTCCGTAGGCGCCCCCTGGGAGGGGCCTTAGTAGATGCCCCCCTCCATGAGGGCCCTAGTGGATGCCCCCTGTGAGGGGCCTCAGCCAGTGACCCTTGTGAAGGGCCCAGTGGTGCCCCCTGTGCGAGGTCTCAGCCAGTGCCCCCTGTGCGGGGTGTTCGTAGGCTCCCCTTCTGCGGGGTCTCAGCCAGTGCCCCTGTTAGGGGTCCAATGGTGCCCCCTGTGCGGGGTATCAGGCGCCCCAGTGCGGGGTCTCAGCCGGTGCTTCTTGTGAGGAGCCTGGGTCAGCGCCCCCCGTGTGGGGCCTCGGTGAGGCCCCTTGCGGGGCCTAAGGCGCCGAAGGTCTCAGTCAGCGCCCCCCCCTGTGTTCTTTGCGTTTTCACTGGTGGCGCTTGGCCATAAATGCTAGTAAATAGCCCCCTCCCCTGCCTCATCAGTCTCGATCCTATGTCTGGTTCTGCCGTCGTGGATGTGGCCCACCTTGCGGGGTTGGTGGCCACACTCCCTGTCCTGTCAGTTATTGAGGTTGATGCTCCACAACTGCAGTGGCGCACAAGAAGGTGCTGCTTGTCTCCCTTATTACATCTGTGTGGGAAACTTTAAAGATGGGGGATGCAGCTGTGGCTGCAGCGGAGGTGCCGGTCCCCTTGGCACCCATAAACTGTCTTGCACGGCAAAAGTTTTCCCTTCTCCCTCCTATTTTGGAATAATTGTTTGTAAAGACTGGGAGTGTCCAAAGCGTCCTTTTGTGGTTCCAAAGACGCTTTGCTGTGAGGTACCCCTTTTGTGGGGTCCCTCCTTAAAGAGTGGACTGTTCCACCAGTAGTGGATCCCCCTGTCTCTAGGTTGCGCAAGGTGACCATGGTAGAGGAGTCTTCGGCTTTTAAGGATCCAGCTGATGTACCTGTAGGGGGAGCATATTCCCACTGCTTTCGCTGAGTTTGACGGGCAAGTTGGTCTGTGGGCTGCAGTTTGTATGCGATGCCTCTTGGTTGCTAAGCTCTCTGTTTCTTCAATGGTGCTTAGACATGTATTGGGGCTTAAGTGTTGGTCTGCGGACTGGGCTTCTAAAAAAGCTCTGACTGGGTTACAATTTCAAGGCAATTGTCTTTTTGGGGCTACCCTGGATGACATAGTTACGAGTCTCACAGGAGGGAAGTGTAAATGTCTTCCACAGTCTGAAATGTGGGGGGGAAAGGGCCTCGTAGCGGATGCGGTCCTTCTTCTCAGCACGCAATGGACCTGGTCTGGTGAGCCGAGAGCGGGGCTCCCTAGACCCACGGACAAGGCCCCTTCAGCATGAAGGCGCGCCCTCACCCATGTCCCAGTATTCTGGCCTTGAACCCCGAAAAAGGTTTTTTCCTTCCAATTGGCGTCTGTCACCCATACTGTTGGCAGTTCTCCTTGGGCTGTGCAAGCCCTGTTGCTTCAGGGTGTGCTTGTCCCGGTTCCAGTGGGTACAGAATAAAGCCCATCCGCACGGTGGTGGCGTCCCTTCATCATGGGGACTTTCCACTCCAATACGTGCCCAACACCAACACTTCCTCCATTTTACTGTGGTAAAAGAGCATTTTCAGCTTGCGGTGTTGCCTTTTGGTCTTGCCTCCACCCCTTGCGTACTCACAAAGGTGTTGGCCCCAGTTCTGGCGTGGTTACGTAAGCGGGGGGATTGCGGTCCTGAGCTGCTTGGATGATCTTCTGCAAGCAGAGTCCTCGGCTACCCTCAGTGGCGACGTAGCTCGCTTTACAGACCTCAGTTTTCAGTTGGCTTCTATACTACCTGAAGTCTGCTCTGGCTCCTTCCAGAAAATTGGATTATCTGGGTCTGACTCTGGTTTCATCTCTGGCCAGAGTGTTTCTCTGGACAAACTCCAGAAGTTGCATGCTGCGTTTCAACTACTGTTGTCTCGCAGGTGGGCCTCCCTGCGGTCCTGCAGGTGGGTGCTGGGTCTGATGGTATCTACCTTCAAGGCGGTTCCATTTGCGCAATTCCATACAAGCTCCTTTCAAGTGAGATCCTGGCGTAAAGTCAGGTTCGGGTGAAACCAGAAAACCGGGGGTCCCTAGTCTGGTGGCTTCGCGCTCTGGGATTTCGGCAGGGCACATCCTTTCTCCCCTTGTATTGGACAGTGGTCCTCACCAATGCCAGTTGGTCTGGGTGGGGAGGTGTCCTGGGACTGGGTTCTGCTCAGGGTCGTTGGACACTGCAGGAATCCAGACTGCCGATCGATATCCTGGGACTTTGAGCGATCAGACTATTTATGGATTTGGGGGCTCCGGGTACAGATCCAGTCGGATGATGCCACGGCGGTAGTCTATGTCCATCACCAGGGCGGAACGAAGAGTGTGTTGGAGGCCCTGACAGTAGCCAGAATCCTTTGGTGGGCAGAAGGCCTTGTTCCGGCCCCCTCCGCCATATGCATTCTAGGAGTGGAAAAATGGCAAAAATGTCAGGCGGTTGCTTCCGTCGGCTAATGTTTGGTCCACGGGGTGGTCCCTTCACCAGGACATGTTTCATCGAATATGTCTCCGATAGGGCACTCTCGAGGTAGACCTGTTGGCATCCCGGCTTAACAGAACGGTACTGAGGTTTCTGGCAAAGTCATGGGCTCCTCTGGTGGGCACTGCAGACGCTCTGTATCACCTAGATACATAGATGTAGCCAGATCTTCCGGTATAGTCGAATCTACGCCTCTCCTCCTCTCAAGATTGTGCTGCGGCTTTTGCGCAGGATCGAGGCCGAAGGGATTCCGGTCACTCTAGTAGGCCCGGATGGTCTTGTCGGTCTTGGTATGCCGACCTGGTGCGCTTGGTCGCTGATGTCCCTTGGCGACTGCCTCTCAGGGAGGTTCTACTGTCCCAAGGGCCGATCTTCCATCCCGCTTCAGTCGCTGGTTTTTGAAGGCCTGGCTGTTATGAGCCAGGTGCTGAAGTTATGACGCTGCTGAAGACTAGGAAGCCTTCCTCTGGGAAGATTTACCGCCAGACATGGATAGCATACATAACCTGGTGTGAGGCGCTTGCCATTTACCCTCGTTCTTTGTCGGTGGCTCAGATTTCGACCTTCCTTCACGGGGGGTTGAGCAGAACTTGGCCTTGAGTACCATCAAGGGCCAGGTGTCAGCCTTGGCAGTTTTCTTCGGTGTCCCCTGATCTTGCACTCTCTGGTGCGTACTCTTAATCAAGGGGTTCGACATCTGCCTCCACCGGTACGGCCACTTCTACCGCCGTGGGATCTACTCTTGGTGCATTCTGTGTTACAGGAGCCTCCCTTTGAAAATATTCGGGAGGTTCTTCTGCTTGCTCTGTCCCAGAAAGTGGCTTTTTTGGTTGCCATCACCTCTGCTCGCAGAGTGTCGGAACTGTAGGCATCACCATGTCATACTCCCTACCTGGTGATCCACAAAGATGACGTGGTTCTTCACCCTTGTCCGTGGTTCCCTCCTCTGATTCCTTTTGATTAAGGACGTTGTATTGCCTTCCCTGTGTCCCAGGTCAAAATGTCCTAAGTGATTTACCTTTACATGCCCTGGATGTGTGTGGGCGATTGGGGTGTATTTGGCAGTCGCAGGGCTTTTTCGGAAATCGGACTCACTGTTTGTGATCACGAACGGGCCAAAAAGGGGGCTGTCTGCTTCTTCTGCGACCTTTCTAGATGGCTCAGACAGACGATGACTCTGGTCTATTCTATCAGGAGTTGGGTTCCTCCTTTCCCTGTTACGGCGCATTCTACTTGGCTGCTGATTGCTTCTTGGGCCTTCCATCATCAGGCATCAGATGTTCTGGTTTGCAAGGCGGCCACTTGTTTGTCGGTGTACACTTTCACAAAATCTACAACGTGGCAAGGTGTTGCATGCTGCTGTTTAGAGGGTCTATTCCCTCCCTGAATGTATATTGTTTAGGTTGGGCTCCAGTTTGTTTCTGTGTTGAGCTCCTGTTACCTGGTTGGCTCTTGTGTCAGCCTTGGGATTTTTCGTTGTCCCACCCCTCATGTTTGGCACTGCTTTGGAACGTCCCTATGGTTCTGAATAATGGAGCGCTGTGTCTGTCAATGAACGAAAAAGAAGATGGGTTTTTTGACTTGCTGTATAATCCAATGCTCTGAGTTCATTGACAGACACAGCACCCACCCCTCTAAGGAGTTTTGATGCTTCTGACACTGCTTGTTACAAAACCGAAGGCCTATAGCAGAGAGGGGGTGTATATCACCTAGGACTGCCCATAGGCATAGCCAAGTCTTTTTTCTGCCTAGTGTCCTACTCCTGTAGAGGGCGATATAACCCTATGGTTCTGAATAATGGCGCACTGTGTCTGTCAATTTACTCAGAGAAATGGATTTTACGGTAAGTCAAAAATCCCATTTTTGTTCTGGTAACTGTTTTAAATTCCTCATCACTTTCTATCCTTGTGAGAATGGTGACCAAGCCCGGGTGAAACTCCCCAGCTTTAGACACATATAACAATGAAAACCTGAAAAAAGTGGCTCAGCATGCTCCATTGAACATTGCTGCTCAGGGAAAAATATTGATTAGAGCATTGTTCAGTGGTATGTGGTTTTTGTGGGAGGGTTGAAATCCGATTCTCCTGGTGCTACAGTGATGAGGTTTCTGACAGCATCTAGGGAACCTGTGGAGGGGGGGGGGCTGAGGTCCCTGGACGTGGTTGGGGGGTGTCAAGGAGGCTGGGGACTTTGCAGGGGCACTGAGGGAGACCGGAGGGTGCTGCATGAGCAGGGGGACTCTGTGGGAGGTTGAAGGGCACTAGGGAGGGCTGGAGGTTCTTTAGGAGGATGGGTGGGGAGCACTGCAGGGACTGGGTAGCACTGTGGTCCACTATGGGGAGGCACTGTGGGAGGTTGGAGGGCACTAAAAGGGCATTGTGGTCGACTCAGGGAGGTTGGAGGGCCCTGTGGGGCTAAGGGGTGTTGTGATCCACTATGGGAGGTACTGTGGGGGGTAGAGGGCACTGTAGGGGCTAAGGGGCACTGTGGTTCTCTATGGGAGGTTGGGAGGCGCTGTGGGGGCTAAGGGGTGTTGCAGTCCACAATGAAAGGTTGGGAGGCAGTGTGGGAGGTTAGAGGGCACTGTGGTGGCTAATGGGCATTGTGGTCCACTATGGAAGGTTGGGAGGCACTGTGGGAGGTTGGAGGGCACTGTGGGGGCTAAGGGGCATTGTGGTCCACTATGAAAGGTTGAGAGGCGCTGTGGGGGCTAGGGGCATTGTGGTCCACTATGGAAGGTTGTTAGGCACTGTGGGAGGTTGGAGGGCACTGTAGGGGCTAAGGGGCATTGTGGTCCTCTATGGGAGGTTGAGAGGCGCTGTGGGGGGCTAAGGGGTGTTGCGGTCCACTATGAAAGGTTGGGAGGTTAGAGTGCCCTGTGGTGCACTGTGGAGGGTTGGAGGACACTGTGGGGGCTAAGGGGCATTGTGGTCCACTATGGAAGGTTGGGAGGCAATATGAGTGGTTAGGGAATCTGCAGCTGGCTGGAGGCCCGGTGGGAAGGAGGCCTTGGCCCAGTGGTTGAGAGTCTACTTTACTGTAGATGATCTCACACTGCAGATACACAGCTATGAGTCTTATGGCACAGGGGTTCTCAGGCACACACGAAGCGCGCTACAGGTTTTCAGGAGGAATTCAAGACAAAAGGTACATGTTTTTTTCGGGCCACAATTTACATTTCTCTAAGACAGAAAATCTTTATTCCTAAGAGTTCAGATCCACGTTTAAAAAGGAATGCATTGTCTGGGGGGAAAACGCTACATGAAAAGTTTCGGCTAAAGCCGGGCTATAAAGTAGATATCTACTATTTATCATAGCTGCATGTCCACTGTTCCCACCACTGGGGATACGTTTTTGGCAGCCCAACTTTGTAAGGCACACCGCTGAAAATTTTTGGTTGAAGTTGGACTTGGAGCTCATATTTTAAGCTATTATTAAAATATTTAAGTTAAAGTAATTTTGTCATGAAGTACCGTATATACTCGAGTATAAGTCGTTCCGAGTATAAGTCGAGGCCCTAATTTACACAAAAAAATGGAAAAACGTATTGATCCGAGTATAAGACGAGGGAGAGAAATGCACAGCTACTGTAAGTGGAAAAGAGGGTCAACAATGCCCATTTGCAGCCTCACTGTGCCCATTTGCAGCCATAGGTCCCCCGAACTTCACACTTGGTAGTTAAGGGTTCCTAGATGCCCCCCTAGCTGGACACAGTTGACCGACTTTGGGGCCCCGTATCTCGGGGCCACTTAGTGCTAGGAACCCCGAATTTGGTGTGCAAACCCAGTGGAACTAGTACAATAAAATATCCAAAGCTGGGATTTCTAGAACCAAGTGGCCCCGAGATACAGGACCCCAAAAATCGGTTCAGAAAATGTCAAGCACTTTTCTGCAGCAGAGAATGACATTTTCCGAACCGATTTTGGGGCCCCGTATCTCAGGGCCACTTAGTGCTAGGAACTCCAGCTTTGGATATGTTATGGAACCAGGTCCACTGGGTTTGCACACCAAATTTGGGGTTTCTAGCATCAAGTGGCCCTGAGATACGGGGCCCCAAAGTCGGTTCGGAAAATGAAATTTTTTGCTGCAGAAAAGTGCTTGACTCGAGTATAAGTCGAGGGGGGCACTTTCAGCACAAAAAAGGTGCTGAAAAATTCGACTTATACTCGAGTATATACGGTAACTTTCATCATGGAACCATATTTCCAGTAGTAGAACAAATTTCTTCTTCATTACAATTGCTCCTCTGTAACATAAACGTTCCTCATCTGGCATTTGCTACTTTAATCTTGATGCTTACAATTTTAATTTAATTTTGCAATCCAAATCTTACCTTCATCATCATCATCCTCATCATCCCCCGTGTTCTGTCGCCGAATTGCATAGTTTTCGGTCAAATGTAGATCCACAGCCAGTAACAAAGCACAGAACAACACGCCCTTCATCATAAACCGGTGTCTGGTAGTCGTTCTAGGAGAACACAAGGTTTAGCTGATGATGCTGTTTCTAGTTGCAAACTTGTCAATTAAGCGGTATTAAAACCCAAAATAAAACATTTATTATATTGCAGCTTACCAATTCTTAGATGTGATGGCTGCATTGTTTTTTTTTTTTTTGTTTTTTTTTTTTTTGTTTTTGTTTTTTTTTTAGGCTTTTTACTATTCATTTTACCAGTAAGTCTGTTTTTTCGAAAGAGCGAGCTCTCTTGCAGACAAATCAGTGTCAGAGATGAGGCAAGCCATTTACCACCGACAGGGGTGCTTGCAGTGATCAACTTTTAATTATTTATGTAAAACCTTTATCTCAAAAGCAAACAAACTGCCAATCACAGCACAGAGATCTATGTGTTGGTGAACACAACACGCGGACTCTGGCTGGATTTCTCCCTCCTTTCGGTTACCATTCAGAACTGAAATCAAGGAGAGACCCAGCCAGTTGATCCGTGAGTAAAAGCAGCACACATACACTCTCTCTTAGGCCCCTTTCACATGGGGCGGACTCCGTAAAGCGTATCCTTCTCCTCAGCAAGGGATCTCTCCACGGATCCCTGCTGAGCAGGCACATGACAGGTCCGAGTCTGCTCTGCTATGCAGAGCGGACATGGACACAGCCTGCTGTTCTCTATGGGGCAGTCATTTGAAAATGGACCGCCTGTCATCCGATCCGATCCCCCATCCATCAGAGACCAGAGGCTCTAATATATACTAGGGTTGCACTGATACTAGTATCGGTGCCGATACCGAGTACTTGCACAAGTATTGTACTCATGCAAATGCACCGATATCTGATATACTTTCAGGCTCGGCTCTTTGAGCTGTCAGTGGGTCTCCCCTGTGTTAAAAAAGTCCGGTAATTGGAGCTGTCAAAAAAAAAAAAAAACAGCCAGCAATGTTTATTAACAACATTGGAAACACTAAAATTAAAAGAAACACTGTTTCTTTTTCTATCTTTCTGTTTCTTCATCTGCAGATCAAAGAGATGAACAAATGTTCCTCTGTTTAACTCCTTATTAACCCTCAATTTTACTCTAATCAGCCTTAATTATCTCCCTATTCTCCTCCATTTAGTTTTTTTTTTTTTTGTTCACGTCTATTTTATAAACGATAAACAATGAGAACTTTTTTTTTTTTGCTTTGTTAGTGAATATTTTTACACATATATATATTAACATATATTTATACACATTTCACATTAAAAAAGCGCAAAATTAAAAAAAAAATCTATTTAATTTGTAAATAACTTTTCAATGCTTTGTACCATTGCTGACAGCTGAAGTGAAAACAAAACAGTTGCGGTAGGTATCTGTAATTGGTAATCAGCGAGTACTAAAACTAAAAAAAAAAGTATTGGTAATGGTAATGGTATCGGTGCATCCCTAATATATACCATATTAGAACAGAAAAAGGTGGGACTTTACATGCACCATGCAGGGTCTAATGAACACACAAACCATGAAAATTTGTACAAAAAGATAAACAAAATTTTATTCTACATATATACTCATAAAAGACTAAAAATAGTTACACTAAGTTTTCCAGGGTATTGTTAACGCAGCTGGAAAATCCGTATAGATGGCCTACGCGTTTCGCGGAACAGTCGCACTTCATCAGGACCTCAGAATACAGCACAAATTATCTATACACTGTAAAGAGTTTCTGACTGGCCTGATGGAGATAAAGCCTGGGGAACCCGTGGAGATTGGCTCCGCACCCCCCCCTCCCCGACAGAGAAAAACACTCCTGTATGTTAATGACACTTTCAATAAAGGAAACTGGGTTGGCAGGAAACCTGTGTCTCCGTATGGATGGTCGACCATCTACACGGAGACACAGGTGATGCCAATGGATCTATCCTGACAGGTTGGCAGTCCAGATCAACCTTGAAACAACTCTACTCATGATTTGAGGCGTTTTGTTTGATACTCGGGATCTCCAATAGACATTTCCTGCCACAGATTAGAAAAACACTGGCTAGGCACACATTTAACCCTTTGATCGCCCCGGATGTTAACCCCCTTCCCAGCCAATGTCATTTGTACAGTGAAAGTGCATATTTTTTAGCACTGATCACTTTATTGGATTCCGAAAAAAGTGTCTGTGCCTGATTGTCCACCGCAATATATCGCAGTCCCCAGTATAAGTCATTGATTACCGCCATTGCTAGTAAAAAAATGGGATCTTACCAAAAATATGTCGCAGAATACATATTGTCGAAGAAATAACATTTTTTTTTTTTTTTGTTATTTTACTTTGTTTTTTTTTTTTTTATATGTGTTTTATAGCAGAAATTAAAAAATATTATTATTTTTTTTTTTTCAAAATTGTTGGCCTATTTTTTGGTTTATAGCGCAAAAAATAAACGCAAAGATGATCAAATACCACCAATAGAAAGCTCTATTTGTGGCAAAAAGGACATCAATTTTATTTGGATACATCGGCGCACGGCCGCGCAATTGTCAGTTAAAATAACGCAGTGCCGTGTCGCAATACGAGCTATTTTTTTTTTTTTAAAGTCCTAACTCGCTTCACGAGCGTTGTCTCGCAAGACGAGCAGGATTCAAGCCGCTGGGGTGTGCAGTACCGCATTTGGCCAGAGGTGCGGGGGCGCCAGTGACACTCGGAAACACTCCGTTCTCCGAGTGTCTCTGGCGCCCCCCGCACCTCTGGCCACGTGCGGTACTGCATAGACCAGCAATGGCTGTGGATCGGATTATCTGAGTTTCCATTCTTTCCTATGGGGAAACTCGCTTTGATATACGAGAGCTTTGGATTACAAGCATTCTTCTGGAATGAATTATGCTCGTAATCCAAGGTATTACTTTTATTAGAAAAAAAAAAACGAATGCAGCCACTCAATCCAATGACGGGTAACCGTCAGTATTAAATTTTTTGTTCTTGGGTTTGGATAAATTTTTTAAAAGATTGTTAAAAATCTTCTATACCCTTATAGGATATTGTTTGGTGATTGTAAGTTTTGCAGCAGCCTACCTTGTTTTGTAGCTGTCCCGTCAGGAAAGTGGACTTGCTGATCCGCTTGTTTTCTGTAAATGCTGGATGGTCAGAATCCCTTTATAATTTATAATGCTACCAGCGTGGAGGCCAAGCAGTATAAATATAGTTTTATTTTGTTTTGTTTTTTCTATTGTTACTGTTTGTTTTTTTATGTTATTGGAATTTTTTATACGTGTTATATTTATATACAGATTATTTCTCCAGCCCGAAATGTCATGAGATAAATATAAGGTATTCACTTACCTTTTATCTGATTTCGGAGCCGTGCTACAAGTAGCTGGGTGTGTAAATAACTTATCAAGATCAGAATGTTAGAAGTTCCATAGAAAGGTCCAGTAAGTCTCCATTACATGGGATATTAAGTCAAAAAAATTAGGCCAATGCATTTCGGGGGCCAGAAAGACCCCCCTTTATCAGGGCTCAAATTTTATTTGGAAATAGAGTGAATAGTGGACAGAAAGCTTCTATTTTATATGACCGGTGTGATGGTGATCTGGGTCACCGGTAAGGCAGCCAGACCGGAAAACCCATATCACCAAAATTAGGCCAATGTGCTCCGGGGCCAGAAATCCCCCTTATCAATATAAAATGATACGCCTATCCTTTCATATGGCTGCTCATTGTCCAGTATTCCCTCTATTTACAAACAGAATCTGAGCCCTGATAAAGGGGTATTTCTGACCCCCCGAAAGGCATGGGCCTCATTTTGGTGCTAGGGGTCCCGGTCTGGCTGCTTTATTGGTGACCCATATCACCACAATGCCCATCATATTAAATGGAAGGTTTCTGCCCAGTATTCACTCTATTCCCAAATATAATTTGAGCCCTGAAGGGGGGATTTCTGCCCCCCCCCCCCCCAAAAGTGTGGGCCTCAGTTTGGTGATATGGGTTGCCGGTCTGGCTACCTTACTTGTGACCTGATATCACCACGATTTTAATTGCAGCTTTATTGTCCAGTTATTGTCCAGTTATAACCAGAATCCAGTCCCTGATAAAGGGGGGTTTCTGAACTCCGAAGTTCATTGGCCTAATTCCTCGAACTACACTGGGGACCTTCCAGGTTTCTAATTTCTTCCTCCTCCTCCTCCTCCTCCTCCTCCTCCTCCTCCTCCTCCTCCTCCTCCTCCTCCTCCTCCTCCTCCCTCCTCCCTCCTCCCTCCTCCCTCCTCCCTCCTCCCTCCTCCCTCCTCCCTCCTCCCTCCTCGTCCTGTTCCTCCGTCCTCCTCGTCCTCCTCGTCCTCCTCGTCCTCCTCGTCCTCCTCGTCCTCCTCCCTCCTCCTCTTCCTCCTCCCTCCTCCCTCCTCCTTCCTCCTCTTCCTCCTCTTCTTCCTCCTCCTCCTCCTCCTCCTCCTCCTCCTCCCTCCTCCCTCCTCCCTCCTCGTCCTGTTCCTCCCTCCTCCCTCCTCGTCCTGTTCCTCCCTCCTCTTCCTCCTCTTCCTCCTCTTCCTCCTCTTCCTCCTCTTCCTCCTCTTCCTCCTCTTCCTCCTCTTCCTCCTCTTCCTCCTCTTCCTCCTCCTCCCTCCTCTTCCTCCTCTTCCTCCTCTTCCTCCTCCTCTTCCTCCTCTTCCTCCTCTTCCTCCTCTTCCTCCTCTTCCTCCTCTTCCTCCTCCTCCCTCCTCCTCCTCCTCTTCCTCCTCCTCCTCTTCCTCCTCCTCCTCCTTCTCCTTCTCCTTCTCCTCCTCTTTTTCCTACCTTGTGGATCCAGCACTCTACTAGCATATTATGGGGTTGATTTACTAAAACTGGAGAGTGCAAACTCTGGTGCAGCTGTGCATGGTAGCCAATCGGCTTCAAACTTCAGTTTGTTCAATTAAGCTTTAACAATAAATCCTGGTTTCTAATTAGAGCTGCACCAATGAGCTTCCAGGATTTGTTGTCAAAGCTTAATTGAACAAACTGAAGTTTGAAGCTGATTGGCTACCATGCACAGCTGAACCAGAGTTTGCACTCTCCAGTTTTAGTAAATCCACCCCTATATGTTACTAAATATAAGTATGCCATGCCGGAGAGTTCTTGGACCGGGTCCCAAGAACCACCCCCAACCACCACCACCCTCCGCTCTTCTGCCTACCCCTTGGCCAGCCCTGATGCTGGGGCTGTTGGTTCTATACAAACTTTGTGTCTACAACATAGCTACATCCAACACCAACAATGGAATACAGTTTCTAACCAATTTTTATTACTATTTATCTATTGCCTACTGGGCACTTTTACCCCCTTCAGCGCTGTCGCATTTTGAATGACAATTGCGCGGTCATGCAACACTGTACTCATGTGATATTTTTATCTTTTTTTTTATTCACACAAATTGAGCTTTCTTTTGGTGGTACTTAATCAATACTGGGTTTTTTATTCTTTTGGTAAATAAAGTAAAAAAAAAAAATAAAAAAAATTATATATATATATATATATATATATATATATATATATATATATATATATATATATACTTTATCACTACTGGGTTTTTTATTTTTTTGGTAAAGAAAAATTTATATATATATATATATATATATATATAAATACATTTTTCTTTACCAAAAAAATAAAAAACCCAGTAGTGATAAAGTGTGTATATATATATATTTTATTATATATATATATATATATATATATATATATATATATATATATATATATATATATATATATATATATATAAAAAATTATTTATATATATATATATATAATTTTTTATATATATATATTTTTTTTTTACTTTATTTACCAAGAATAAAAAACCCAGTAGTGATAAAGTACCACCAAACTTGAAAAATATGAATATATATAATTATTTTTTTTCGTTTCTGTTATAAAATGTAGCAAATAAGTAATTTTTCTTCTTCATTGATGTGTGCTGATGAGGCTGCACTGATGGCCATTTATGAGGGGGCACTGATAGGCAGCAATAATGGGCACCACTGATGATCACTGATAGGTGACACTGATGAGGAGACCCTGATGGTCAACACTGATTGGGCTGCAATGATAATCAGGGCACTGATTATCTGTGTACATACCACTCTGCTTTCCTCGCGCTGTGCCAGTGCATGAGGAAAGTACTGCCAATAACCGTCTATTTACATTGTAATCAGCTGTGATTGGTCCTTTACTCTGATTGGCTATGTCCAAAAGACACATCGATCACAGGGCGCACCGTATGCACGCCCCATGGGGTGAGTGGTGCCGTGGGGTCAATGGACGCCCTCCCGGAACAGAGCTGCGCTGTAGCTGTCTTTGGGCTATAGCGCGGTAAGGAAGTGGTTAAAGCCAAACTTAACCCAAAAGCAAACCTTTTATTATATTACAGCTTACCAATTCTTAGATGTGATGGCTGCATTAGTTTTTCTTTTTTAGGCTTTCTTTCTTCTATTTTCATCTGGTGATCCAGCCAGCATGTGTTGTTTTTCAAAAGAAGAATCTCTCCAGCAGAATGTATCAGTTACAAAGATGAAACAAACTGTTTATCACTGACAGGGGTGCTTACAGTGATCAGCCTTTTATGTAAAACCTTCATCCCAAAAGGAAAAAAAAACTGCTATAACTGATTATAAAGTATTAGCTGGAGTTTGGCTTCAATGAGTGTATTTTAAATCTGCTAGTACATCTAACAGTCCCCTCTACCCGGACAGACAATGCTGCTGTGCCTCCTGTTCCCCTGTTACTGGCCAGATCACCAGGGGAAAACAGGGTGGGGGGAGCCTAAAAAAAAAACAAAAACAAATGCAGCCACAACGTCCAATGACTGGCAAGCCGCAATATATTGCATTTTTTTGGTTTTGGGTTTAATACTGCTTTAAATATATTTTTCAACGTGTAGAAGTACCTGGCTTGGTACCGACCTCTGTCATTCCTTGTACAGTAGCACTTCTACTAGGAGAGGGAGGGTCAACAGGAGACAAATCAGATTCTGCTCCAACAAGGAACACGCTAGCAGGAGGAGGGAGCAATGTGAGCAAAGGGATTCTGCTGCTGTCCTTCACTGTCCAATCACAGGCTGGGGGTGGGGCTGTGACCAAGCCATATTGCTTACCTGCAGTAGAGAGAAGTCAGGTCATTGCTGTCTGGAAGGGCTGTGCAAATCTTTGGTTAACAGAACCTCCAACCCATTGGCAGGTAAACCAGCACTTGTATCCGTATTTCATCAGCGTAAAGTTTAAAAAAATATCAGCGGTGCCAGGGAAGTGTTTTTATTGTCACAGGTCCTCATACCTAATGTTGTGTTGTGTAATCTCGATCAGCTTGTCCTCTGAGATGTAAAGTAAAAATATCAGATTTGGGTGGAGATAACCTTTTCAGTAGAAGTGAGTTATTTATTTATTTTTTTGTATAGTAAAGTTGTTTTTCTTTCCAGAGAAGGAAAACGGAGATTCCAGTCCAAAACAAGCAGATGACATGGATCGCAACCCGTCCCCTCCGACCAGCGATGACGAAGACGAGCAGCCGGGGGATTGTATCGGGAACACCATGTACAGCAAGCATTGGTTCTTCACCACTCTGACCAAACTTATAGATGTACGTGACATGTGATCTTCTCGCATTGTTCCTTCTTCCTCTGGTTACATCACTTTTGGGGGTGGGCAACTACATGGCAAATGAGGTTCAATGTAGGAAAATGTAAAATAATGCATTTGGGTGGCAAAAATATGAATGCAATCTATAGACTGGGGGGAGAACCTCTGGGGGGATCTAGGATGGAAAAGGACCTGGGGGTCCTAGTAGATGATAGGCTCAGCAATGGCAGGCAATGCCAAGCCGCTGCTAACAAGGCAAACAGAATATTGGCATTGAAAAGGGGATCAACTCCAGAGATAAAACGATAATTCTCCCGCTCTACAAGACTCTGGTCCGGCCGCACCTGGACTAAGCTTTCCAGTTCTGGGCACCAGTCCTCAGGAAGGATGTACTGGAAATGGAGCGACTACAAAGAAGGGCAACAAAGCTAATAAAGGGTCTGGAGGATCTTAGTTATGAGGAAAGGTTGTGAGCACTGAACTTATTCTCTCTGGAGAAGAGACGCTTGAGAGGGGATATGATTTCAATATATAAATACCGGACTGGTGACCCCACAATAGGAATAAAACTTTTTCGCGGAAGGGAGTTTAACAAGACACATGGCCACTCATTAAAATTAGAAGAAAAGAGGTTTAACCTTAAACTATGTAGAGGGTTCTTTACTGTAAGAGCGGCAAGGATGTGGAATTCCCTCCCACAGGCGGTGGTCTCAGCGGGGGGCATCAAAATGTAAAAAAAACTATTAGATAAGCACCTGAACGACCGCAACATACAGGGATATACAATGTAATACTGACATATAATCACACACATAGCTTGGACTTGTGTCTTTTTTCGACCTCAACTACTACCTTGTTTTCCCAAAAATAAGACCTAGTGTGATTGTCGGTGATGGCTGCAATATAAGCCCTACCCCCCCAAATGAGCCCTACCCTGTTTCCCTGAAAATAAGCCCTACAAGGACTTTAACTAGGGCTTATATTGCAGCCATCACTGACAATCACGCTAGGTCTTATTTTCAGGTATGTAACTTTCTTTGGATGGTTCTTTTTATAATAGGTCTCCATACACCCGGGGGCACTTAGCCTTGGCACAAGGGGCTCTGGCGTTTAGCTGTGGGATGAGAGCACAGTGGCCCCGTCCATCCCCACTGATGGTAACCTATAACAGACCGGACAGCTGGCTGAATGGTGCCCCTAGTGGTCTAAATGCCCAGAACGCACAGTGCTTGCATACCGGGCATCCCTCTCTGGGCGCATACTGACCTAAACACGCTAGGTGAGCAGTCTCGGCTGCAACAGCTGTCAGCCTCCTGTAGAGTTTGATGAGCTGTCAGCGGTATGTCTGCCCACTGACAAAGAGATGATCAGTCTATAATTTTAATGGTAGGTTTATTTTAACTGTGAGATACAACAATATCCAGAAAAACGCATTTCATAAAAAGTTATAAATTGATTTGCATTTTAATGAGTGAAATAAGTATTTAATCCCCTATCGGTCAGCAAGATTTCTGTCTCCCAGGTGTCTTCTGTACAGGTAATGAGCTGATATTAGGAGCACTCTCTTAGCCCCTGTTTACATCAGCGCGATTTGACAGGTCAAATCAGAGCCAATTGCCGGCGAGAGGAATGTCCCAATCGGTGCGGCGCCGCACTGATTTCCAAAAGTAGTTCCTGCACTACTTTTGCTGACTTTGGGGGGCCTCTGGTCCAGTCTTTATGGTACTTGAGCTGTTTACTCACCCCCTCCTTGGATTTGTCTTTCCTCACGAGCCTTCTGTGCAGAGGTCGGAGCGGCGCCATATTGGGAATCCGGCTGCGGGGCACCTCCTTTGTTTCCCCCGGGTTGCTGTTTTTCGGCCGTATAGACGTGCGGGAGGTACAGAGGGTGTTCCCCCTAAGTAATGGGGCAAAGCCGGGCGTCTCGCTGTGCTGGAAACCGGATCAAATCCGGGTGATGTGCGGCAGCTCTGTGTAGAAGCCTCTGCTCACATGCCGCGCTGGCCGTGTCCTTTGGGGGGCGATGTCAATAGACATCTGTGCATGAACCCGCACAGATATCTTTCAAGTCGCCCCCGAAGTCGGACTGAAATGCGGCTTTGAAAATTTGCGAGTTCATATGAACTGGCACGATTTCAAAGCCGTGTTCAGTGTAAACGAGGGCCTTAAAGGGAGTGCTCCTAATCTCAGCTTGTTACCTGTATAAAAGACACCTGGCCCCAGAAACAATCAATCAGATTCCAATCTCTCCACCATGGCCAAGACCAAAGAGCTGCCCAAGGATGTCAGGGAGAAGATTGTAGACCTACACAAGGCTGGAATGGGCTACAAGACCATCGCCAAGCAGCGTGGTGAGAGGGTGACAACAGTTGGTGCGATTATTCGCAAATGGAAGAAACACAAAATAACTGTCAGTCTCCCTCGGTCTGGGGCTCCATGGAAGATCTCACCTCGTGGAGTTTCAATGATCATGAGAACGGTGAGGAATCAGCCCAGAACTACACGGGAGACTCTTGTCAATGATCTCAGCTGGGACCATAGTCACCAAGAAAACAATTGGTAACACACTACACTGTGAAGGACTGAAATCCTGCAGCGCCTGCAAGGTCCCCCTGCTCAAGAAAGCACATGTACAGGACTGTCTGAAGTTTGCTAATGAACATCTGAATGATTCAGAGGAGAACTGGGTGGAAGTGTTGTGATCAGATGAGACCAAAATCGAGCTCTTTGGCCTCAACTCGCTGTGTTTGGAGGAGGAGGAGGAATGCTGCCTATGACCCCAAGAACACCTAAGGGGACAGGACAACTTCACCGCATCAAAGGGACGATGGACGGGGCCATGTACCATCAAATCTTGGGTGAGAACCTCCTTCCCTCAGCCAGGGCATTGAAAATGGGTCATGGATGGGTCTTCCAGCATGACAATGACTCAAAACACACGGCCAAGGCAACAAAGGAGAGGCTCAAGAAGAAGCACATTGAAGGTCCTGGAGTGGCCTAGCCAGTCTCCAGACCTTAATCCCATAGAAAATATGTGGAGGGAGCTGAAGGTTCGCGTTACCAAACTTCTGCCTTGAAACCTTTAATGACTTGAAGAGGATCTGCAAAGAGGACAAAATCCCTCCTGAGATGTGAGCAAACCTGGAGGCCAACTACAAGAAACGTCTGACCTCTGTGATTGCCAAAAAGGGTTTTGCCGCTAAGTACCAAGTCATGTTTTGTGAAGGGGTCAAATACTTATTTCACTCATTAAAATGCAAATCAATTTATAACTTTTTTGAAATGCGTTTTTCTGGATAATTTTGTTATTCTGTCTCTCACTGTTAAAATAAACCGACCATTAAAATTATAGACTGATTATTTCTTGGTCAGTGGGCAAATGTACAAAATCAGAAGGGGATCAAATACCTTTTTCACTTACTGTACGGGCCAACTTTTTTTTTTTAAAATAAATTGCCCCCCAACAATATCAACAAATAAAGCAGCTCTGTCTTCAAAACTCGCCTTCAATCGAGTAATTCCCCTGCAATACTTTTTTTCCACCACTAGATGTCCTTAGTCTACTGGGTTTTTATGACGTCAAAAACAACTCAACAGGGAAGATTGAGGACATGCTGTGAGTACAGGGTGTAATGCGTGTGCCTCCTGAGGGGGTGTCCCCATGGTGCCTGGAGCTCATTGTATAGATGCAAAAAGTGGCACTGACATCATTGCATCAGTGCCGGTCTCTGCATCACGTAGGAATGACCACTGTTGGAGAGAAAGGGAAGAAGAGGATGACCTTTGTGTGTGTGTGTATATGTATGTGTGTGTATATGTGTGTGTGTGTGTGTGTGTGTGTGTGTGTGTGTGTATATGTGTGTGTGTGTGTGTGTATATGTATGTGTGTATATGTATGTGTGTGTGTGTATATGTATGTGTGTGTGTGTATACACACACTGGCAGGTAGCGACAGTATATATAGTGTGTGTCTTATTTATTTATATATATATATAATTATCTATCATAAACAAATGAGGCATTGGGAGGAGGTCACTTGTGGGAAAAGGTGGGGGGAAGCCTGGATTTGGGCTTTAAACATCTATCATTGCTGACATTAGAAACAGAACATCATTTTTATATTTCAGACAGAACAGCTACATGCAGTTTTATCTTTTCATAATATTAGAAATAAGGACTCTGGGAGATGTGGTGATTTAGGTAGGGGGGGGATTGGAGCAGCCAGACTGGGTCCTCTGTCAATGTGAGCCCAATATGTTCATGTTTGATTCATTGGAGTTTTACTTTTCTATTCCATCCAGACTGTTACTGTGGATAAAGATAAACTGGGGGCTGGGGAGGAGGCCAGCGTGGATCTGGAGGAAGACCTGGAGAATGACATCTGTAAAGTCTGGGACATGTCAATGAACGAGGTAATGTGGATCATATGATTTATATACGATGATGATGAGCGAAGAATCCCCGGTGTCAGACCAGGGGGGCAACCAAGGGGTGCGGGTTTTACTGACACGTGTGTGTGTGTGTGTGTAAAATGTTACAGACGCCCATTTATATTTACCAATGGATCATAAGAATTTTTTATCTCTGTCCCTACCCATATGGTATTTCTTTCCTTTTCTCTCTCTCTCTCTCTCTCTCTCTCTCTCTCTCTCTCTCTCTCTCTCTCTCTCTCTCTCTCTCTCTCTCTCTCGATCTATGCTTTTATTTGTCTATTCATTCTCTCTGTCCTCTATCTCCCCCTCTCACTACCTTTCTCTGTATATTTATTTTATTTATTATCCCTCTATATTCTATCTTTCTATATTACTCCCCCCACCCGTTACATTCACTCTTTGTCTATTATGCTTCCCTATACTTTTGCCTGGCAGTCTGTCTGTTCATTCTCTCTAATCTCTCTCTCTCTCTCTCTCTGCCTATCTCTCTATTGCCCATATCTATCTGTCTATCTATCTGTCTGTCTGTCTATCTATCTATCTGTCTATCTATCTATCATTGCATTCTGTCAATGTAATCTTCTCTCGCTCCATCTACCTTGCTCCCACCCTAATATCTATCTTCTCTCTCTCTGTGGCTCTCTGGCTGGCTGTGGCTCTCTGGCTGGCTGTGGCTCTCTGGCTGGCTGTGGCTCTCTGGCTGGCTGTGGCTCTCTGGCTGGCTGTGGCTCTCTGGCTGGCTGTCTGTCTGTCTCTCTCTGTCTGTCTCTCTCTGTCTGTCTGTCTCTCTCTGTCTGTCTCTCTCTGTCTGTCTGTCTCTCTCTGTCTGTCTGTCTCTCTCTGTCTGTCTGTCTCTGGCTCTCTGTCTGTCTGTCTCTGGCTCTCTCTGTCTGTCTCTGTCTCTCTCTGTCTGTCTGTCTCTGGCTCTCTGTCTGTCTGTCTCTCTGTCTGTCTGTCTCTGTCTCTGGCTCTCTCTGTCTGTCTGTCTCTGGCTCTCTCTGTCTGTCTGTCTCTGGCTCTCTCTGTCTGTCTGTCTCTGGCTCTCTCTGTCTGTCTGTCTCTGGCTCTCTGTCTGTCTGTCTCTGGCTCTCTGTCTGTCTGTCTCTGGCTCTCTGTCTGTCTGTCTCTGGCTCTCTGTCTGTCTGTCTCTGGCTCTCTCTGTCTGTCTCTGTCTCTCTCTGTCTGTCTGTCTCTGGCTCTCTGTCTGTCTGTCTCTGGCTCTCTGTCTGTCTGTCTCTGGCTCTCTGTCTGTCTGTCTGTGGCTCTCTGTCTGTCTGTCTGTGGCTCTCTGTCTGTCTGTGGCTCTCTGTCTGTCTGTCTGTGGCTCTCTGTCTGTCTGTCTGTGGCTCTCTGGCTGTCTGTGGCTCTCTGGCTGTCTGTGGCTCTCTGGCTGTCTGTGGCTCTCTGGCTGTCTGTGGCTCTCTGGCTGTCTGTGGCTCTCTGGCTGTCTGTGGCTCTCTGGCTGTCTCTCTGTCTCTCTCTGGCTGGCTGTCTCTGGCTCTCTGTCTGTCTCTCTCTGTGATGCTTTCTACTGGGTAACCTTGGCTCCCGCCATTCATGTGGATCTTACTTTGACACGCACCACCGACCTAAATATTGTTGGTGACCAAGTATACCCCCTCATGAAAACAGTATTCCTTTTCAGCAGCATAACGCGCCCTGTCACGCTGCAAAAATGGTTCAAGAATGGTTTGAGGAAGGATCCATGGAGGCCCCACCTCCCAATTTACAGGACTTAACAGATATGCTACTGATGGCTTGGTGCCAGATACCACATCTTAGCTTCAGAGGTCTATTAGAGTCTCTGCCTTGATGGATCAGGGCTGTTTTGGTGGCAAGACAGGGGCCTACTAAATATTAGGTGTGTGTGGTCATAAAGTTATCGCTGATCAATCAAGTTGTGGTCAGGATTCTGTGCAGGACAGTCAAGTTCCTCCACCCCAAACTCGCTCATCCATGTCTTTATGGACCTTGCTTTGTGCACTGGTGTGCAGTCATCTTGGAACAGGAAGGGGCCGTCCCCAAACTGTTCCCACAAAGTTGGGAGGATAAAATAGTCCAAAATGTCTTGTTATGCTGACGCCATAAGAGTTCCCTTCACTGGAACTAAGGGGCCAAACCCAACCCCTGAAAAACAACCCCCCACCATAATCCCCCCTCTACCAAATGATTTGGACCAGTGCACAAAGCAAGGTCCATAAAGACATGGATGAGCGAGTTTGGGGTGGAGGAACTTGACTGGCCTGCAGAGAGTCCTGACCTCAACCCGATAGAACACTTTTGGGTTGAATTAGAGCGGAGACTGTGAGCCAGGCCTTCTCATCCAACATCTGTGCCCGACCTCACAAATGCGCTTCTGGAAGAATGGTCAAACATTCCCATAGACACACTCCTAAACCTTGTGGACGGCCTGCCCAGAAGAGTTGAAGCTGTTATAGCTGCAAAGGGTGGGCCAACTCAATATTGAACCCTACAGACTAAGACTGGGATGTCATTAAAGTTCATGTGCGTGTAAAGGCAAGCGTCCCAATACTTTTGGTAATATAGTACACACACACACACACACCCCCCTCTTGCTAACTAATGTTAATATTTGTTAATATCTCGCTGTCTTGCATGTATCACACAACCTAAATAACTGCCTACAGATATGAAGGTGAATTTCATTGGTTTAACTAAATAATGTCTAGACTAGAACAGCCAGATTGTATTACTGGAGTTTCACTTTGTATCATCCTCATAAATGGATGTTCATACAGAGAAGTGGTGCGGTGACTCCGTACTTTGTACATCATGGTGAAGAGTATTGTGTCTCATCTCCCATTTTTAGTTGCTTCTTTTTAGCTGTAAGATTCTCCATTGGGTTGATCTTTCCTGCTGGGCGTTGTGTGTGTGGTTGTGTTTTTACCATCGTGACTGGTACAGCACCCCTCCACCCCTGGCAGTATACTTAAAGATATTATTATTTTTTAATTTGGCATTGTTAAAGGTCGGGCATCTAATTTCAGATAATTCCCCATGGGAGTTTCCAACTCTTGCCTAAATGTCTGGAAATGTCAGATCCAGATTAACCTTTTGGGTTTGAATGTTGGTTATATTGTTTTTTGGGATCTGATGGAACACAAATAAAAGTTCTTTGGGCGGTGGGAGGGATCGGGGCAATGTTTTGCATGTGATATCCCCCGTAGTCTTCCGAGACCTACCATTAGTAGATGGATAGGAAAGTATATCACATTTACTTGTTTTAAACTTGTTGGTTTTTTGTTTTTGTTTTTTTTTTTTTTTTTTTTAACATTTCTACAGTTACTTCCTGGTTTCCAGTCCTAGGCAAATTACACCATACAGCCGTGGCCAAAAGTTTTAAGAACGACACAAAAAATTAATTTTCACAAAGTCTGCTGCCTCAGTGTTTTTAGATCTTTTTGTCAGATGTTCCTATGGGATACCAAAGTATAATTACACGCATTCCATAAGTGTCAAAGGCTTTTATTGACAATTACATGAAGTTTATGTAAAGAGTCAATATTTGCAGTGTTGACCCTTCTTTTTCAAGACCTCTGCAATCCTCCCCGGCATTCTGTCAATCAACTTCTGGGCCACATCCTGACTGATGGCCACCCCCCCATTCTTGCATAAGCAATGCTTGGAGTTTGTCAGAATTTGTGGGGTTTTTTTTTGTTCACCCGCCTCTTGAGGATTGACCACAAGTTCTTTAATTGGGATTAAGGTCTGGGGAGTTTCCTGGCCATAGACCCAAAATTTCCATGTTTTGTTCCCCAAGTCGCTTAGTTATCACTTTTGCCTTATGGCAAGGTGGTCCACCATCCTAGAAAAGGCATTGTTCATCACCGAACTCTTCTTGGATGGTTGGGAGAAGTTGCTCTCGGAGGATGTTTTTGTACCATTCTTTATTCATGGATGTGTTCTTAGGCAAAATTGTGAGTGAGCCCACTCCCTTGGATGAGGAGCCCCCACACGTGAATGGTCTCAGGATGCTTTACTGTTGGCATGACACAGGACTGATGGTAGCGCCCTTTTTGGACAAGTTTTTTTCCCGGATGCCCCAATCGATCAAAAAAGGGATTCATCAGAGAAAATGACTTTCCCCCAGTCCTCAGTGGTCCAATCCCTGAACTTTTTGCAGAATATCAGTCTGTCCCTGATGTATTTCCTGGAGAAAAGTGACTTCTTTGCTGACCATCCTCCAAAAGTCTTCTCCTCACTGTGTGTGCCGATGTCCTCACACCTGCCGGCTGCCATTCCTGAACAAGCTCTGCACTGGTGGTGCCACCGATCCCGAAGCTGAACTCACTATAGGAGACGGTTCTGGCACTTGCCTTGCCTGAAGCCTTCTTCACAAATGCAGTGGAAATGTTTTTTATGGGATTAAGTTAGTTTTCAAGGCAAAAAAGGACTTTGCAATTAATTGCAATTCATATGATCACTCTTCATAACATTCTGAAGTATATGCAAATTGTCATCATAAAAACTGAGGCAGCAGACTTTGGGAAAATGTAATATTTGTGTCATTCTCAAAACTTTTGGCCACGACTGTACATCCCACGTGTCTTCAGGAGGGAAGGAGGGGGATCTCTCAGCTAAGCACACCCTCCTGCCTGCATGAATGCGCCAAGGGCAGATGGATTCCAGGAAGTAAATGCTGCAAGTATCATCTGCCCTTACTCAAGATGGCCATCGCCAAAAATTCTAGGGGGGGGTTTCAAAGAGATTTCTCAGCAAAATAAAGCATTGAGACATAGCTGGGTAAATGGGGGAGTTTACTTTGAATGTTAAAAATGAATTAAGCAGTGTTTTTGGTTTGTGGTGCTCAGGTGCGGTGTAGTTCCACTTTAAGGCGGCCTAAAGGCAAAGCAGCTGGCCACTGCTTGCATGCCGCAGCAAATTTAACGCGACATTCTGAGTTGACAGGTTTCACCAGACCTACCAGACTCGGCCTTTCAATAACCACGAGCCAAATGCTTGGCTCACAGGTGCATTACCCAACCCCCCCCAAAAAAAGGGCATTTAGGAGGCAGCAGATTTGCCGCCTTAACTGATAGCGGCTGCTCTTCTGGTCTCTAAACAGTAACTGGATCACTTTTCAGGGTACTGTATAGTGTGAACCTAGCCTTGGGTCTCTTTCTTACATGCATGCATACTTGCACATATTAGGGCCAGTATAGACAGGAGCCAGTTAACCTATCAGAATGTCTATGGAGTGTTGGAGGGAATCCATCCAAGAACATGCAAACTCCATGCGGTCCTAGCAGAGTTTTGATCCGGTGACTCCAGTGCTGCAAGACAGACATGCCAACCACTGAGTTACTGTGTATATTGGACCACGAAGTGCATTTATAATCATGAAGGGGGGGGGGGGGGCTGTATGTCTTCAACAAAATGTGGGATGCTTTTTAGTATCTTTTATTACGTGTAATAAAAGGATATTTTGATTTTATGAAAAATTTTGCCTGGTGGTGGGATATCATCTCTGTTTTGTTTGAATCATGCCGGGATGTAGCGATTGGTAAATCCTGTAGTGATTGCATTTTAGCAATACGCCTTCACACTCAGCAAACATGATCTCCGATTTCCTGGAAGGGTGAAGGATACGAGAGTTTATCATTATGGGACATTACAACATCCCATGGTGTGCTTCGTTTACCTTCCTATATACACTTTAGTTGCACAAGCTGCAGTTTTAAAAAGTCACGATGTCCCGTTCAATCCCGGAAACCCCTCTCTGCTTGATCCATGTTTGTGAAGGTCTTGTTAATGCATCCCAACTAATATTAAACCCCCCCCCCCCCCTCGTACGTGTGCGTTTAGAGAGATGTCTTGATGTCTGATCCCCCCCCACCCCCTCGTACATGTACGCTTAGAGAGATGTCTTGTCATCTGATCCCCCCCCCCCACCTCACAGTCTTTCTCTATCAAACGTTGGCATTTCTGCACTATTTGTTTATTACAGGTATTTATATAATGCCAACAATGGCTCTTTACATACTGTACATTCACATCAGTCCCTGAGCTCAAGGAGCTTACAATCTAAGGCCCCAAACTCCACACACGTACATACAATTGTGTCTTTGAAGTGCGTGATCTGATATGTGTGTGAATGATGGAGGACTAGACAGTGATGGTGAATCCATTGAGTCTATAACATTTAGGTAATGAATAATAATGAGTCCCATAAAAAATACAAAGTTCAACAGGTCTATAATAATTAGGAAATATCTAGGAAAAATTCCAGTCAGTGGAAACAAATGGGACAATTAAAATGGATAAATAGTCACATAAATACTACAAGAAATATATATATATATATATATATATATATATATATATATATATATATATATATATATATATATATATATATATATATATATATATATATATATATATATATATATATATATATATATATATATTATAGTGTGTGTAATATACAGTATCTCACAAAAGTGAGTACACCTCTCACATTTTTGTAAATATTTTCTTCTATCTTTTCATGTGACAACACTGAAGAAATGACACTTTGCTACAATGTAAAGTAGTGAGTGTACAGCTTGTATAACAGTGTAAATTTGCTGTCCACTCAAAATAACTCAACACACAGCCATTAATGTCTAAACCGCTGGCAACAAAAGTGAGTACACCCCTAAGTGAAAATGTCCAAATTGGGTCCAAAGTGTCAATATTTTGTGTGGCCACCATTATTTTCCTGCACTGCCTTAACCCTCTTGGGCATGGAGGTCACCAGAGCTTCACAGGTTGTCACTGGAGTCCTCTTCCACTCCTCCATGATGACATCACAGAGCTGGTGGATGTTAGAGATCTTGCACCCCTCCACCTTCCATTTGAGGATGTCCCACAGATGATCAATAGGGTTTAGGTCTGGAGACATGCTTGGCCAGTCCATCACCTTTACCCTCAGCTTCTTTAGCAAAGCAGTGGTCGTCTTGGAGATGTGTTTGGGGTCGTTATCATGTTGGAATACTGCCCTGCGGCCCAGTCTCTGAAGGGAGGGGATCATGCTCTGCTTCAGTATGTCACAGTACATGTTGGCATTCATGGTTCCCTCAATGAACTGTAGCTCCCCAGTGCCGGCAGCACTCATGCAGCCCCAGACCATGACACTTCTATCACCATGCTTGGCTGTAGACAAGACACACTTGTCTTTGTACTCCTCACCTGGTTGCCGCCACACACGCTTGTCATCATCTGAACCAAATAAGTTTATCTTGGTTTGATCAGACCACAGGACATGGATTACTGGAACCATGTCCCTAGCCTGGTTGTCTTCAGCAAACTGTTTGCGGGCTTTCTTGTGCATCATCTTTAGCAGAGGCTTCCTTCTGGGACAACAGCCATGCAGACCAATTTGATGCAGTGTGCGGTGTATGGTCTGAGCACTGAGAGGCTGACCCCCCATGCCTTCAACCTCTGCAGCAATGCTGGCAGCACTTATACGTCTATTTCCAAAAGACAACCTCTGGATATGACGCTGAGCACGTGACCTCAACTTCCTTGGTCGGCCATGGCGAGGCCTGTTCTGAGTGGAACCTGTCCTGTTAAATCGCTGTATGGTCTTGACCACCGTGCTGCAGCTCAGTTTCAGGATCTTGGCAAGCTTCTTTTAGCCTAGGCCAGGAATATGCAATTAGCGGACCTCCAGCTGTTGCAGAACTACAAGTCCCATGAGGCATAGCAAGACTCTGACAGCCACAAGCATGACACCCAGAGGCAGAGGCATGATGGGACTTGTAGTTTTGCAACAGCTGGAAGTCCGCTAATTGCATATCCCTGGCATAGGCCATCTTTATGTAGAGCAACAATTCTTTTTTTCAGATCCTCAGACAGTTCTTTGCCATGAGATGCCATGTTGAACTGCCAGTGACCAGTATGAGAGAGTGAGAGCGATAACACCAAATTTAACACACCTGCTCCCCATTCACACCTGAGACCTTGTAACGCTAACGAGTCACATGACACCGGGGAGGGAAAATGGCAAATTGGTCCCAAGTTGGACATTTTCACTTAGGGGTGTACTCACTTTTGTTGCCAGCGGTTTAGACATTAATGGTTGTGTGTTGAGTTATTTTGAGGGGACAGAAAATTTACACTGTTATACAAGCTGTACACTCACTACTTTACATTGTAGCCAAGTGTCATTTCTTCAGTGTTGTCACATGAAAAGATAGAATAAAATATTTCCAAAAATGTGAGGGGTGTACTTTTCTCTTTGCAAAAAAATAGTTACACCCCAGCACATAAAATCCCCCTTCAAAAATGTTTTTGAAGCCCCACCCCCACATATACACATGCACAAAAGTAAACACATGCGTCGGGGGCACCTACGCGTGAAAACATTGATTGCGATACACATGTCACATATTGCCACGTACGCCGGAGTAAGAGCAATAATTCTTACACAAGACTGCCTCCGTAACACTAAACTGATACCTATAGGGGACTTTTGAAGCGTAGCCAATAAAAAGTAGGGGACTGAAGTTTGTCGACATTTTACGGGCGCACAAAAATGTAAGGTTTGGCATGTTGGATATCTATTTACTCGGTGCAACCTGGTCTTTTATATTTTACCAAAAATGTGGGTAATTTATTGCATTTGTTTGCTCTAAAATTCACGTTGGTGTGTTTTTTACAGACATTTTGCGTTTGCTAGAGCGGTAATATAACGTGACATAGGGTGTCTGCTTTCAGAAAATATATAATATTTGTGGGTTTTGTGTAATCTTCAGGTCTAAAATGATTTTTTTAAACAGGTGTGCAAAAACGGCTCTGGCAGGGAAAGGGTTAAGGCCTGGCTAGTAGCTCAGGACTAAGGATGGGCTCAGGCGTATTCGCAGCTCCCCGCGCCCGCCAGGAAGCCGACACTCCGTAGCGCTAATCGCAGGCGGTGAGACGTTTCCCGATCTGTGCATCCCCGGATCGGGAAATGTCTCGCTGCCTGTGATTGGCGCTACGGAGTGTTGGCTTCCTGGAGGGCGCGGGCGCGTGGAGTTTCGAACACGCCTGAGCCCATCCTTACACAGGACCTGAAATTTTAAGCCCTGTCCTAAACTGTTATTTAATTGTCTTCCAGGAGGTGGCGCAGTTCCTGGTGGAGTTCAATGCAGGGGAAATATTATTAGGAGTGATCACAAAATCGAATAGTAATCGACTGACAGTAAGTAGCGATTAAAGACTAACTCTCTCTAAATGAGTTGCTGTGTGCAACAAAAAACAAACGCCTTTCATGTATTCTCTAGGAATAGATGATGGTTATTTAGAATGATACGTTTTATATGGATTGGCCCATTCGTTTGTCTATTCAGTTGGATTGAGCTTTAATTGTGTGTGACGTCTCTCCTCTGTGCAGGAAATCTGTGTGGGAATTCTGGGTAACATGGCCTGCTTCCCGGAGACCTGCCTGCACCTCAGCAGCAACAAAGACTTGGGGTGAGTTTTAGTCCTTTTTTTTTATAATGATATAAAAATAAAACTGAAAGCAATGTAGGTACCTGACTTGGTATTTGCCTCTTGCGGTCCCTGCACAGCAGAGCTGAGACTAGGAGAGGGAGAAGCAGCACAGGGAGCCATCGAGCATGCTGATTGGAGGAGAGAGCAGAGGAAAGAGCTCATCAAGTCTGCTGCTTCTCCTTTCACTTTCCGGTTACAGAGGGGGGGGGAGGACAGGCGAGCGTTACTTGCCTGCATTTCCCCCAATAATACTTCAGTCTGAACACACTCCAATGTAGGATGGCAGCTGTATGACCATCAGTGGTGTATGAATCAATAAGATGTTGAAGTTCCTGAGGGACCCATCACTGATCACCAGTGTTTGGAGCTGGGAGCTGTTTCTGTGACATACTATAACCGGCAGAGTTGGGGCCCATTCACAAGTGAGGTTGGGGGCTGTAAAACGCAGTACTTGAGCCATGGTCTACCGCCCCACCAACTTGCTTACCCCCTTTAGCTGGCTGAGGGTGCAGACATGCCATGCTGGTGATGCTTTACTACATGATCACGGCAGAAATGATACCCCCTGTTGCTTTCGGTGGGCATACCACCCAATTTTAGTGAATGGGGCTGCTCTGCAAGCACCCTATGATGCGATCTCCCTGCCTGTCAAGTACTCCCTGATGAGCTCCCTGAATGTGGATTGCTCTTCACATGTGAACGCGCCCAGGGGTGTAACAATCACGGGGTCCCTATAGCAAATTTTTAATGGCTGTAGGACAGGAAGTGAAGGGAAATCTTCCCAGTGGGGGGCACAAGAAAAAAACAACTCTCACTTACTCTATCCAAAGTGCAAAAAAAACCCCAAAAAAACTTTTGCCTTTAAATTCCCCGTTACCAGCCTCTCTAATAGGACCCCCCCTCCTACCCAGACCCCAAAACAGCATGGGCTGCTATGGCTATTGTTATACCACTAGTGTTGGCTTTCAGAGCACAGAATCGTAACGGGTACCCTTGACCCCCATTCTGTATCATACGCAATCTATCGGAAGGCTCTCTATTTTTTGTTGTTATACGTCGGTACTTTGACGTTGAATACCGTTATCAGGGCAGCAGATAGCTCCCATAACCCCGGTATTTTCTTCAACGGCGGGCCGTCCGCTTTGCGATAAAAGTGGTCTCCGCGGCGGATTCGCCACAAAATCACTTTTATCGGAGGCGGGAGAGGTGCCCACCCTCCGCACGTCGAGTCCCGGTCATCTCCTCCACTTACTGGATCCGTCGGTAGCGGCGGAGACAATCCGATCCTTTCCCCTGAGAGGCAGGAAGTCTAATGAGGGAAAGTTGGCCCCCCACTCAACTCAATGACATTGGATGACGGCAGCGACGTCAAACTTCACTTCAAACGTCATTGGCCTTAAAAGGACAATTTATTTTTTTTATTGAAAAAAAATAAATACTTTTTCTTTTATTATTATTGTTATTATTTATTTATTTTTTGCATTTTAAGTGTAAATGTAAGATTTGAGATCTTTTTGACCCCAGATCTCACATTAAAGAGGTCCTGTCATGCTCTTTTTCTATTACAAGGGATGTTTACATTCCTTGTAATATTATTATTATTATTTAAAGTGGAGGCCCACCCTAAAATAAAAAATAGCCTGAAAAATCGTAAAAAAAAACATTTAAAAAAAATTTAAACTTACCTGAACCCTTGTTGCTAGGCAGTTTTCGTAATCTGCCTCTTCCTATTCCGTGGCATGTCCTGCTCCTCGGTGAGCGGCCCCGTTGCCTTCTGGGAACTGTGTGTGTTCCCAGAAAACCACGGGGCCATTCACTGTTTCCCTTAGTTAGGATGGCGGTGCCGGGACCCGAGGGACGGGTCGGCCTCAGGTGGGCGACATCGCGGGCACCCAGGACAGGTAAGTGTGCTTATTTAAAGTCAGCAGCTACAGTGTTTTTAGCTGCTGACTTTAAAAAAAAAATTTCGCTGCCGGAACCCAGCTTTAAGGTACTTGTATAGTGCCGTCAGTTTACGCAGCACTTTACATATACATTGTACATTCACATCAGTCATAGGAATAAAAGGAAACCAAAAAATGTTTTTTTAAAGGGACAGTGTAAAAATAAAAAGTAAAAGAAATAGGAAAAAAATTGTAAAAATTCAAAGCACCCCATCCCATGTTCAAACCACACACATAAAATATCACCGTGAACATTAGAGCGAGAGCAATAATTCTATCCCAAGACCTCCTCTGTAACTCAAAACTGGTAACCTGTAGAAATTTTCAATTGTCGCCTATGGAGATTTTTAAGTGTCAAAATTTGCTGCCATTCCACAAGCGGGCGCAATTTTGATGCGTGACATGTTGGGTATCAATTTACTCGGCGTAACATTATCTTTCACAATATAAAAAAAAAACTTGGGCTAACCAGCCAAGATCTGCCTACATTGCATACAGAAGCACAGAGACCAAGCGATGTCACTGGGTGTAAAATAAGCGCTTTTCATTCATGGAAGCTATAGATAGAACGGCTTCTGTGAATAGAGGAGGGGGGTCAGAAAAGGTAGGCACTCTTGACGAGTGCATATTACAAGTCCATTGGCTATATGACCCCCCCCCCCGCCATAATCTTCCAGTGCGGGGGAGGGGGTACATTGGAGGTTGGAAGATTTCAAATAAAGCACAAGGGATGCATCACATTGACTAAGATTTTTTTTTTTTTTAATTATTATTATAATTCTTGATTAAACTTAGGATTTTAACTCAACTCTGCCCAGCCATATAATGACACAACACAGGAGTCACATGATTTTACCAATTCCACCATGCCCCAACGTAAGAATAATCTGGGTTTTTTTTGTTTTAGGGAAGTTCTTCTTTTACTACTGAGTGACACGGACCCACCGACATTGCTAGAGACCTCCAGGTATGTCTATAAGTGCAAATTGTCTGGAATTGCAGTTATTGTTTAGGGTCATAGCATAGGACAAGTGGGGTGGGGGGGGGGAACGCTTTGTGACTGGAGGAAACAAAGTTTTTAACCCCTGGGCTTTCAAGGGCAGAGGAGACATCTGGGGTCTAAAAACCCCAGATGTCACAGTAAAGAGAACCTGTCACTGCTTGTTCACAAGAGATGTTTACATTTCTTATGATGGCAATAAAAGTGATAAAAAAAAATGTAAAGAAACAGTGTAAAAATTAAAAAAAAATTATGAAAAATGTCAGAGCGAGAGCAATATCTCTGGCTTCTGACTTCCTGTGTAATCATAAACTGGTAACCTGTAAAGGTTTTTAAAGTGTCACGTATAGGAGTTTTTAGGTACTGTAGTTTGGCACGGACAGACGCAATTTTAAAGCGTGACCTATTTGGTATCGATTTACTCGGCTTAACCTCATCTTCTTTGTTTTTAAGTATTATATTGTGTGTTTGTGCATTAAAATTAAATAAAGTGGGTTTTTTTTCCCCATTAAATTTGCACTTGAAAAACCGCTGCACAAATAACACGTGACATAAAAACATGCAACACCCACCATTTTATTCTCTAGGGCAGTGGCTCTCAACTCCTGTCCTCAGGGCCCACTAACAGGCCAGATTTTAAGTATCACCTTGGGGAGATGCAGACTACAATACTGCAATCACTGAGCAGGAAATGATTTAACCTGTGATGTATTTCAGTTATCTTGCAAACCTGGCCTGTTGGTGGGTCCTGAGGACAGGAGTTGAGAACCACTGGTCTAGGGTCTTGTTAGAAACCGTGAATCAGACCGAGACAGAAGTACAGTTAGATGACACTTGTTTAATAATAAAAGTAAATAGAACAAACGTAGTCAAAACATAGCCAAAGTTTGGTAACAGGAACGGATAGTCAGACAAGCCAGAAAGTCGGGGAGCCAGGAATCGGCGTAGTGGAACAGCAAGCAGGACCTGGACCCAGAAGGAAGGTCAGCCAAGCAAGTCTTTAACAGGAACGCAGGAGATAGTCTCTGTGATGTCGACTAAGGATGAGCTCCGGCGTGTTCGCACACTCCACATGCAGAGCCCGCCAGAAAGTTGGCACGGCGCTGCGCTAATCACAGGCAGTGAGACATTTCCCGATCTCTGCAGCCGCACATCGGGAAAATGTCTCGCTGCCTGTGATTAGCGCAGCGCCGTGCCGACTTCCTGGCGGGCTCTGCACGTGGAGTGTGCGAACACGCCAGAGCTCATCCTTAGGCTGGTTTCACACTGGGGCGGTGAGTGCATCGGCGGTAAAACGCCGCTATTTTTAGCGACGCTTTACCGGCGTTTTAGCGGCACAATTCGGCTGCTAGCGGGGCGGTTTTAACCCCCGCTAGCGGCCGAAAAAGGGTTAAAACCGTCCGCAAAGCGTCGCTGCAGCGGCGCTTTGCCTGTGGTATAGCCACGCTGCCCCATTGATTTCAATGGGCAGGAGCGGTGAATACACCGCTCACTCCTTCACTGCTCCAAAGATGCTGCTTGCAGGTGTTTTTTTTCCATCCTGCAAAGCGCTTTCCGTCCTCGGGCTTTCACACTGGAGACACAGCAGCGGCTGTTTCAGGGCGCTTTTGCAGGCACTATTTTTAGGGCCTTAATGTTGACCAAGGCGAAGGCAGAGATCATCTGGGCTGGACGGCTTAAGTAGGCAGGACTGACGAGCAGGATATCATCAACAGATGAATCATTGTGGCGAGATAGGAGCTGGCAATTTGTGTTTGGGGGCTGTAAGTAGTTTTCTAGAAAAAAAAAATGTTTTATACATGTAGGAATGTCAGAATTTATCTGGACTGGAAGAAGTTAAAGAATAGCTAAATTCATAGAATAACTGGATATCACCATTTATAAGACATAACACCAGGGGTAGATGATCCAGAGAAGATGTGATTTGCCTCCTGGGTAAGGATGAGCTCCAGCGTGTTCGCATGGCGCACGTGCCAAGCCTGACAGGAAGTCGTCACGGCACGGCGCTGCGCTAATCACAAGCAGTGAGACATTTCCCGATGTGCGGCTGCAGAGATCGGGAAATGTCTCACTGCCTGTGATTAGCGCTGCGCCGTGCCGACTTCCTGGCGGGCTCGGCACGTGCGCCATGTGAACACGCCGGAGCTCATCCTTACTCCTGGGGATCAGGAGGGATTTCTCTCCCCTGTTGTAGGAAATTGGACCGTGCTTTATTAGGCATTTTTTTGCCTTTCTCTGGATCAGCTCATGGTATAGTGTTCTGTATACAGAGGTTTTTTGTTTGTTGTTTGCTTTTTTTTGTTTTTTCCTGTTGGTGGACTTGTTGGGACTTAATGGACTTGTGTCTCTTTTTTCCAACCTCTGTGTTGCAGGTTGCTATTGACGTGTCTGTCTCAGGCGGAAGCAATGAGCATGTGGCTGGAAAGAATCAGGAAACACCCCTCCGTCCGAGATAACCTGTGCTTCATCATGAACAGCTCCACTAATGGTAACAATTTTATATCCGTACTAAAGGCTTGTGTTTATGTCTTCTACACCAGTGGTTCTCAACCCTGTCCGCAAGTATAGCCCCAACAGGCCATGTTTTGGGAATAGCGAAGCATACTAGCTCATTATGCCTTTGTCTTGCAGGTTTTGTTTTTTTGTTTTTTGGAGGTTTACAATTTCTTTAACTGAGCAGTGCAGTCATGCAACACTGTACAAAAATGAAATTTTTATAATTTTTTCACACGAATAGAGCTTTTTTTTTTTTTCTTTAATTGGTATTTTTAATCACCATTGGGATTTTTGATTTTTTTATTATATAAATGAAAAAAGACCAAACGTATTGAATTTAATTTTTACTTTGTTAAAAAAAAAAAATCTAATTTCTTCATAAATTTGGCCCAAAATGCATTCCGTTACACGTCTTTTGTTAACCGTTTCAGCCCCGGAAGATTTTACCCCCTTCCTGACCAGAGCACTTTTTGAGATTCGGCACTGTGACGCTTTAACTGACAATTTCGCGGTTGTGCAACGTTGCACCCAAACAAAATTGGCGTCCTTTTTTTTCCACACAAATGGAGCTTTCTTTTGATGGCATTTGATCACCTCTGCGGTTTTTATTTTTTGCGCTATAAACAAAAAAGAGCGACAATTAAAAAAAAAAAACGCATTTTTTTTTTTTACTTTTTGCTATAATAAATATCCCCCAAAAATATATAAAAAAAATATATTTTTTTCCTCAGTTTAGGGCGATACGTATTCTTCTACATATTTTTGGTAAAAAAATTTGCAATAAACGTATATTGTTTGGTTTGCGTAAAAATTCTAGCGTCTACAAAATAGGGGATAGATTTATGGCATTTTTATTACTTTTTTTTTATTAGTAGTGGCGGCAATCTGCGAATTTTATCGGGACTGCAACATTATGGTGGACACGTCGGACAATTTTGACACATTTTTGGGACCATTGGCATCAATACATTGATCAGTGCTATGAAAATGCATTGATTACTGTAAAAATGTCACTGGCAGTGAATGGGGTTAACCACTAGGGGGCGGTGAAGGGGTTAACACTGTCCTAGTGTGTGTTCTAACTGAAGGGGGGGAGGGGACTGTGTAGGGGAGATGACAGACTCTCCCTGCTTTGCAGGGAGAAGAAACAGGCGGATCGCTGTTCCTATGCAGACAGAGTTCTGTGTGTTTGTAAACACAGAACTTTGTCTGTGATTGGACACAGCCGATCAGCTGATTTCAGTCAAAATCATTGGGTGAAATCTGCTGCCAAATTTTGTGCTGTGTCACAGAATGGATCGGCAGGGGGTCGCGCATGCGTGCCCCAGACCCAGAAGACAGGCGGCAATGCACAGGCATGTCCGGCCTGCCAATGCCACTTGCCTGCTGTAAAACTACTGTGGTGGGCGGCAAGTAGTTAAAGGTGAACTCGGGTGCAACAGTTGGGAAATGAATGTATTCCTCAATAGTCACAATGGATATAAATCCACTTTGTGCGCACCAAGTGCCTTTGCAAACCCAGATACTACTATGTAAAAGTAGCCGTGACATCATCACTGTGCTCTACATAGCCTGTGCAGAGCTGTAGGAGGGGCCCTGCAAGCTCCATCCACTACAGCAGGGGTAGGCAACCTCAGTCCTCCAGCTGTGATGAAACTGCAAATCCTATCATGCCTCTGGCTCTAGGAGTCATGCCTGTGATTGTCAGGGTCTTGCAATGTCTCATGGGACTTGTACTTTCAAAACCACTGGAGGGCCGAGGTTACCTACCCCTTCACTACAGGCTGCCTACAGAAAACTACAGGATGGGGTGGAGACGAGACCAGTCATCCTGCACAAAGAGAGATAGCAGAGCTGTGGGAGGGACCCAGCAAGCTCCACCCACTACAGGCTGCCAGCAGTAAACTACAGGATGGGGCAGGGGCTACAGGAGTGGGCGGAGACGGGACCAGTCGCCCTGCACAAGGGGAGTGGGCAGAGCTGTGGGAGGGAACCAGCAAGCCCCACCCACTACAGGCTGCCAGCAGTAAACTACAGGAGGGGGTGGAGATGAGACCAGTCACCCTGCACAAAGAGAGAGAGCAGAGCTGTGGGAGGGACCCAGCAAGCCCCACCCACTACAGGCTGCCAGCAGTAAACTACAGGAGGGGGTGGAGACCAGACCAGTCACCCTGCACAAAGAGAGAGAGCAGAGCTGTAGGAGGGACCCAGCAAGCCCCACCCACTAGAGCCTGCCAGCAATAAACTACAGGAGGGGGGCGGAGACAGGACCGGTCACCCTGCACAAGGAGAGAGAGCAGAGCTGTGGGAGGGACCCAGCAAGCCCCACCCACTACAGGCTGCCAGCAGTAAACTACAGGAGGGGGTGGAGACAAGACCAGTCACCCTGCACAAGGAGAGAGATCAGCAGTGAGCGGTCTTTATTACAGGAAGGAAAAGTCTCACACTGGATTACTCCCAGATCTGAAAGAAATACACAAAGGGCCCCGGAATTCAAAGCAGAATACTCATGCCGAATGTATTTAGACAATATTTGTTTAGCCTTGCTTTTAGCTTTAAGTGTTAAAGGGTCCGTTCACCAAATGAGGTTCTGCTTGTTTACAAATGCAGACGTCCCCCAACACTCAGCCAGTTGGCAAGCAAAAGAAACCTCATGATAAACAACTTCTTGTATCCCAATAGAGATGCAGGTCTAAATTGGCATGCACTTTTATATATATATATATATATATATATATATATATATATAGGAAAACCACATACACAGTGTTATTGTATTATGAGTCTGGAAATGTCTGCTTCCATTAGAGCCTTTTCACACAGGTATTTTGCCTCTGTTTAGATGCCCTTTAAAAACCAATTATGATTTTGAAGTGTGAAATCTCCTTGCAGTGGATCTCCTATTTAAAGTCGGAGAATTGGTGGACAAGCTGTTCGATGAGGATGAAGACCTAATGATCGATTGGATAAAAGCCGGGAGCCAGCAGCCAGGCACTCCAAATACCGATCTTGAAGAAGAGAAGCCCGCCCCCCTGGGCCTTGTTCGTTCCCTACTGCAGGCCGCGAAACAGCTGAAGTGAGTTCAGGTTCTTGTGTGCGGGTAGAGACGGACTTCATATACCCAGCTTATAGGTCATACACTCTGATCCTCATGACCACAGCCCTGCTCATACTACATGTGTGCTACCAGAGCAATGACCTGAGCTGTCACAGACAGGACGGGACGGTCTTCTGATCATGTGATAGCCAGTCACAGTGATTATCATTTCAAAGTAAAAATCAGTCACCAATCATAACATTTTATTTACTAAGTAACCCTGCACTATTCTTCCTACCCTTAAGTGGATACCCCAAAGTGGCTAGCTTAAGGCAGACTTTCATTCAAATATTAAAAAGTGCCATTTAAGCTCCTCCCCACTCCTGTCCCTAGCACTTTTGGATGTTGTTTTTTTTTTTTTTTTTTTTTTTTCTTATATAGGGAGCAGGTACCCTTTTTTTTTTGACAGGTACATTAGCTGCTCCCACTTCCTCATTTCTCACCTAGGCAGTAGATACATCAATTGTCCCTCCCACAGACTCCCGGGACATGTGACATGCCCAAGGGCATTGCGTGATCTCACACATGCGGAGTGGGGGGATGGCTGTGATTCCTCAGGAAGTCACAGCCGACTCCCAGATCCAAGATGGCGGCGCTGGGAACCTGTGAGAAGAACCATTTGCAGGAAGACAGTGCTGGACTCCAGTGACTGGTAATACACAATATTTTTAAGGTTAGCAGGTACAGTATTTTGTATGTGTTTCCTCCAGTGGACTTCTTCAGGAGCAGGGCTTTTTTTTTTTTGGAAGTAGAGCTTCTTCAGGAGTAGATACCAAAAGAAGAAAAAAAAAATCAGCGGTAGTTACGATTGGAGCTGCTAGTAATAGAGAAAAAACACACCACCCTCTGATAAAAAAATAAAATAAAAAATTGCAGCGCTAGTGTATAACACACAAGATAACTAATAATGTCCAATGCAAATAAAATTGTGCTAAATTAATCCAAAGTCTATGTAACCCAATGGTCCATATAATCCTTCTAAACTAGAAGTATGGTAGAACTGGCATGTAAATCACATGATTTACGTGCGAGTTGTTTTCTTGCATCTGGTGAGTGGCCACTTCTACCATACTTCTAGTTTAGAAGGATTATATGAACTACCATTTGGTTACACAGACTTTGGATTGATTTAGCACAATTTTATTTGCATTGGACATTATTAGTTATCTTGTGTGTTCTTCACTAGCGCTGCAATTTTTTAATTTTATTTCTTCAGGAGTGGGGCTTCTTCAGGAGTGGCGCTTCTTCAGGAGTGGGGCTTCTTCAGGAGTTATTTCTACAGCTATACACATAGGGGAGCAGGGCTTTAACCATCTTGTCTTGTTACTGTTCCAGATACGACAGCTCAGAAGGTCTTGATATATACATGCACATATTACAGCTGGTGACCACAGTGGATGAGGGCATTCAGTCTATAGGTAAGCATAATATATAGTACAAAGTGGCCCTGAGTATCTATAATCAAATTGGGCCTATAGAAAAATCATAAAACTTTTTGTTAAATGTTTATCCACATATTACATTCACATATTTATATTGCACCAACATAGAATGAAGTGCTTCACCTATTGTACATTCACATCATTCCCTGTCCTCACAGAGCTTACAATCTAAGGTCCCTATGTCACATGCATGCAAACACGTACTAGGGCTAATTTAGCAAGGATTTAAAAGAAAAGTATGGGTTTTTTTCCCCCCCAGATTTATACTTGCCTAGGTGGATACAGCATTGGACCGATGCTGCATCTGTGCCCCGGAGAACCGAGCAATAGACCACCGCCGATCGCTCGATTCTGACAGCTCCATGAGCAGAGAGCTGCCGACTGTCAGTCACAGTTCTCTGCTCTGCCTCCTCTTCGCTCATTGGAGCGCTGGGCTGTGGAGGGGGTGGGAGCAGCTGGCTCAGGCTCCCAGTGGCTTGCTGAGAGGCTGAGCCAGGTGTCGGTACAGGGATCTGGTGGATCCCAGCTTCCATTGTCGTGGTGATGAGGTGCCTGGACCTACTTCTGTGACATCAGCAGAGAGCGGACTTCAGGCCGCTCTCTGCTAAAAACGGGTCACAGGAGCGCAAAACAAATTGCACTCCTGTGATCCACAGGAAAAGTACAGCCAAACGAGCTTTGGTTATACTTCTCCCTTTAATTAACCCTCCTGCATGTTCTTGGAGTGTGGGAGGAACCCAAAGTATCCAGAGGAAACCTGCCAATTCAATGCAGGTAGTATATTGACTGGATTTCTAAACAGGTACCCCAGTGCTGCAAGACAGGCATGCTAACTACTAAACAACTGTGCTGCCCTACAAATGTTAATACTCAGCGACACTTTTAACACTGAGCCCCATCTTGGATGCAGCATGGATTCTATGAGGTGCCTTGAATTGTGAGCCAAAGCTCTACCTAAGCAGATAGACTGTGGAAGGAAGGGTTAGACTCTGTCAGGTTTTTATTGCTGGAAGATGTACATCGGAGGCTCTGGATTCAACTATCCGTGGTTGAAGAAAGTCAAGTTCATATGGAGTGCATTAGCTTTGGTGAGGCCGCTCTCAACAAAAACGGTGCCCTTCACCTAGGGGGCCTGAAGTTTAAGATCCCCATCCAAATAGTCCAATGAGAGCACAAAACCAAACAGTCCAAATTCTTTTAATATCAGTCCTTGCTCATAACAAGATAACAGCCAACCCATTTCAGGGGTTCAGACACTCCTCCATCATCAGGGCCTATAAATGCTGTAACTGGGCCTGCTGGTATGCGACCTGCTAGTTCTGTGTGGTTTTGCTGCGTTTTTGCTGCTTGTCAACTGCCTTTCCTTAAAGAGGAACTGCAGTCTGCTCACATAATTCAGAATAAAAACATCTTTGCCATTCTGAAGCTTCCCTCCAACCACTTTGCATATTATTTTATATATACTGTGATTCTGTACTTGCCAAATATGCTGCAGAAATCTCCCTCCACTGAGCCTGGCTGCAACCATTTTAACTGTGGGCAGCTGAAGCTGCTGCCTGTTCACTTCCTGGATTTACACAGAGGCACACCCCCCAGCTCTGCGGCTCTCATTGGCCCTCCTATGACTCAGCCACCCCCTCCCCCCCACCCAGCCCCTTCCTGGCAAACTCTCACAAGAGTGAGTGAGAGCTGTGCATGATGTGAGAAGCCTAGGCTAATGACCAGACAAGAAACAGGAAGTGGGCTGTATAAGGTATTTACTGGCAGAAAAAAAAATGTTTTACTATCCAAAGTTAAAACAACAACAAGGGCAGAAGATTTCATAGATGGAAAGTAGGGGTGCAACGGATCAAAAAACTCACGGATCGGATCGATCCTCGGATCAGAGTCACGGATCGGATCATTTTCGGATCAGCAAAAAAACAAAAACAAAAAACAAACAAACACACAAATCTTGTTACACCCACCAGAGTTTTAGATTTAAAAGCTATTTTCAACACAAAACGGAGCTTATATGCATAAATACAGTATTTGTAGATCGGACAGACTGTTTAGATGTTAGATTTTAAAAGCAACAGCAAACCTGCCGACCTTACATGGTTGCTAATGTGACAGAACACCTCTGATTTTCACATTTAACGTCCCCGCACTGTAATACAGCCACATGCCCCACACTGTAATACAGCCACATGCCCCCCACCGTAATACAGCCACATGCCCCCCACCGTAATACAGCCACATGCCCCGCACCGTAATACAGCCACATGCCCCCCACCGTAATACAGCCACATGCCCCCCACCGTAATACAGCCACATGCCCCCCACCGTAATACAGCCACATGTCCCCCACCGTAATACAGCCACATGTCCCCCACCGTAATATAGCCAGTCCATGTCCCCCACCGTAATATAGCCAGTCCATGTCCCCCACCGTAATATAGCCAGTCCATGTCCCCCACCGTAATATAGCCAGTCCATGTCCCCCACCGTAATATAGCCAGTCCATGTCCCCCACCGTAATATAGCCAGTCCATGTCCCCCACCGTAATATAGCCAGTCCATGTCCCCCACTGTAATATAGCCAGTCCATGTCCCCCACCGTAATATAGCCAGTCCATGTCCCCCACTGTAATATAGCCAGTCCATGTCCCCCACCGTAATATAGTCAGTCCATGTCCCCCACCGTAATATAGCCAGTCCATGTCCCCCACCGTAATATAGCCAGTCCATGTCCCCCACCGTAATATAGCCAGTCCATGTCCCCCACCGTAATATAGCCAGTCCATGTCCCCCACCGTAATATAGCCAGTCCATGTCCCCCACCGTAATATAGCCAGTCCATGTCCCCCACCGTAATATAGCCAGTCCATGTCCCCCACCGTAATATAGCCAGTCCATGTCCCCCACCGTAATATAGCCAGTCCATGTCCCCCACTGTAATATAGCCAGTCCATGTCCCCCACTGTAATATAGCCAGTCCATGTCCCCCACTGTAATATAGCCAGTCCATGTCCCCCACCGTAATATAGCCAGTCCATGTCCCCCACCGTAATATAGCCAGTCCATGTCCCCCACCGTAATATAGCCAGTCCATGTCCCCCACCGTAATATAGCCAGTCCATGTCCCCCATTGTAATATAGCCAGTCCATGTCCCCCACTGTAATATAGCCAGTCCATGTCCCCCACTGTAATATAGCCAGTCCATGTCCCCCACTGTATTAGTGCTGTGCCTGTTAATCACTCATACCTTGCTTTAGAGAAGCCGCCAAACACACGAGTTGGGGGCGGGGTGATGACGTCAGCACGATGCTCAGCGCCGCAGGGTGTACCAAGATGGCCGCGGCTTCGGCCTAGCTCCGGAGCCGCGGCCATCTTGGTACACCCGGCCGGGTGTACCAAGATGGCCGCGGCTCCGGAGCTAGGCCGAAGCCGCGGCCTTTCCTAAAACCTGAGGCCGCGGAGCGCTCCGCGGATCGCGGGTGTGCCGATCCGAACAGGGTGGCCCGTTCGGATCGCGGATCGGTGACGATCCGTTGCACCCCTAATGGAAAGATGAAAAAAATGACTGAAGTTCTGCTTTAAAGTGGTTGTAAAGGCACAAGGTTTTTTACCTTCCTGCATTCTGTGTGCAGCAGCCCCCTCCTAATACTTACCTGAGCCCACTCTCAATCCAGCGATGTCTCTGAGAGCCTTGGCTCTCCAAGGAATCGCACTCCTGATTGGCTTTTTGGCAGCAGAGGGAGCCATTTGCTCCTGCTGCTGTCAATCAGAGCCAGTGAGCCAGTCAGGAGACGGAGGAGGCGGGGCCGACCCAGGGCTCCGTGTGTGAATGGACGCACAGAGCCGCCTGTTTGGGAGGAGGGAGGAACCAGGGGCATCGGCAGGGGACCCAAGAAGAGGAGGATCAGGGCTGCTCTGTGCAAAACCATTACACAGAGCAGGTAAGTATAACATGTTTGTTATATAAGAAAACAAAAAACAAAGCTTTAATATCCCTTTAAGCTGCACAAGCCAGCGGATGGAGATGATGCTTCGCCTCACAAACTGCAAAGTTCACCCGTCATGTAGTGATCGGCGGGCGGCAAGCTTACTGAACGCTACAGAGTCAAGTAAATGGGGAAGCGCTGCAAACGCCCCGCAACTTTGTGCAATATATGTGGTTGCGGCACTTTTGTCGGCAAAATTGGGGTTAAAACGGGCGGTGAGGAGGCATCACACAATCCGAACGCTGATCGGGCTTCAGAGGAAAGGGAGATCAGACGCATTCCTAAATCTACCCTTAGGGCTCATTCACACTTGCTTTGGTCTTTGAAAAGTGATCCCCATTCAGAATGCTCTTCAGAGAGCATTGACAGGCGGTGAGGAGGTTTTGTATCACCTTCTCACCACCTGATTTAACCCCCTGAATTGTGCACTAGCATGCCACAACCACTTGCGTTGCATGTGGTTGCAGGGAGTTCGCCTAATCACTTGAATGGGGGCGCGCTTGTAGGGCGTTAGCAGCGGGGTAAAAATCCCTGCAGCAGCCACGATACCTCTGCAGCTAAAGGGCGAACGTTTCGGGGACTTAAAAACACTGCTCAACCGCTGGGTTTTACCGCCTCTGAACTGATCATGCGAATGAGCCCTTAGGGTACTATTTTTTTTAACAAAACTTCAGACTGTCATAAATAAGCCCCCATCGTCCGCTCCATCTAGTGGCCATAATGCAGTATTTACCTGATTGAGCTGTTTCATGAAAATACCACATTATGGCCACAAGATGGAGCTGACGATCAAAGGAAGTAAACATATTAGACACAATAAAGAAATTTATTTGTGAAGGCTGGAAGAATGCTGAGCCAGTCACACAGAACATTATTTAAGGGCGGCATAGTGGTGTAGTGGGTAGCACTCTCACCTAGCAGTAAGAAGGGTCGCTGGTTCGAATCCCAACCACGACACTACCTGCCTGGAGTTTGCATGTTCTCCCTGTGTCTGCGTGGGTTTCCTCCGGGTACTCCGGTTTCCTCCCACACTCCAAAGACATGCTGGTAAGTTAATTGGATTCTGTCTAAATTGGCCCTAGTATAGGAATGTGAGTTAGGGACCTTAGATTGTAAGCTCCTTGAGGGTGTAGGGACTGATGTGAATGTATAATGTATATGTAAAGCGCTGCGTAAACTGACGGCGCTATATAAGTACCTGAAATAAATAAATAAATAAATATAAATGGACCCCCCCCATACTGTTCCACACCCCATTATTGTAATATGTTTAATGGTGTTGATGGTGCATAGTTCATTATTATTATTTATCTTTTTTAAAGATGTAATTTTTTTTTTTTTTTTCCAGTACAGTCTCCAGAGGATGGGAAGCGGACGTGGGGATTTTTATTCAGGCTGATACGTCGGGATTTATGTCAGTCTGGGGACCCCTCACTGATCGTCCAGGAGCAGAAAACCATCTTATCCTACATCCTGGCTGTCATGTCCGCCATGTTCTCCTCCCAGACCGAGCATGAATACATCCGGACTGGAAAAAGTAAATCTTTTTTTATATGTTGCAATTTGCTCCTCACTAATTTGATGTCAGCTGATAGTGAAAGGGAATTGTCTGTGGAGCAATAGGGCTCTTTCACACAAGCGGACCGTTCAGGACCTGCTCCATTCTCCTCTATGAAGTGACGGTTGTCAGTGGTGACATGTCCACTGACATCCTATCTGATTCGCTCCGCTAAATTCAGATGGATGGAAACCCTATTTTTTTTTTTTTTTTAATCACATAGAGCAATAGAGCAGGGATATGCAATTAGCGGACCTCCAGCTGTTGCAGAACTACACTTCCCATGAGGCATTGTAAAACTCTGACATTCACAGACATGACTAGGCATGATGGGAATTGTAGTTCCTGAACAACTGGAGGGCCGCAGTTTGAAGACCCCTGACATAGAGCAATAGAGCAGGGATATGCAATTAGCAGACCTCCCGCTGTTGCAAAACTACAAGTCCCATCATGCCTCTGCCTCTGGGTGTCATACTTGTGGCTGTCAGTCTCGCTATGCCTCATGGGACTTGTAGTTCTGCAACAGCTGGAGGTCCGCTAATTGCATATCCCTGACATAGCGGACAAAAAAGTCCCCTATGCGATGATTTTTTGGTGACCGGTTCTCTTTAATGAGACACGCAGGGTCTAAAAGATCCCACCAATGTCTTCTCTGGACTCCACTGAATGTTTTTTTGCAATGCAGATCGTATTGCAATACACTCCTTCATGGCTATGTTGTGATGTCACACACGTCGCTTTTCTGTTTACCAACAAGAAGGGTAGGAGAGCGAACTTGTGTCTGCTCTCCTCTCCACCCGCTGGCACCCGCTGTATCGGTCCCGGGCCCGCAGGTGGGCAAGCGGTGCGTGCAATACATGGCAGGGGGCGCCGTTACCGGTGGGGGGGGGGTGAGGGTGGAAGCAGTCGAGCGGCAAGACAGCCACCCAAATGCTTCCATCTGACAGGCAGAAATCTGCTTATCAGTTTTACAATCCTGCTGGCTGTACATACCGAACAGCAAAAGTGTTAAAGGAAAAAAACGCACTGAGACACATTGAAAACGCATCAAAGGCACGTATGCAAAAATGCATCTGGAATTCAGAAAATGCGGTTTGACCCAGCCCTGAAAGTTTATCTAAACCCAAAAACAAAGATTGTAATCTATTGCAGCCTACCGGTCTTTTAGATGCGGTGTCAGCATTTTAGTTTTTTCCCCTTTTATATACCTGGTAATTCAATAACACACTTAATGCCCCTTTGTGGCTACACTCGCTCACTCCACTGAATCAATGGAGGGAGGCCATAAGCTGGACTTCAAATATGTCTGCCTTCGTTCATCTCCATCACATAGGGGATGATTGGATGAGTCGTTTACAAAAAGATGATAGTAATGTTTGTGCTTTAGTTCAGCTCGCAGGAAGTGACGAGGACACTGCATTTCTGGCAGGATCGACAGGTATTTGCTGTACTTGCTGATTTTTTTTTTTTTTTTTTGCTCTTTTTAGGTCAGTTAAATAATCAGTTGAAAACATAATTCAATAAAAAAAAAATACCCTGCCCCCCATGTAATAAAGATTTGAGAGCAAGATGTGTTTGTAGTCCAGATCAGGCGGGCAGCCTATGGTAACGACCATGGCTACCTCCATAGATACAGTGCAGTGAGTGAGCGTTTGCCACCCTAGGACAGGAAGTGTTACTGGTAGGTTTAGCAGATCAAATAAAGGAAATATCTAATGCAGACACCAACATCGAAAGACGGGTAAGCTACAATAAATGTAAGTAAGATCCTTCGCGCTATCAAAGTGAATATATGCTAATCGGATAAGTTGCAGCTAGATCTAAAGTGTATAAATGCACTTAAATGGTATAAAGTAAATAATGATCAGCGCAGCTTGATGATATATATAAAATAATAATAATAATTGTTAATATAGTAAGCTACAATATATTCCATTTTTGGTTTTGGATTTGACTTGGCTTTCATGGAAGTACAGCAAAAACTGGCTATAGGATCTAGATTTCATTGCAAGGTTAGGTCTTTTAACAGCCACAAGAGGGCGCTTATGATATGAAATGTAAAATAGATGTAAAACCCAAGTGGGTGACCTTTTTAGTTTGCTCTGTGCACCATTTATCATAAACAGTTCTATCATTAACCACTTCCATACCGTGCCAATTCCAGCACTCCTCATCTGCATGTAAAGATCATAATATTTTTTTACTCAGAATCCCCAAATTATATATATATATATATATATATATATATATATATATATATATATATATATATATATACCGTATATACTCGAGTATAAGTCGAGTTTTTCAGCACTTTTTTTGTGCTGACAGTAACCCCCTCGACTTATACTCGAGTCAAGCACTTTTCTGCAGCATAAAATTTCATTTTCCGAACCGAATTTGGGGCCCCGTATCTCAGGGCCACTTGGTGCTAGGTAGGAACCCCAAATTTGGTGTGCTAACCCAGTGGACCTGGTACCATAACATATCTAAAGCTGGAGTTCCTAGCACCAAGTGGCCCCGAGATATGGGGCCCCAAAATCGGTTCGGAAAATGTCATTCTCTGCTGCAGAAAAGTGCTTGACATTTTCTGAACTGAATTTGGGGTCCCGTATCTCAGGGCTACTTGAGGCTAGGAACCCCAAATTTGGTGTGCAAACCTAGTGGAACTGGTACCATAACATATCCAAAGCTGGGGTTCCTAGCACCAAGTAGCCCCGAGATACGGGGCCCCAAAGTAGGTTCGGAAAATTCTCTGCTGCAGAAAAGTGCTTGACATTTTCTGAACCGATTTTTGGGGCCCTGTATCTCGGGGCCACTTGGTGCTAGAAACCCCAGCTTTGGATATTTTATGGTGCTAGTTCCACTGGGTTTGTCCACCAAATGTGGGGTTCCTAGCACTAAGTGGCCCCGAGATACGGGGCCCCAAAATCGGTCAACTGTGTCCATCTGCAGCAATGTCATTTCGGGACCCTTTGGGTTCAGAGACCCCAAATTTTGGCTGCAGCTAGGGGGCATCTAGGAACCCTTAACTACCGAGTTTGAAGTTCGGGGGACCTATGGCATGCAAATGGGCACGGTGAGGCTGCAAATGGGCATTGTTGACCCTCTTTTCCACTTACAGTAGCTGTGCATTTCTCACCCTCGTCTTATACTCGGGTAAATAATTTTTTCCCATTTTTTTGTGGTAAATTAGGTGCCTCAACTTATACTCGGAATAACTTATACTCGAGTATATACAGTATATATATATATATATATATATATATATATATATATATATATATATATATATATATATATATTTTAAGCAGACACCCTAGGCAATAAAATGGCGTCCGTTGCAAATTTTTATGTCACATGGTATTTGCGCAGTAATTTTTCAAATGCGATTTTTTTTTTTTTTTTTTTTTTTTTCCCCCCGGGATAAAAAAAAAAACAAAACCGTAAAGTTATCCCAATTTTTTTTGTATAATGTGACAGATCATGACACGCCGAGTAAATGGATACCTAACATGTCACGCTTTAAAATTGCGCACACTCGTGGTATGGCGCCAAACTTCGGTACTTAAAAATCTCCATAGGCGATGCTTTAAACTTTTTTAAAGGTTACCTGTTTAGAGTTAAAGAGGAGATCTTTGGCTACAATTATTGCTCTCACTCTAATGTTTGTGGTGATACCTCACATGTGTGGTTTGAACGTCGTTTACATATGCGGGTGCGACTAACGTATGCGCTTTCTTTTGCGCGCGGGGACGGGGGGGCTTTCATTTTTTTTATGGTTTGTTTTATTTACTTTACACTCCCCCTTTTAAAAAAAAATGTCTCATTTTTATTCCTATTACAAGGAATGTAAACATCCCTTGTAATGGTAATAGTGCATGATCGGTCCTCTTTAGGGAGAGATGCGGGGTCTATAAGACACCCGCATCTCTCCTCCAGGCTGGAAAGCATCAGGTCAAAAAATAATAAAATGAATGATCTGTTGCTTTCTAGCCAAGATTTCGCCTTTGTTTACTTCCGGCGGCCCGGACCTGACATCGTAACGTCGCGCCCGGGCCTCCGAGAGTCAGAGATTGTTGGGGACCATCTGTCCCTCGGTTTTATCTATGGCTTCCTTCCTGCGCTGGTGGATTCCTTCTCCGAGTCCCCGATCGCATGGGAGAGCCCGGAGAAGCACCGGAGGGGTGGCGGGAGGCGTCCCTTCCTGTCACCAGTAAGAACGATCAAGCGGCTAAACTGCCACTATGATCATCCTATGGTGTAGGGAATCGCCCGCTGAAAAAAAACGATATCTGGATGATAGCTGCAGGCATCATTCAGATATCACCTCTGAAAGCCGAGGACGTCATATGACGGCCTGCTGTATGAAAGTGGTTAAAAAAAAAAAAGAAGAAATAATATACAGTGGAACCTTGGTTTACGAGTAACGCGGTTAACAAGCGTTTTGAAAGACGAGCAACTACTTTTTTTTTTTAAATTCTGACTCGGTTTGCGAGTGTTGTCTCGCAAAACGAGCAGAATTCAAGCTAATGGGCGGTGCAGTACCACATTTGGCCAGAGGTGCGGGGGGCACTGGGGACACTCGGAACGGTTCGGAGCCTTTCGGAAATACTCTGAATGACTCGGAAATAATCCGAAATACTCCGTTCCCGAGTGTTTCCGAGGCTTTCCGAGTTCAGCCGAGCTGTCCCCAAGTATTACCGAGGCTCTCCGGTGCCCCCTCATCTCTGGCCACATGCGGTATTGCATGTAATAGAAGTCAATGCGGAACAAATTATCTTCGTTTCCATTGACTTCTATGGGGAAACTCGCTTTGATATGCGAGTGCTTTGGATTACAAGCATTCTCCTGGAACAGATTATGCTCGTAATCCAAGGTCTGTACCCATTTTCACCCATTGCTTGGAGGAAACAAGAAAAGGTATAAAATATTGCATACATTCAGCTGAACCTGTCTGATGTCACTTGCTGTTTGTGGCATTCCTGACTTAATGGCTGGCGGTCTACCTGGTGTTGGCGCCATAGTCTGCCCGTCTGTTTACTCCTGAGCTGTGACTGCACTGTCGTGGCACCACTGAATTCCCACCCGTGGGCGGCACTGTATAGAAGAAGCCCAACAACGAGAATTTTTATTTTTCTCTTGCAGATCTCCCCCTAATAAACAGCCTCACCCGAATTCTGGAGAACTTGGAGGTCTGTGGTCGGAAGAGCAGCGACAAACGCCATGCTCGAGGTGATACTGGAGAAGCGGCCATTGAAGAGGATTTCCATCTGAAGATATTGAAGGACGTCTGCTGTGAATTCCTCTCCAATATCCTCAAACAGCTAACAAAGGTGGCCCTTCTCTTTTTAAAGTACACTACGGTGTAAAAGTTTGAGGCAGGTGTAAAATTTTTTTGTAAATGAAGAATGCTTTCAGTAATAAAAGTGTTAATTGATAAAAATAAGCTATGAACAAAATAGAAAGTAAATGAACAGAAAGGGAAATCCAAATCAAATCAATCGACTCGGCAGGTAGGTTGTTCCAAACATCTTAGAGGACTAAGCACAGATCTTCTGTGGATGTCGGCTGTCCCAAATCCTTCTGTCTCTTTATGTCATCCCAGACCGCCTCCATGATGGTGAGATCAGGGCTCTTTGGGGGCCAAACCATCACTTCCAGGACTCCTGGTTCTTCTTTACGCTGAAGATAGTTTTTAATGACATTGGCTGTATGTTTGGGGTGGTTGTCCTGTTGCAGAATACATTTGGGGCCAATCACACGCTTCCCTGATGGTATGGCATGATGGGAGAAGTATCTGCCATTATTTCTCAGCATTGAGGACACCATTGATCCTGACCAAATCGCCATTTGCAGAAATGCAACCTCAAACTTGCAAGGAACCTCCACCATGCTTCACGGTTGGCTGCAGACACTCATTATTGTGTCCAGCCCTTCACCAATAAACTCCCTCCTAGGGCTGGGAGATTGTCTTAAAAAAAAAATCTTCGATTCTCTTAAAAAAAAACTCGATTCACGATTCGAATCGAGTTTTTTTTTTAAAACCGCGCCGGTCCTAAGGCGCTGCGGGCATGAGCTTTTAGGCGAGGCCGCGGCTTCGGCCTAGTCCACGGCGTCCGGCCTGGCGGACTAGGCCGAAGCCGCGGCCTCACCTAAAAACTCCTTGCCCGCAGCTCTTCAGGCCCGGCGCGGTGTCCGCGCCGGTCCGGAGGCGCTGCGGGCATGAGTTTTTAGGCGAGGCTTCGGCCTAGTCCGCGGCGTCCGGCCGAAGCCGCGGCCTCGCCTAAAAAACTCATGCCCGCAGCGCCTCGGGACCGGCGCGGTGAAAAAAAAAAATCTACAAAAATCGATTTGCTTAAATTTTGAATCGATTTGACCTCTCAACTCGATTCAAGATTTGAATCGATTTTTTTCCCAGCCCTACTCCCTCCTGCTATGGCCAAATATTTCACATTTTGACCCATCAGTCCAGAGCACCTGCTGCCATTTGTCTGAACCCCAGTTCCTATGTTTTCCTGCATAGTTGAGTTGCTCAGCCTTGTTTCCATGTCGGAGGTTTGGCTTTTTGGCCGCAATTCTTCCATGAAGACCACTTCTGGCCTGACTTCTCTAGACAGTAGATCAATAGATGACTGGTTTTTGCCAGTTCTGTGCTGATGGCACTGCTGAACATCTTCTGATGTGGAAGGGAAGTAAGCATGATGTGTCTTTCATCTACTGCATTATGCTTCCTCGCCCGACCACTTCATCTACGCTCATCAACGCTGCCCGTTTCTTTGTGATTCTTCAAAAGAGCTTGAACAGCACATCTGGAAACCTCAGTCTGCTTTGCAATCCTTGCCTGGGAGAGACCTTGCTGTTGCAGTATACCTACCTTGTGTCTTGTGGCTGTGCTCAGTCTTGTTATAGTGTATGAACTGTGACATCAAACTGCCTTCCACAACCTCACCTTAGTAGCAGAGTTTGGCTGTTCCTCACCCAGTTTTAAGCCTCCTACACAGCTGTTTCTGTTTCAGTTAATGACTGTGTTTCAACCTACATATCAAATTGATGATCTTTAGCACCTGGTTTGGTATAATTGGTTAATTATACACCTGACTCTAATCCCGAAAAATCCCTGACTTTGTGCAAGTGTCTAAAGTGTTCAAGTGTAAGAATTGATGATGGTTTGAAGCCAAAGGGTAGACACACCAATAATTGATTTGATTTAGATTTTCCTTCTGCTCATTTACTTTGCATTTTGTAAATTGATAAAAATAAACAATTCAAATCTATATTATTTGAAAGCATTCTTACTTTACAGCATTTCCTCACGCCTGCCTAAAACTTTTGCACAGTACTGGATGTTTAAAACTATATGGGTGTCACCAAGTTTAAATCTTTATGTGCACCACATCCTGAGCCTCACAGGAACCATGACACAGAGAAGAGGACTGTCAAGTGCTGCAGTGATGAAAATGTGCTTTTTATAAAGACATACATTTTATTTCTACAAATCTTTTTTAAAAGATGGTGGCCAATCGTGTCCAATTGTTAAAGTGATCATAAACCCACTTTTTCAACTTGTACCTACAGGTAAGCCTATAATAAGGCTTACCTATAGGTACAGGGGTGTAACTACCACCATAGCGACCCATGCGGGCGCTATGGGGCCCGCAGCCGAGTGGGGCCCAGTGAGGATGAGAGCACCGCCAGCACAGTCTCCCAGCCAGGGGAAGAGAGAGGAGAGGAAGAGACGAGCTGTCCGTATCAGCAGAGAGCTGAATTGCCCGATGTAAGAGCTTTCATTAGAACTTCCAGTGTTCCCGGGGCTCACGTCACATAGCTCCACCTCTTGGCCCAGTGCCTTTGATAGACAGAACGCTGATTCAATGCGGGACATGTGACGTCATCAAAGGCGTCGGGCCATGAGGTGGGGCTATGTGACTATGAGCCCCGGGAAGACAGGAAATTCAAATGAAAGCTATTACAGCGGGCAATCCCGCTCTCTGCTGATCCAGGTGGCTTGCCTTTTCCTCTGCATAGGTGAGGCTGTATGGGGCACAGGTCACGCTGTATGGGGCACAGGTCGCGCTGCATGGGGCACAGGTCGCGCTGCATGGGGCACAGGTCGCGCTGTATGGGGCACAGGTCGCGCTGTATGGGGCACAGGTCACGCTGTATGGGGCACAGGTCGCGCTGTATGGGGCACAGGTCGCGCTGTATGGGGCACAGGTCGCGCTGTATGTGGCACAGGTCGGGCTGTATGGGGCACAGGTCGGGCTGTATGGGGCACAGGTCGGGCTGCATGGGGCACAGGTCGGGCTGCATGGGGCACAGGTCGGGCTGCATGGGGCACAGGTCGCGCTGCATGGGGCACAGGTCGCGCTGCATGGGGCACAGGTCGCGCTGCATGGGGCACAGGTCGCGCTGCATGGGGCACAGGTCGCGCTGCATGGGGCACAGGTCGCGCTGCATGGGGCACAGGTCGCGCTGCATGGGGCACAGGTCGCGCTGCATGGGGCACAGGTCGCGCTGCATGGGGCACAGGTCGCGCTGCATGGGGCACAGGTCGCGCTGCATGGGGCACAGGTCGCGCTGCATGGGGCACAGGTCGCGCTGCATGGGGCACAGGTCGCGCTGCATGGGGCACAGGTCGCGCTGCATGGGGCACAGGTCGCGCTGCATGGGGCACAGGTCGCGCTGCATGGGGCACAGGTCGCGCTGCATGGGGCACAGGTCGCGCTGCATGGGGCACAGGTCACGCTGTATGTGGCACAGCTCACGCTGCATTGACACTAGGGCAGCTGTGGGGGGGGGGGGCTGTTTGCAGGGGGGCCCCATACAATATTTTGCTATGGGGCCCTGCTATTTCTAGTTACGCCCCTGTATAGGTACTCTAATTATCTCTTAAACGTGCATGGTTTGGGAGATATTTACACTGCATGCAGCCGGTGACATACGCTCTGACGGTCCGGCATACTATGCCTGACCTTCAGGGCCTGTACCGTGAATGGCGGCACGCGGCAGTGACATCATCACGCCCCTGCCCACTTATGTAGCCGGAGGCCGCGAACCAGGAAGGAAGACTGGGTGAAGATAAAAGCACCTTTAGCGGTGACAGCGCGCCATTGTCATCACCCTAGCTGATCTTCGGATCGAATCCCTGGGGCCTCCACTAAGGGAAACCCAGCAGTGAAGCCTTTTCGGCTTTACAGACGGTTCCCTACTTGGCGCAGCGGAGGAAGGAGGAGGGGGGGTGGAACTTCCGAGGGACGGTGCCATCTCCCGGAAGTGGGGACAGGTACCAGTTTCCTCCTCCCCCCTGAAAGAAGTCAAATGTGGCACCGGAGTGGGGGGGAGGAAGCAAATAAGCAGAAGTTCCACTTTTGGGTGGAACTCGGCTTTAAGCTGGTCATAGACTGTTCAAATGTCAGCCAGTTCATGGCTGAGAATCGTACCATGTATGGGTGGGCTGAATGTACCCAAGTTGATCGATCAACTTGGGTACAACCAGCCTGTCGGATTTTGCATGCGATTATTGCTAGCGGCTGTTATAGCCACTAGCAATAAACACTATGTTCTCCCGGGAAAACACAATGACTCTCCAGGAGGGATTCCCTCATCAACGCTGACTGTGTTGATAGGGAATCAAGCGATTTTCTTTCCTACAACCTGTGGTTGCAGGAAAAAAAAATAATTCCGTCTTTGGCCTGCCTTACTGGCCTTCTTCATTCATCCCCTGTTCTGTCACTTTTCATGCTCCTTTTAGTTAGTACAGATAAAGTCAGTTATAACAAAGCTATCATAGCTCCCTACAAGCCACTCTGAAGCTGGCCATACACGGATCGAAATTCGACTGGTCCAGTGTGTGGGCTTCCCTATTCAACACAAGTTAAAGGGATACTTACAATGATCAGCTTTTATTTATTTATGTAAAACCTTTATCCCAAAAGAGGGGAAAAAAGACCATTGCTGTAAGACCCCTTTCACACTGGCACCGCTTCGCGTCAGCGGTAAAGCGCCGCTAGTCCTAGCAGTGCTTTTCAACCGCTAGCAGATCGCTTTTAACCCCCCCGCTAGCGGGCGAAGAAAGGGTTAAGTGCACCCGAAAAGCTCAGCTGGCGAATCGCTTGGCAGGCTCTTCGGCAGTGGTGCCCATTCATTTCAATGGGCAGGGGCGGTGGAGGAGCGGTGTATACATCGCTCCTAAACCGCTCCAAAGATGCTGCTTGCAGGACTTTTTCTAACGTCCTGTCAGCGCACCGCCCCAGTGTAAAGGTACTCGGGCCCTCACACTGGGGCTGCAGGGGAAGCGTTTTTTAGGCGTTTTACAGACGCTATTTTTAGCCCTTTAGCGGCTGAAAACGCCTCCAGTGTGAAAGGGGTTTAACTGCTTTATAAGTGTGAGCTGGAGTTAAGCTTTATGATGTTAGTCAGTTATGTAAAGTCCATCTAAATCTAATAGTCCATCCAACACCACCCTCCTCACTGATTGACAATGCTGATGTCCAAGGGAGCCTACATTCTTCATTCATAAATGCAGCGGAGGAGTGAATGTAGCCACCCTAAGACAGGAGGTGTGTTACTGGCTGATCATTAGGTGAAAATTCAAGCCTGGAAAAAGAAAACGAATGCAGCCACGGCATACAATGATTGGTAAGCTGCAGTAAATTAACTTTTTGTTTTATTGGGTTTCGTTACACTTTAATTTCTGGCCTTATGTAGAACACACACTTTTAGCTTATGATTTTATCTGCCACAATCCCTTTTATACCTTTCACCTTTAAAGCTGAATTACAGGAATTCCGCTACTTTGTAAAAAACTGCTGGCCTACCATGAGTTAAAGGGGTTGTAAAGGTTCGTGTTTTTTCACTTTAATGCATCCTATGCATTAAGGTGAAAGAACACCTGTCAGTGACCGGCCTCCCAGCCCCCCCGTTTTGCTTACCTGAACCCTCAAACTTGTCCCACGGGGATGCGCTCTCTTTCTCTGCCCGGGGTTCTCGGCTCTTGATTGGATAGATTGATAGCATCACAGCTATTGGCTCCCGCTGCTGTCAATCAAATCCAATGACGCGGAGGGGGCGGGGCCGAGTCCTGCATTCGGCCTCTATGGACACCGAATGCCGGACTCGGGAGCGCGCCTGCAAGGTAACCCCCGGGAGAGCGCTTCTCCCAGGGGGTTATCTGATGTGGGGAGAAGCCGAGAGAGCCGCCGAGGGACCCCAGAAGAGCAGGTTCGGGGCCACTCTGTGCAAAACGAGCTGCACAGAGGAGGCAACTATGACATGTTTGTTATTTTTAAAAAGAAAAAAATGAACCTTTAGTGTCAATTCAACGAGGTGCCTGCTGCCTTATAGACTTATCTCCATTATTCACATCTGACAGGTTTATTATGCTCCAAGAAGATAACTTCCAGATCTCCATGGCTGCTCACTGTGGTCTCTGTTACTTCAAAAGTAGTCACTGGTACTGCTATGCCCGCCCGTCTCCTCCTCTTGCCCATTCACTGAAGCCTTTGTATTATGTGAACTCATTCACAAAGTACAAAGGCTTCTGTGAATGGGCAGCAGAGGGGAGGGATGGACATAGCTGCTGTGTGCATGCTTCTCTCCTCTCACAGCCGGATTGTATCCTCCAGAAGTGCAATAAACCTGTCACATATAAGTAATAGAGGTAAGTCCCGTTGGTGACATGCACCTAATTTGACTGAACTTGTAGTGCGCCTGCACTTTATGCAGAGTTACTGATTCCTGGAATTCAGCTTTAATAAGGATCTGGTGTTCTGTTATTTATTTCTTTATATTTTCTCTCTCCAGGAGAACATATTAGAGGCACTCAAACACGGGTACGTTACCAAGGAGAAGTGTCTGTGTGCTCTTCGCAACTTGCTCCCCCTCTATTCTCTTTCCGTAAGTATTTCCGGTTTATAACTCATTAAAGCCCAACTCTGACAAACTTAGAAATCATCCCTTGCTTTTGAGGCTGTGCCGGCACTGCAAGGGTTAAATACTTGTTGAGGTCTAGGGAACATAGAAAAGATCTACTTTCCCGATCCTCATTGTTAGAGCGATCCCCCCAGTGTCTTCTCCCCCCACTCTCCAGAGGTCTAGGGTCCTGAATTGCCCTGCATTAGATGAGACAACGCCAAGGGGACAGTCCACTGCCAGTGCGTGGGGGAGCGCCATCTGCTGGGGGAGCAGAGGATTGCGTAAGGTACAATTCAAAGACTCTCCCCTAGACTAAATGAGCAGTTAATCCTTGGAGTGCAGGCACAGCCCCAAGGGAGGATTTTAAAATTGCCTGACCTTGTGTGCCAAAATCCCATTCTCTCTAAAAAAGAAAAAAAAAAGTGTGCTCATAGCAAGATGAAATTAGGATGTGGTACCGTTATACCCCCTTCCACACTGGAGCGTTTTTCAGGTGCTTTTGGGCTAAAAATAGCGCCTGAAAAACGGCTCCCTTGCAGTCTCAGTGTGAAAGCCCCGAGTGCTTTAATACTGGGGCGGTGCGCTGGCAGGACGTTTAAAAAAAAAAGTCCTGCAAGCCGCATCTTTGGAGCGGTGAAGAAGCGGTGTATACGCTGCTCCTGCCCATTAAAATGAATAGGCACCACTGCCGAAGCGCCTGCAAAGTGCTTCGGCAGCAGCGCTACACGGGCATCACCCACTAGCACCCTTCATCGGCCGCTAGCGGGGGTTAAAAGTGCCAAATAGCGCCGCTATAATGACGGTAAATTGCCGCTAAAACTAACTTTACCGTCAATGCCCGTCTGCTCCAGTGTGTAAGCAGCCTTATAATCAACGATGTGGGTATGGGCGTTATTGCGCTAACCTCAAATAACAAGGAAAAAGCAGCTACAAAAAAATGTGACACACATATAAAGCATAAAGAATGGATATTGTAGCGTTAACAAGTGAACACATATATTGATATATAAATGAAGTAGTGCAAAAATCAAATATACAAAAATATAATGTATAAAGAATGTGAAAAAGGACTTTTTCACATTCTTTATACATGATATTTTTGTGTATTTGATTTTTGCACTGCTTCATTTATATATCAATATACGTGTTCACTTGTTAGCGCTACAATATCCACCCTTTGAGCCTTATAATCAACCAGTCCAGCAATGGTATTGAACTGAAGTTTAAAGTGGAACTTAACCTTCAAACAGAGTTCCCTCCAAAAATTAAACGCCAGCAGCTACACATACTGCAGCTGCTGACTTTCAATAATCGGACACTTACCTGTCCTGGAGTCCAGCGATGTCGGCACCGCAGCTGATGTTTCCATCAGCTGTTGGGTGCTGCCGCCGCCATTGCCGGTTAGGGAACCCTGCAATGAAGCATTGTGGCTTCGCGCCCGGGTCCCTACTGCGCAAGCGCGCCGCGCTCTTACTGGCTCGGTGGAGGAGGAGGGAGCCGAACCTCTGTCGTACCTCGCCATGGCAAGGTCTGGCTGAAGTGGGGTCAGGGTACATGTCAAAAATGGGTTCCTGCTCCTCCCTCCCCCCCGAAAGGTGCCAAAATGTGGCACAGGAGTTAAGCGGAAGTTCCACTTTTGGGTGCCCGCATCTGGTGACGTGTCCCAGAAAGCTGTGGGACCGTTCACAAAGCGCCGCGCTGCTCATACATGCACAGTGGGAAGCCAGCTGTGAAGCCACAAGGAGTCACAGCCGACTTCCCACAGTTTAAGTGATTTGTAAAGGATACGTTTTTTTATTTTTTAACCACCTCCAATCCGGGGCTTTTTTGGCTCTTTTTGTTCACATGTAACAATCTGTATTTTTTTGCTAGAAAATTAGTTAGAATCCCCAAACATTTATATATTTTTGTTAAAGCAGAGGCCCTAGAGAATAAATTGGTGGCTTTTGCTAGTTTTTTTTGTCACACATTATTTGCACGGGGGGATTTGAATTTTTTTTTTTTTTAATGGCACTTTCATTTTTTATTATTATGTTTTTTTTTTTTTTTTTTACACTGTTGCTTTAAAAAACATATTTTGATCACTTTTATTGCTGTCACAAGGAATGTAAACATCCCTGAGACAGCAATAGGCATGCGACAGTTGCTCTTTATGGAGAGATCTGGGGTCTAGAAGATCCCCAAATTCCTCCTCTGCAGTTAAAAGCATTTCAAAAACACCAATATCTGTGTTTTTGAAACTTTTCAATTTTTTAAAAAATTGCGTCAATTGTTTCGAGTAAACCGGAAGTCGTGTTATTACATTGCTTCCAGGATACTATTACGAACAGCCGATCAAAGCTGATCCCGGCTTTGCTTGGCTGTCCGGCCAGCCGGCTTTGGGTCGGACGGGTAATCCCAAGCAAGCCACGGGAGGAGGTGGACGTCCCGTCCCGCTGCTTGTAATAGCAGTCGAGCGGCTAATCAGTCGCTCTGATTGCTATTACAAGAGAGCCTACCGCTGGCTATAAAAACCACTGAAAGTGGTGGGAAGATGGGAAGTGGTTAAAAATAACAAAGATGTCATTCTTACTATCTCTGTGGAATGGTTTTTCACAAAGCAGCCCCGATCCTTGTCCTCTGGGGCCCCCTGCTGGTGCTCCTGGTCCCCCCTCGGTTCGCTTGCTATGGGGGCACTTGTGGGGGCCTACACCCAAACCGTGCTGTGTTTCCATTGACATGCACAGCGTGGCTCGGACCCATAACCTGATCCCGCCAATGGCTCCTGCTGCTGTCTCTGAGCCACTGTGGAGAAAGAGAGCTGCTGCTCTCATGCACATCGCTGGATCGAGATCAGGCTCAGCTAAGTGTAAAGCAGGGCTGGGGGGGGGGACCTGTACACAGAAGGTTTTATACCTTATTGCACAGAATGCATTAAGGTTAAAAAAAAAAAAACCTTCTACATTTAGAACCACTTTAACATCCCGGTGCCGGGGCCAGAGAACTGGCCTTGGTGAGGACGGAGCTGGGTCCCTGGACAGGTAAGTGTTCTTTTATTAAGTCAGCAGCTACAGGTTGAAGAACCACTTTAAACCCTTTTTTTTTAAAAACAATGATTGCGTGCCGCCCCAAGCTGCCTGCTCTGCAGCATTACCGGTACACTTTTATGGCACTGACTCCTGTAAACCTGCCGTAGTGAGAAGTCCCTTTCTGTGCCCGAAATCTGATCTTTGCCGGTACTGGTTGCGTTCCGCTTTGGCTGATGTTCTCTTTGTACTTGCAGGTGAACAGTTTTGTTGGGGTGTTGGGAGAAGCGGACCCAGACTTGGCAGAGACTCTGCGGAAAGAGATTCCGGCACTGAGAGAGGAGTGCTAAGAGCGCCTATCCTACGGCCTGTCAACCGACCACCTGTCTGTAAGAGCTGCCTGCAGGCCTCGGTGTAGGGACATCACCTCCTGGGAACAGGTCTCCACATACCTGTCCTATCAGGACCTAAAATCTGGCTCTGCATCCAGTCCTCCGCTGTGGGTGGCTGTATTCGTTTTCTATTTTCAGGCTTGTCTCCCTTTTAATTTTCACCAGGTGATCCTGCCAGCAAGACACTTCCTGTCCGAGGGTGACAACACTCACTCACCATAATGTATTAGGCAGAAACAAGATATTTCTTCAGAACCCTGCCCCTCTTCTATTATCATAACCTAGAGGGGCATGACTGTAGTCATCAGAGATTAACATAACTGATAACATTCAGCACAGACAGAGTACACAGGAAGTTTTAGCTTCCATGATTTCTGGCAGGATCTTTTTTTTTTTATTTTTTTTTTTTAAAGACTCACATTGGAGCAAATAAGAGAAGCTTCTTGTTATAGTTTACTGTACATACACTTTATGATGGTGCAGTATGGTGAGACACAGCCTACAACCGGAGCTACATTATTTATATTCCCTGCAGTGAACAAACCTAAATGTTTACTGCCACCTACAGGCTGCTTTCATGTGAAATGATAATAATCTTATGAAATGGCTACAAGTAAAGCACATCAAAGTTCTAAAATTTTAACCTTTTTAAACTTTTTATTTCGTTTTTGGATGAAGTAGTGAGGGGTTAGAAGCCCAGCCGATTATTTATTGCTAAGTGATACTTTAGCGATGGCCGTTTATTTTTATCAATGTTGTGCTGATAGTGTGGCATCTGGGTGATATATGGACCGTTCCTGTGCATCGCGGAACTACCATGAAGACCATGGGGATGTAAAGACAATGCGTAAATCTGAAATGAAAGCGCCACATTGGAATGTTAGAGCCCAACGTAAAGTTTTATTCCAAACATTAATTGGGAACAAGATCCAACGCGTTTCGGCAGGCATACATGGCCCCGATTATCGGGACTTATGAAAATGTGAAATCCATGCCGATTTGGAATGTGATTTATATATATGTATGATGTGTATCCAACAGCAAACAAGTGTGCAGCATTTAGCAGCCCCCCGATCAATCTCTCATAGGCCCTGATGAAGAGCTGTGTGGCCCCTGAAATGTGTTGCCTTTTATGCCCAATTATTGTGCTTATGTCAATGTGAGATCTATTCATGCGGACTTGGAAAGTGGTATATATATATAAAATAATATAAATGTATGTATGTATAGTGTCTAAACAACAAACAGGTGCAGCATTTAGCAGCCCTCTGATCAATATCTCTCTGGCCCTGATGAAGAGCGTTGTGGCCCCTGAAATGTGTTGTCTCTTGGGCCCAATTAGTGTGTTTATGGAAATGTGAGATATAGTGATATGTATGTATGATGTGTATCCAACAACAAACAGGTGCAGCCTTCAGCAGCCATCTGATCTCTCGTAGGCCCTGATGAAGAGCTGTATGGCCCCTGAAAAGTGTTGTCGCTTGTGCCCGGTAGTGTACTTCTGGAAATGTGAGAGCTATTCATGCAGACTTGGATAGTGATATATACTGTATATGTATGATGTGTATCAAACAACAAACAGGTGTGGCATTTAGCAGCCCTCAGACCAATTTCTCCCTGGCCCTGATGAAGAGCCGTGTGGCCCCTGAAATGCATTGCCTCTTGAGCCCAGTTAGTGTGCTTCTGGAAATATGAGATTGGACAAATATATATATAGATATAGATATATATATATAGAGAGAGATCTATATATATATCTCTATCTCAATCAATCAATATATCTATGTATAATGTGTATCCAACAGCAACTCTCGTAGGCCCTGATGAAGAGCGGCGTGGCCCCTGAAATGCGTTGCCTCTTGAGCCCAGTTAGTGTGCTTATGAAAATGTGAGATCTATTCATACAGACTTGGATAGTGATATGTATGTATGTATGATGTGTATCCGACAACAAATCGTTGCAGCATTCAGCGGCCCTCTGATCTCTCGTATGCCCTGATGAAGAGCTGTGTGGCCCCTGAAAAGCGTTATCACTTGTGCCGAGTTAGTGTGCAGACTTGGAAAGTGGTATAAGATGTTTATCAACAACAAACCGGTAGGTGCAGCATTTAGGGCACTTTCACACTGATCCGCTGCAAAAATGCGATTTTTACCGGGATTGTGGTGCAGTTTTGAAAGGACGTGACTCAAAAACTGCCCCAAAAACTCGGACGAGTTTTTGCTGCATTTTTTGCATTTTTTAAATTTTTTTTTTATTGCTTTCAATGAAAAGGCGCATTTTTGATGCTTTTTTTTTTTCGCTCCCCAAACATGCCAAGATGCTGCAAGCAGGATTTTTTTCCACCGCATCAGAAGCGCACCGCTCAGTGTGAACGCATTCATTGATTTTTTTTAAAGGGAAGCATTTTCTTGAGTTTTTCAATGTGCTTTTTTAAAGCGTTTGAAAAACGCCTCAGTGTGAAAGAGCCCTTAGTAGCCCACTGATCAATAACTCTCTGGACCTGATGAAGTGAGGTGTGGCTCCCGAAACACGTTGCCTCTTGTAACCCAATTAACCTTACTTTGAGTCTAACATTACAGTGTGTGGGTTCGATTTCTTATTACAATCAAAGTATTTATTGCTGTGTGTGTGCCTGCTGGGAGATTTTCACCCTCTTCTTTTTATTTTTTGATCATTGTCACCAGTCCAGAAAGTGATTGGGGGGAAATACAAAACTTTACAGCTGTCACCGGGACAGGATTGGAGGAGAAACCTTTCATGGGGACAGCGGCTCCTTCACTTTGTAGAGATTTTTGTTCACCTTCCTGTTGTTTTTCTGGAGCAGTAAGTAAATCTCCCCAACAGGAGGCAGCCAAGGACAGAACCTGGTTTGGTGATTTTTTTTTTTTTTTTTTCATCACTTCATCCAAATAAAAAACAAGTTTTGGCTTCAGATATACTTTTTGTTCACACTGAATCCGGCTTTGAAATCGCGCGACTTCACTTGAAATCACACGATGTCAAAGCCGCATGTCAGGGAGACTTGGCTGACATCTGTGCGATTTCATGCACCAAAGTCCTATGCAAGTTGCACCCGAAGTCGCTACAAATAGTGCAGGAACTTTTTTTTTTTTTTCAAATCGATGTGGCACCGCGATGTCGGCGTTGCACCGATTTGAACAGTTGCATTGCCGGCAATAGGGTGCGACTTGTCATGTGATTTGGACTGTAAGTTGCACCGATGTGAACAGGGCTACTACACATTGGTTTGCACAGTCCGTTAATCAAACCTGCTTTGCCACTTTAGATATGCAGGAATACCTTGGATTACGAGCATTTGTTTCAGAAGCATGCTTGTAATCGAAAGCACTCTTTATATCAAAGCGGGTTTCTCCCTAGGAAATCAATGGAAACTCAGATAAGTTCCACAGCCACGGCTTGTCCTATGCAGTACCACATGTGGCCAGAGTGCGGGGGCGCCGGAGACACTCTGTTCCCGAGTGTCTCTGGCGCCCCCTGCACCTCTGGCCAAATGCGGTACTGCACCCCTAGGGGCTTGAATCCTGCTTCTCTTGCGAGAAATCGTTCCCAAAGTGAGTCAGAATTTAAAAAAAAAAAATCTCATATTGCGAAACACTCGTAAAAAACGCGTTACTCGCAATCCAAGGTTCCACTGTATGGGATCTGTATATTAAACATTTGTTGGACGAATGCTACACACGTTCATGCAGTCTATAATAGATTTAGTCTTGTGATCATCCGCTCCTTCTAGTGGCACAACATTTATTAGTTTCTGAAAGCCTGAAGGAGAAAACTTACCACGTTTTGTCCACTGATGGGCTGACGATCTTAGGACTTCATCTATTACAGAAATACGGGGAGAATTCGTCAAATGTGTGTATCATTCGTCCCAACGAATGTTTTATGATTAGACCCCATAGTGTGTGATAGTCTGTGGCCAATAAACGTTTTGGTTGACTGATCTAACCAAAGCTCCTTCATACAAGTATTCGATAAGCAGGGCTTACCTCAAAGGGCCAGTCCACCCACCGCTCCCTTTCTGGTGACCGTACCCATCTGATTGTACAATCTCCTACCCACAACTGATGAAGAGGCCTGCAAATACTCATACAAATGGAATGGATTGTTTAGATTCGCACAGATATTACATCGTTTGATCTAAAGGAGGTTGTATTGCATGGTTAGCTGTAATGTTACATG